>LNAC01000099.1:2888619-3014048 GCA_002007465.1 Ailurus styani
AAAAAAAAAAAAGAAAAGAAAAATAGGTGGCAGATCCTTTAGGTGTGTCTGCCCAGATCCCACACCTGTGCTCACTGGTGTACCACAAATGGGTTACAACTGAACCAAGACNAAAGAAAAGAAAAATAGGTGGCAGATCCTTTAGGTGTGTATGCCCAGATCCCACACCTGTGCTCACTGGTGTACCACAAATGGGTTACAACTGAACCAAGACTGTGAAGGCCTTTGAAGGCCAGAGCCCTGAAGCTCATTGCTTCTCCAACTTCAGACTCATATATTTTTTTCTACTGTCATGTATGAATAGTATAATTTTATACATGTGCTGTCCTGTCAAGAAGTACAGATTTTTTTTCAATAGATGAGTTTCACTCATACGGGTAACTCCTATCCTTTTGTTCCATCTCCTACTCATTGGTGGATGAAATCCATTGGTTTCATCTGAGTAGAGCTTCCCTAGTAAAAAAAATTTAAACCTGTAACTACCAGGAAGTTGCTTTTTTCTTCCCTCCATGCCTGAACTAACGTGACACAAGGATCATGGCTAAAAGCGTGTTTTGCAAACGCAAATTTTCCTCAGTTGGGCTGAATCAAGGCCAAGAGGGAGGGTGCAGAATGTTAGCAAGCCTATTTAACCACTTACTCATACCCTCCAATGTAATTGTTTTTAGTAATCTAGCCCATATTTTTATCTCCATTGATCTGACTGGCTGGATGGGAACTTAATATTATTTAGTAACCTCTTAGTATACCCATGCATAGAATTTCCAAAATGAGGGATTATTCTGAATCAAAACCAACAGATGAGCCAAAATTGACCCAGGTTCAGCAATGATTTGCAAATGTTTCATCTACTGCAAAAGTTTTCATAAATGGCTTCTCTCCTTCTATTCCCTCTAAACTGCCACTGAAAAAAGCTCCTTGAAAACTCTTTCATTGACCAACCTCAGCTAAGCCATCTGCTCTCCTCCCTTTCTGCCCAATAAGACCCTGTGGCCAGGGTCAGGTGTGCCCGTTAGAGCAAAGCTTGTTGCTCCTTCCCCTCCCGCCCCACTTTCTTCGTGCGCTGTCTATGGGGAATCTTCCTTCCTTAAAGGATTTCAGTAATAACTCTGCTCCACAAACTGAAGTCATGCTTGGTGAGTTTCCAGCCCTCCCCCTTTTTTATTGGTTTTCAATCCTAATTAGCCAGGAGTGCCTTCTAGAAATCAACACATCATGACTCTGTTCTGGAGCATGTACCTTCCAGGTGACCCTCACATGGAGCAGACTTTGAGAACTGCAGGCTTACTTCAGGAACATCAGCACCGAGTAAGCTATTCTCTTTCTGTTCCCTTTGGAGGTATTTATTCAGTGTCTCCCCTCTCTGTCAAGGCAATCTTCCATCTGCAACCTGAAGGAGAGAATTTCTACTGGTCCTTTGACCGCCAAGGCTTTGTCCCATCACAACTTTCCACCCTGACACTCCAACACTCACACTCATATTCACCATTACTAGTAACCACTACAATCACTGTTCCCACACTCACAGATACAAAATCCTTTTATGTTAAGCGATGGTTAGCATTTTCTTTTGTCACAAAATCAGGATCTATATAGGCTGGCTTTTTGGACTCTAAGTCATACTCTTACATAGAGGATACTTACATAGATCATGCTACCCAGCCAAAGATATCCAGAAGGCTTGCTCAAAAAACAATTTTTGTTGGGTCAGCCTTTATTAAATCCTCCCCGGGAGCTGATATTTTGGGAACAGACTATTACTGGTAAAGAGAACCATGCAAAGTTTCCAAAAGCAAAAGCGTATGCAACCAATGAAAGGATAAAATTTCAAGGCCTGTACAGTAAAGCAGCTGTTAGATGATTTACTGGAAAATTCTTCCAAAACATAACAGAGGCTTCCTACTACAAAGGAAATATTTTTCCTTCAAGTCCATAATATTAAAGTTCAATATGTTATGTACTCAAAAGACCTCTCTAATAAAATCTGAGATTTTCACAAAACTCTCCACCTTAGGGACTTGATTCCTGTTCCATCTCTCTGAATGGCCAGAGCATCCCTGGTGTGAGATTCATGATGTGTGTTCTAAAGCCCAGACTCATTCCTTCTGTGCAGTTTCCAGTATCAATAACAGAGCCTGGGACTCCATTTCTTAAGCGTATGAGTGACTCATGTTAAACGAGGCAAATCAGATAACCTCTCACTTTCAATTAGAGAAATTATCTTCGATCTGTTAGTAGAACCCTGGGTGATTTACAAAGGCAGTGAGGACAACTGCAAAGCAATACTTGTAGAGAGATGTGGGGGGTCAGAAAGGGAGAGAAAATAGACCATTTCCAGTACCCACCTCAGCTTTCTACACGGGCAACCAGGATGCAGAAGGCCTTTCTCAGACGCTCCAGCATGCGTGAGTGTTTTGGCCAAGTCATGGTGGAGAGAATGAAGGCAACGCTGAGGTATGGGGCATGGTGCTCCATCACTGCTCCAGGCAGTGACATAGGGGTATATCTGAGCGACGGAATGGGCCCAAAAGCCCCAAACCAACACTTCCCATCTAACCTTATCCTTGACTCTGCCGACCCATGCCATGTATTAGGAGTTATGGGAAAACTGTTGGACTTTGTGTAAGGTTGTATGTTCACATTAAACATCCTCTGGCTCACGTGACAAGGCCCCCACCTGTACAAAGGACACCACTGAGCTTCCTGATGGGGTAATTACTCCTGAGACTGATCCACACAGGAAAAGCAGAAATGGCAGTGAAGAAAAGAGACACAGTGATGCATTCTGAAGGCAAAGCAAGACATGTCCTGCCACTTGCCTCCTTTACTATTTCAAACGTGCCAACCGGTGCTAGCCCATGTGTCACTCGGTGTGCCAGAGTGTGGGTTAGGCGGCAGCAGCAAGAGAAGTTCTCTTCAGCAGACTGCTCTCGATCTCATGACCAGTGGATGGTGAAGTGGCTGCTTTCAGCTTTGTTTGGATGTTGGGACACTAAGACAGGACACTTGGCACCAATGTGCACATCTATTTGATTGAAACTCCAGGCTACACAGGCCTACTCTTCTGAAGAAATGAATGTGGAAATGGGCCAATGGCAACAGGACCACTGATACAGGAATGGTTCGTTCAATAGCTATGACATAAGAGTGAACTGTCTGGACTTGGATTCCGACAGAAGCCAGTACTGTGGGGGCAGGAGGCCCGAGCTAGCTGAACACAGGCTCTGGCTCAGCCTCCGGAGCCTGCTTGGCAGTGAGGGTTGGAGGCCCTGTGTCAGTGACTCAGCTCTGCTCTGCTAGAGGAAGATAAATCAGGTGTCCTGTGCTTTCCTGTTGGTAAAATAGGTTATTTGGGGGGAGAATATAGAAAATGACTTCAAAAAATTAATTCCGTGAATACGGAAGGTCCCTATCTAAAAAAGTGCATATTTGGTCCATGATGAGAACTTTTTCCTTCCTTATGAAAATAATACTATTTCCAGAGTTATCTTGAACTGTTTACTACACAGACCCTTTGAGTTTCATTGATAAGGGGGGAGTTGAATATTGCTTCCAATGATACTCTGCTCAGTTGGGGGACAGCACATCCCTGGCTGGGCACACAGCCACCCTCATCCCCTCAGAGGAGCAGCTGTGAAGTCTGTTCCGGAGCAAAGTGATGGATGGTCCCAGGGTCCATTAGTTCAAAGAGGCAGGAGATACCTTAGGATCAGTTACAGAGCTGTTTTTTTTCCTCTGCGTTGTAGCTTCCATTCTATACCCTGTGGTGTGCACGTCCCCTTGGTTCCTTCTCTTCTCTCTTTGCCAGCAGACCCCTGGTCCTCAGGGACCAGGCAGCACTGCAGTCACAGCAGTTAGGCTCAGGCCCAGGCATGAGTCACGATTGGCCATTCCTCTTGGCCAGTGACTAGTGTAGGGATCAAACCAAAAAAGAAACACTGCTTTGGGGCTTTGGAGAAAGGCTTTCCTTCCTAATAAAAGGAAACTTGACATGACTGAGAATCTGGATTAACCCACCCTGCAACCCTAACTCTGGGCTTCTTGTTTGGGGAGAGAATCAACTCCTTATCATTTAACCCCACTGGATATGGTGAAAACTGCAGCTAAAAGGATCCTCAGTGGTAAGAACTTGAATTTATTTTCTATTTCTGGAAGAGAAACCAAGTCGGAGGCTATCAGCTCCTACATAAGAAAAAATAAGCACTCATAGTAAGCTATGTGAATTGACACAAATGCAGTCAAATTTGGTCACCTGTAAAGTGGGTATAGCAGCGGTAACAATGCCAGAGGTTTATGATGATTAATTTCTTTAGTACAGATAAAGCTCTTGAAATAGTACATAGAATAAAGACTCAATTTAAATGTCAAATGTTATTCTTGTGGAGATGAAGCAAGAAGGATTGATCTTTCTGGACTAAATCAGGGCTACCGATTAGGGATCAAGATAGTCACTTGCAAAGGGCAAGATAATAGTTGAGCCTGGTTAACATAAAGGAGACAGTAACTGCAGCTTAGCAAGGTCTTCATCATGCTCTTCCCTCCACAAGGGTATTCGGTGATCTGGCCATGACAGCAGCTCTCTTGGGTTGGCTCAGTTGACTGGAGGTGATAGGCTAAATGATGCCCCCCTCCTCAGAGATGTCAGTGTCATAATCCCCAGAACCTGTGACTCTGCTTCCTTACATGAAAATGAACTTTGCAGATGCGATTAAGATAGAGGTCTGGAGATGGGGAGATTATTCTGGACTATCCGGAGAGGTCCAATGTCCCTATGTAAGGGTAGAAGGAGATCCAAGTCAGTAGTGGGAGATATGCTGTTGGAAGCAAGAGACGACAGTGATGGGAAGAAGGGGTCCACAGCCAAGGAATACAGGACATCCTACAAACCAAGAAAGGCAAAGGAAACTGCTTCCCTCCTGAACCTCCAGTAGGAACTCAGGCCTGCCAACAGTTTGAATTTGGACTTCTGACCTCCAGAACTGTAAGAGAGGAAATTTGTGTTGTTTTAAGCCAAAGCTTGTGGCCATGTGTTATACTAGCAAAAAGAAACTAGCATTTCTGGCTAACCAGGTAAGATATGTCTCCTGTGTCTCACGTGTTTGTCCCTCGGTGTTAGTTTGGATGTTTTTGCTGTAAGTAACAGAAGCCTTAACTGAAAATGACTTAAAGAGTTAAGGGATCTGGGACCTTACATAGTAAAACAGAGAAATGGTGTCAAGGTGTTATAGGTTGGTTAATTCAGCACCTCAATGACATCATCAAAGATCCATGTTTTTTTCCAAATTCCTGCTCCACTATTCTCAGCATGAAGGTTTATCTCTTCAGATTGGTCCATTCAAAGTCAAAATGGTTGTTGTGGTTCTAATCACTACATCCTTACACATTAATATCCAAAGACTGAAAGATAAAATCACTTCTTTTATGCAATTTTCTATAAGTATAGGAATATTTTCCCCCAAATCCCCAAGTAGACCTTGCCTCCTGTTAAAAGGACTTCCACTACCTCCACTTTGACCTCAGCCTATACTTACTAACTGATTAAGTTCTTCTCTCCAGCTTATCTCTTAACTCAGGCAAAAGACCCTGCAAGCAAAGCACTCCATGATGAGAACCCTCAAGAAATAATGACTGCCCTGATGTCAGCAAGACTCCATTCAATTGACCCCAAAGACAAAGATCAACCTTGACCTTTACCATCCACCTGCATGTTCCCACCAACCTTTGTCTCACATTTTCCTCATATAAACCTAGAAGTATTTACAGTACTTTGGAGATGCTAGCTCATTGTCTTCTCAGGTTGACCTTACTGAAATAAATCCCTCTCTTTTTTTCACCACCACTCATGTCTATACCTTTGACTCTGTCAGTAGCAAGTAACTGAAACGTGGTGTGTTTGGAACCCCCAGAGTGAAGTGCTCTTGCACACCTCTGTGCTGGTTACCATGTGGTATTAGCAAGAATGGAAGGATTCACCTATTTCTAAGCCAGCCACTAGGAAGGAGATGGACTCAAGATTCAACTCCTGGACAACAGAAGAGCTGATCCCTCCTGAAGGACTTGGCAGCCTATTTCCAGATTGCATTAGTAAGGAAGAAGAAGAATAGTAGATGGTGTGTAACAAACATATACCTCCTACAATCCCTCCTCAAGGATCTTTCTGAGCAAACAACTCCATCAGAGAAAAAAATTTTCCAAAATTGAGGAGGGCTGTCCTTTTAGCAAAATGTGCAAATGTCTGTAACTTGCAATCTTTTTGCTCAAAATCTTCTGACCTGGAAGTGCATTCATTTTTTAATATGTTTCTTTGCTTAGAGCAGCCTCCAAATTAATGTTTATGGAACCAAAGGTCAATAATGGTTAATTTGTGCCTCCAGTGGTATTATTTTCTTATTTGATTCTCAACAATTAGGCAGGTATTTAGAGTCTACTGGCAATTTTATTAGCATAAATTTTGTATTAGATTGAATAAAAATAAATATACTAACTCTTATATAACATTTTCTCTAGGCCTGTTGTTATACTAAGGACTTTACATAACTCATCTAATCTTAATAATACTAAGGGGGTTTGTTTTATTGGCTGGGTGGGGGGTTATTAAACATGGAGCTTGAACTCATGACCCTGAGATCAAGAGCCACATGTTCTACCGACTGAGCCATCCAGGTGCCCTGAGTGGTATTGTGTTTAACCCCCATTTTATAGATGAAGAAATTGAAGCATAGAAAGGAAAGCCATTGATAATCCATATATTTCTCCTTGGAAAAGGTTAAGCAATGGCAAGGAGTAGCTCTCACAATATTTTAAAAGGAAGTAAAAACAACAGTTAAGCGTCCAACTCTTGATTTCAGCTCAGGTCATGATCTCAGAGTCACGAGATCTAGCCCTTTGTTAGGTTATGCACTGGGCATGGAGTCTGAGATTCTCTCTCTCCCTCTGCCCCTTCCCCCTGCTCTCTCTTTTGTGTATTCTCTCTCTCAAAAAATAAAATAAAATAAAATAAATAAAATAAAATAAAAGGAAGTAAAAACAATTTAGTAAAAATGGCCTGATACATGACACAAACTACAGGATAATTTTATACCTATATTTCCAAAAAATTCTTTTTTTCCTGTAAAATTAAAGACAAGCATCATTCGAACCTAAACTGAGGGATGGATAAAAACAAAACATGTGTGTATGTGGGAAAGACACCAATAGAAAAAAGAAAAACTGTGTAAATTGTGGTCTAACACTCATGAGCAAGAGAAAAAACTTGAGGTTGATTGGGAATCAAGATCATTTGGCTTTCTGAAACTGGAGACCAATATTTTTAATGTCTTTTATATGTTTGTAGAATTACTTTGACCTCTCTCTGAACTAACATCTTCTAAAATGTGTATGGGGTATCGTGCTACAACCATTCTGGACCTAAAAGGCCTATATTCTGCTTTGGCTCTTGGGCTCTTTTAATCACTAGTTAACCACTTTATTGTTATTGGGTTTAGATATAATGAAACCAAATGATTTTATCAGTTCCTGCATACAGATGGAGACAGTAATAAACTTCATATTAAATTTATTATGATTCCCTCCAGGAGAGAAAATGATGCCCACAAATGCTGGCACCACCATGTCTATCGGTTGGCACTGCAATGAAGATCGAGATGTTTTCTAAATAACCTACAGAACAGTTGGAATTTCTATACCAAGGAAAACAAAAATTTCCTCACCTGAATGTTATTAGAGCTGACAAGGGTTTCAGTGAAGTTAGATCGTTATTTAAAGATGGGACAGTGTAGATTTCATGATGCCAAGTAAACCAAAGAGTGCCTTCAAGTACACACCAACCGAAATCCAGAAAGGGAAGACGAGGCTAACATACAGTCAATGCAAAGTATACAACACATGAATTCACAAAACAAAAGCATTGGCATGTGGCAGTATGTGGCTTCATTTGGGCTCCACTTAAGCTGATCAGATGTCCAGAAAGAAAATCTGAAAATGTTGCCCATTCATCTGAACGATTCTAAATTATCCTGTATTTGATATGGTAGAGGTAAAGTAGTAAAGACCCAGGTTTTCTTTTTTTAGTATTTGCTATCCAAAGTTTTTCTTGTGTCAGCTATTTCCAAAAAGGAGTTACTTAAAAGAATTCACCAGTGATTGTAAATGTATTTCTCTCTTGCATGTAGTTTTCCTATAACCAGTTTACTGTTACCAAGCATGTTGGGATAGGCTATTTCCTCTGAATAGCCTTTTTTTTCACATTTTATTTTTAATTGAAGTATAGTTGACATATAATATTATATTAGTTTCAGGTGTACAACAGAGGAATTTGAATGAATATCCAGACTTGTCCAGACTTTAAAATTGACATTTCTGTGGCACTTGGAATCATTGCTGGTAAAACGCAAATTAGTCCACTGCATTGCAAACTCATTTGGCAGTATATACAAGGACCCTACAATGTTTGGGTATTTGACTGAGTGCTTCTGCATCTGGAAGTCACTTTCAGGGAATAACAAAAAATTCAAAAACCGTATTTCTGTTGTTTATATGGTAATTGTGCTAGCTGAGATGAGATACAATCTAAATGCCTAATAACAACAAGATGGCTAAGTGAATAATGATATAGCCACTGAATGAAATGGTGTTATTTCTAAAATTCATAATAAAACAAAAAAAATCCTAAATATAATGATAAGTGCAGAAACAGGCAGAAGCAAAATTGCTTTTGGCATTTGATCTTAACGACATTAAAAAATACATACTTTTTCAAAGAAATACATCTCAAATGCCCATTAACAAGAGAGAGGATAATTAAGCTGTGGTGTAAGCACATGATAAAATATAAAAAAAAATTTTAAATGCATGACTTCATCTGTATAAGCCAACAGGGATGAATCTTGATAATATATCTCTTTTTGAGGTTTATTTATTTATTTGAGACAGAGAGAGAGAACACAAGCAGGGGGAGGGGCAGAGGGAGAGATAGAGAATCTTAAGCAGACTCCCCACTGAGCGTGGACCGCCCCCCTCCCCCCCATGTGGGACTTGAGCTCATGATCCTGAGATCAGGACATGAGCCGAAAACCAAGAGTCAGATGCTTGACTGACTGAGCCATCAGGTGCCGCATGAATCTTAATACTATATCTCAATAAAAATAATGTATTGAAACAAGCTAACTAAATCTTATGTTATTGAAGCACACATTCATATACACGTGTACATGTGTTTGCATGTGTATATGTGCATACATGATGAAACTAAGAAAAGAAATGGAAATAAACACAAAATTTGGGACAACAGTTATCTCTAGAAAGAAGGCACAGGGTCCATAGCAATAGGGGAAAAATAAATAAGTAGAAGTCAGTTACTGTAACTGTCCACTTCCTGGGCAGGGCAATGGGTCTTCTGCAAGTTACTTTGTTATATAATGATGAACAAGATCAAAGACGGCCATGCATTGGCCATTCAATGACCAAGAGTTATGATTTGTTTCATTCTCACCATTGTTAGAAGATGAGATTATGACTGACATTTTTCCCTTTATACATTTCTACAATTTCTAATTTCTATGATTAGCATTATACTTCACAATTATAAAAACAATAAACTGATCTAGAATGCCTGTAGGTATAAAAATTCAAAAGACTTTTTATGCCTGAGTCTGGATGAGCTAGAATTACCAGATGTAGGTCAAGCAATTGAACCCAAAGCTAGGATTTAATTAACATTAAGGTACAAACAGTTATCTAGGCCTGGTTTTATTTTCTTAGTCCTGATGATTCAGATTCTTTGAGAATGTGACCGTTCCAGGGCCCAAGTGTAAAGACCTAAAAGTACCATATTTTCTCATAACAATAACAATAGATGACACCGATTATTACTATGTGCCAGGTACTGGCCCTGGGAAGTATTTGAATCTGTATCTTCAGTTCTAAGCTGGCATAAAATGATTTGTGTGGGTGCCTGGGGGGCTCAGTGGGTTAAAGCCTCTGCTTTCGGCTCAGGTCATGATCTCAGGGTCCTGGGATCGAGGCCCGCATCGGGCTCCCTGCTCAGCGGGGAGCCTGCTTCCCCCTCTCTCTCTCTGCCTGCCTCTCTGCCTCCTTGTGATCTCTCTCCCTCTGTAAAATAAATAAATAAAATCTTTAAAAAAATGATTTGTGTAATTTTCCAATGTTTAACATTGATTTCCAAATTTTGAAATTTTTTAGGATACTAATCTTAACAGTCAGATCCAGAAATTGGGCCTTATCTGACCAAGGGTTCTACTTTCTCCAAATAATGGTAATAGCTGACATTGATTATTACTCTGTGCCAGGTACTGTGCTAAGTGCTTTTCATCCATGGTCAGAGGTAATTTTCACACTAAACATGCAAGAGTTAATTATTATTGTCCAAATTTGACAAATGGGGAAACTGAGACACAAAGAAGATAGGTGCTTTGCCCAAAATCACACAAGTGGTATATAGGGGAGCTCAAAATTAAAGGCTAGACTTAATATGGATCGAGTCTCCTCCTGAGAACAACTAAAAAATATCTTATCAAATGCTTATTTTTAAAAGATATTTATTTATTTTAAAGAGAGAGAGCATGCATGTGTGCACACGAGAGTGGAGGAGAGGCAGAGAGAGAGGGAGAGAGCGAATCCTCAAGCAGACTCCCTGATGAGTGCAGAGCCCAATGTGGGGCTTGATCCCATGACCCTGAGATCATGACCTGAGCCAAAACCAAGAGTTGGACGCTTAACCAACTGAGCCACCAACATGCCCCTCAGATGATGATCTTAATATATACTTATTTACCACAGTGGAAGCATAATAAGTCTGAAAAAATGGCCCAGAGTTCAGTTCTGAGAACCAAGTGTGAGAGTTGATTCAGGGGCCTAGATCTCAGGCCTGGTCTGGAGACAGAAGGTGGAGGAGTACAGATGCCAAGGATATATTTAGAAGGCGGAATAGTACAGTACAGAGGCTCCCTGCGCACAACTACTTAGGTTAATATGCAGCCTTCGCCACATATTAGCTTTGTGACCTGAGAAAGTTACTGGAATTCTCTGTGCTTCATTTCCTAGGATTGTAAAATTGGGATAATAGGAGTACCCACCTCACAGAGTCATTGTGTGGATTAAATGAGTTAATCTGTGTAAAGCACTGAGAACAATGTCTGGCACACAGCACTCACTAAAGATTAGCTATTTTACCTCTAGTGTATGTTTTCCCAGTATGTAATCTTTATTCTTTCTCCTTCCCTCTCCCTCTCTCTCTCTCTCTGGTTATACATTCATAGGATGCTTTGAAGTACTTTGAATTATTTGGGAAATGAGCCAAGGTATATTGTACAATACAGGACGGGAAATAACCTTGCTGATACTAATAAATTAACCACTTTTATGATATGGAATAGAGGCTTAAAGATGCATCAGTTGGTTTTCTTTGCTGTTGAGAGGAGCTAATTCTAGGAACAGGAGATCTGAGTTCCGGTTTTGGCTCAGTCACGAACTATACAGTCTCAAACAAGTCTCAGCTCTTACCATCCTCAGTCTTCCCATCTGGCAGCACAGATCAGAACGCCCCAATCACCCACCTGACTGCTGTATTCTGGTGTGATTGGCAGGTTTGTTGTTTCATTCCATGCTCCACCTTTGGTGAGCACCTGGGCTGCAGGGCGGAACAGCAAACTCCATTGCGTGGAGGAATTCAGGGGGCAGAGACTACGGTCCTAGGACAGGTGTGCACACATCCAGGTGAGCGCACAGGAGTGGAAGGGACCAAAGAGACCAGAAGAGAACATCCCTCCTGCAAAGGATGATATGCAAATTCTCAAAAATACACCAACCCCACACAGTGGAATAGGAGCTGTTCGAGAACGGGTTTTTTTCTTTTTGACATAAAAAGTCCGTGGGACTTTTTACCCGGAATTGCCCCCATCTGAAATGTTTGTTTTGCATTGGTTTTGATTCCATGAACCTTTAACTCAGCTTCTTAGGACAGAACATTTGTATTTGTTTGGCAGAAATTTTCTCACAGGTCATGTCCAATTATTAAGTAAGTTAGATAGAAAATAATGATATTATTGCACTTTCATGCTGATCACCCTTGACATTTTCCATAAATAGGAACTTTGTTCATTGGCTGGAATCCTGTTTAATGCTAAGCCCTGTCAAAGGCAGGATTTGGTACACCAGTCTCCTTGGAGAAAAGATGTGGGCCTTTAACTCAATTACAGATGGAACTGAATTTGATAGCCCCAGACTATTTACCAGTAATATTTTTGTAGCCACAAATAACCTGGTGACTCAGCATTTTAGTTCACAGTGAGGTCAGAAAAGGGTCTTATTAGTCATTCATTTCCACATTTCTCCAAACGTCAATTTAGTGTCCATCACAAACGTGTCCCCTCAGAGCAGGAAAGCCCACCCTGTTACCAAAGCCACACGGGAACTTGTCAAACATTAAGGCACACTTCAACCCCAAAATTCTATGGGCTGGCATCTAAACAAAGGAGGAGGACTCCAGAAAAAAAATCTAGAACTGTTCTGTTAACCTATCGTGGGGATATCTGGTATTGCTTAGACTGAACCAAAGTCATTTAAAATTTTGTTTCTCAGGGTGCCTGGGTGGCTCAGTGATTGGGCATCTGCCTTCCGCTCGGGTCATGTTCCTGGGGTCCTGGGATAGAGGCCCAGGTCAGGCTCCCTGCTCCGCGGGGGGCCTGCATCTCCCTCTCCCACCCCCTCTGCCTGTGTTCCCTCCCTCGCTGTGTCTCTCTCTGTCAAATAAATAAAATCTTTAAAAAAATAAAAATAAAATAACATTTTGTTTCTTAAAATGTAATAAAAGAGAAGTACAAATGGCCAATAGACTGAAAAGATGTCTGGTCTCATCACGGTTTTGAAACATGGAAAATAAAGCAAAATATTCTTTTTCTCCTATAGAATTGGTAATTACTTGAACATCAATAATATCCGATGTTGGTGGTAGAGTAACAGGCACTCTCACTTAGCTGTTGGGCTTTACGGTATTGGTAAAATTTTTCCAGAAAGAAAAAATCCTGATGCTTTACATATCCTTTGACACTGAAGTTCTACTGTTAAGAAACTCTCTTAAGGAAATAATCATAAATGTACGAAAAGAGTTGCCTTCAAGGATGAGTGCTGCATTGTTTTCAGTAATGAATAGTTAAAAACATTAAATGTCCAAAAATAAGGGATTGGTTAAATAAAAGATGCTATACTCATACAAGATATAGTATATAATCCTTAAATATAATGTTATAATATTTTGTGTCAGGAATATGCTTATGATATATTAACTAAAAGAGACATTCTCATGCTAGCAGTTGTTATCCCTAAATAGATGGATCTGAACTGACTTCTTAATTTCTTTTCGTTTTTCATTTTTCTGTACATTTTACGGTGAATGCATTTGCCACTTTAATAAAAATGATAAAATATAATGTAATAGTTTCAATAAGAAAAAATGGATAAAATGTAATACAATGCTTCTTAAACTTGTAGAAACTTCTAAATGCTATTGAAGCGAACAGATATTGGCCTTCACCTATAAGCCCTATGACAGTCACTTTATTAAAATGTATATTTTACTGGTTTTGATCAACTTAGTTCCAAATAATTGGAAGAGTGTAATATTTGTCGAAGGCAAACACATAGGAATCGATTGCCCCTGCTAGACATTTTATGTAATACACGAGGTAGTTGTGCAGTTTCAGTGGACAGCCGGGATTTGCAAACTTGCACTCCTGTCCATGGAAATCACGTGGAAATAATAGGAAGAGCTGACAGACGTAGGTACTTTTGTAGTTGAGTCCAAAATAATAGGGGTAAAAAGCCAACATTCACTGGTATGGGGTGGCCTGCACTCAATTTCTGCCTCTGCCCTTCATTGGCTATGTAACCTTGGCCAACTCCCTTAACCCCAGCAAAACAAGGACAACAAGTAATAGGGACCTCTTCCAGAGGTCATGAGATTTAATTGAGAAAAGGAATGACACAGGTAGAATTTGAACTTATGAGTGACAAATAAGCACTCGGTAACTTTAGCTCTAACTCCCATCAGTAGGTTGATCACGTGGTTGGTATGTCTAAAGCCTTCCGCTCAAGTCCTGTGTGGCCAAACCTGAGGATGGATGTCAAGAGCAGGATTGGCCAGCAACTGCCAACTTTCCTCAACCTTACCCAGGGACTAGAAAGTGCAATCCACAGAAAGAAACTGAACTTGGAAATGCCCTTGCATTCTTATCGTGTGCGTGTGTGTGTGTGTGTGTGTGTGTGTGTGTGTGTGTGTGTTTGCTTTAATAGAATCCTTTGTTAAAGAAAAAAGCAGTCAAAGAAAAGAGGCACTGTCCACCATAGTTAATATTGCAAAGCCTCGGGGAGTAATATATTCACTACTTTTTGACCTAGAGCCCCACAGGGGTTCTAATCAGGGGATCCTCTTGGATTTGCAGAATTCTTTTCTTTTCTTCTTTAAAGTTGTTTAAATGTTACCAAACTTTTAAGTCCCTGGATGGATAAAAATCTCTGAGCAAATTGTTTAATGTGGCTGAAGCCCGGAGATGAGTGTCCTAACACAAGGAAGGGCCTGATTTATTCAGAGCACTGAGCACAGGGAACAATGACCACTTTATGTGGTAAAATAATTAACCTGTTAAAACAATGATCGCTTACAGGAAAAATGTGAGAGAAGTTTACTTCAACCAGAAAGACATTGATGAGTTCACTGTCGCCTTTCTTGTAGAATCAGTAATGGAAAACCTCAGCTCCATGCTCCTAAAGTAAAATCCCTCTGTCTTGAGCAGGGGAAAGGAAAAAAAATTGTTTGCTTCCTGAAAAACACAAAGCTTATGTTTTCAGATCTTAAAAAGAGATGTAATTTTGAAAAGGGATAATCACAAGCAACACTTTCTGCTGAGAACAAAAACCAAAGCAAAAAAATATTTATGGACATTCCCAAGAAACCGCTATGGCAAATCTCATTGGAACTTTAATTCATGTGGAGGCTTGGAAACATCAGCGCACACCAGGAAATGAAAGGGCATTTGAGAAATGAGGGACAACTCCAGTTTCTTCTCTATCCATACCTCCATAAATTGCAAAGAAAGTCCTTATTTTTAGCAAAATTGCTATCACGTTTATGAACAGCATTTCCGGACATGTGTCCACAGCTCTAGGCAAACATCACCATATCGCCGGGGATCCAAACCTACCAGAACATTTTGTTTTTCAAAAGTAGTTCTGCCTCAGAATACATTCACATGGAGGGCAGGGAATGAGAACTGTCACGGATAATGACAACTCAGGCCTGAGAACAAAAGAAATCTGCTAGCGATCTTCAGGAGTACACTGTGAAGGAAAGTCCCTTTTTAGCTCCCAGTGAATTCCTCAGCAATTAGTGGTTTGTCTTGAAATGATAGCAGTTGCAAGAACTGTGGCCAGAGATCCACTGCATACCTCCATCATGGGAATATCCTTGGCCTCTCAGGAAAGGAACTGCGTGGAGCTGTTGTGGTACCCGAGCTGTTTTTCAAAGCTTTATGGGCCCCTCTTTCGATAATACAGGAAACAAAAAATAAACAAAGAAAAATTGTCCTTGATCAGGATTTCATAGATATTTCAGAGCAGAGGGATGCATTCCTACCAGAAAGTATTGTTTCCAAACGAGAAACTGTTTCAGGATGCCAAGCTCCCTTCCAAGAAGTATCTTAAAACACGTGGGGAAACCAAGTCCAACATAAGTGGTTGAGGGATTTTGTAGGTGAGATGACTCTAACTTTCCAGCGTTACTCAAAAAGATATAATGAGCTGCCATGAAAAACCACATACTTCCAAAATCATCAAAATCTGTTAAAGACGGTGTATTATTTTAGTTTTACATTTTTTTGTGTTACTGCTGAGACAGCTTTGCCTCCTTCCCCATCAAATGCCTGATTATAAAAGAAATGCATGCTTATTGTAGAGAACTGCAAATCATGAGGGAAAGATCACCTATCATTCCATTACCCGGGTGCTGCCGTGACTAACATACCACGGCATTTTTTTTCTTGTCTGTTTTCTACATTTCTGAGAAAACATAGTTAAGATTATACTGTGTGTGTGTGTGTGTGTGTGTGTGTGTGTTCACTTGATGTTTCATAGAACTTTTCCAAGGTCATGGAGAATACTTTATAATTATCATTTTAAAGGCAGCATTATGTTTCATCACATAAATATGCCACGATTTGCTTCACTTTGTCCTGTTATTGTATGTTTGGCATATTCTTTTGAACACGTATACACTTTGTGGTTTGTTAATGCAAGTAATGAGATTTTCTTGCTAAAATGTGGAAAGAATGGTATCTTACATTTATTTGTACATATGTGTATAATTTCAATTTTGGGTCCCAGACATTTTGATTTATTTAATATTATTTTTTTGATGCTGTCTCTCAGAAATGAAGATGTGTTCGTATCTAGACTATATAGAGAATTCCTAAAAGTCAATAATAAAAGATAACCCAATTTCAAAATGGGCAAAAGATTGGAAGAGATATTTTTCTGAAGAAGATATACCAATAGCCCATAAGCACATGTAAAGATACCCAACATCATTAGTAATCAGGGACATGCAAATCAAAACCACAAAGAGATATTAGCTTATACCCACTAAGAGGACAAGAAGCAAAAAGACAATAACGAGTGTAAGGGAGGATGTAAAGAGATTGGAACTCATGTAAACTGCCAGTGGGAAAGCAAATGGTTTAGCTACTTTGGAAAACCGTGTAGCAGTTTCTCGGTGGTTAAACGTCCAGTTATCATGTGACCTAGGAATTCCACTCCTAGGTATATACCCAAGAGAAATGAAAACCCCAAAACTTGTACGTAGCAGCCTGACAGTCAAAACATGGGAACAACCCAAATGCCCACCAACTAATGAATGGGTAAATGAAATATGATGGATCCATACAGTAGAATATTATTCAGCAAAGAGAAGGAATACAATATTGATATGTATGGATGAACCTTGAAAACATTATGCTAGGGCGCCTGGGTGGCTCAGTGGGTTAAAGCCTCTGCCTTCAGCTCAGGTCACGATCTCAGGGTCCTGGGATTGAGGACTACATCGGGCTCCCTGCTCAGCGGGGAGCCTGCTTCCTCCTCTCTCTCTGCCTCTCCACCTACTTGTGATCCCCTCTGTCTCTGTCATATAAATAAATAAAATCTAAAAAAAAAAAAAGAAAGAAAACATTATGCCAAGTGGGAGAAGCCAGTCACAGAAGGTTGCTTATTTTATGATTTCCTTATAAGAAATGCATAGAATAGGCTAAGCCATAGAGACAGAAAGTAGTTTGGTGGTTGCCTAGGGCTCAGGAGGTTGGGAGGAAATCCGGAGTAACTGTTAACGGGTGCAGTGTTTCCATGTAAGGAGATGGAAATGTTCTGGAATTAGTGGTAATGGTTGCACAATTCTGTAAATATATTAAAAACCATTAATTGTACACTTTAGATAAGTGAATTATATTTCAAGAGAGTTGTTATTCAAAAAGAGAAATCTTAGCACATTATGGGAAGTAGACATTGGCTCAATTTTCATCATTTAAAAGGTACTAATAATGGAGTCTCCGTATTCTTGGAAATACAGTTTTCCTGGCTGCAAAGTACCCTCTGGTATCAAATTTCTTTATATGTATTAGAGATGATCTTGTAACCACAGGAAATAATTACTAAATTTCTATGCAGGTTTCAGACGGTTAACTCATAAATGCCTGCTTTTTCAAGAACAGAGTTTAGGCTTCCTGAGTGAAACTAAACAAATTATTTTTTAGAGAAATTACTCTAATTCACAGGCTTTTACTGTAAGTGCAAAGCAAATGTGAGCTTTCTTTATCCAGGGACTGGAATAAGATTTATTTACATTTGAATCTCAGACATTGCAAACATTTTGAAAAAAATATAAATCTCACATATAGAGAGATTATTCCCATTGCTAATTTTTCTAAGAATAAATGAAGTCTGATTGTAGTCTGATATAGCCAGTTTGATTTAGTTGGCATTTGTTTATTTTTTCATAGCATTTTTTTCCTTTTTTTTTTAAGTAACTTCCACGCCCAACACTGAGCCCAACAGGGGCTTGAGCTCAGACCCGGAGACTAAGACTTGAGTTGAGATCAAGAAGCAGACACTCAACTGACTGAGCCACCCAGGTGCCCCCTCAAGCATTTTTGACAGCTCACAAATGACACCTATTTGTGCAATTGCCCGAATGGGGATGGAGTCCAGGAGTGGCAAGGTTGTAGAAGCACATGAGGGGTCATAAATATTCCTGTGGTTATTTTCAGAAAATGTAATCTGCCACTAGGGATAATTTTCAAATCTTGTATTAGTCATTTTCAGTTTTGTGTGAATATATTCCAGATTCTTTCTGGGAAGAGATTTTCATAAGAGGGAGAGAACCCGAGTACACAGCCTTAAAGGAGTTGGAAAGGGGGAATAAGTAATAGAAGGAAATGGGTGCTTACAGAGGTAGAGACAGGTTTTACCTACACCCCTCCTGCAGCTCTACCCAGGAACCCATAAGTGCCCTACCCCCCACACTGTTTTAAGTAATTGTTCCTCTCTGTTGATAGGAATAGTGCATATTTTATTAAAAAGACATTTGAATTCCTTCTATCCTTCCTCCAATCACTTCTCTCCAACCTGCCTTCTCTCTCTCCTTCTCCCAAACTATATATTACTGGAGACATGACTTCACACCAAGTTAATAGGACTGTAATACAGAGACCCGAATTGTGGAAGGCATTGTAGCACCTGGCTCAATTTCACTGGCCTACTCCAAGCTAGTAACCTCATTCAATCAGCTGTGCAACGACAATACCTCAATTTATATCTCCATCGTTGATTACACCTTACAGCTCCAAATCTATGGAATGAAAAAAACCATCATCATAGTCAACACATCCAAAACTGAGCTCATCTTCCCCCTCAGACCTGCTTCCTCCTCCAGGGTTCCCTTGTTTTACTAAATAGCCAACCACTGAAATGGCTGCTCAAAGGAAAACCTTGAGAACCATCCCTTATGTGCTCCCTCATCCTACACATCCGAATAATCAGGGAACTCTATCAGTCCCAACTCTCATGTCTCACTTGAATCTGTCCATTTCTCTCGACTTCCTAAGCCCCCGCCATCTCTTGCCAGGACAACTGAAATAATTCTCCGTAAGTGGGTCTCTGCCTTCAGACTGACCCCCTTTCAATGCCTCCTTCACACAGTGTCCAAACAACACACTTTCCAAAACACAAAATATGATTACATGCAACTCTCACTTGAAAACTCTTTAATGGCACTCTGTGACCTCAGAAAGTCAACCTGGTTACCATAGTCCCCGCCCTCCTCTCCAGTCTCTTACCTCAGCTGTCTGGAGATCTTCCAGTTCCTTGAACGAGCCAGGCATTTCCTGCCTCCGAGCCAGTTCTGCCTGGAGAAGGTCTTCACGTGAAGGCTATCTCTGCAAGAGGTTTCTCAGACATCAGAGATAAAGGAATACGTAAGCCTCATTTTATACCCGTATCTGCTCCACATGGAGCAAATTATGTGTGGATACAGGCCATCTGTACAGTGTAGAGAACAAATGGCTAACTCGGAAACACTAGCAAATTATTCATATTTCTCTTTTCTATTTAGCAAATAGTACATTCTGTAATGCTTCAAATATTACTTTGACTTTGTGATACATTTTAAAATTTTTAATCAAACATACATAAATTAAAATTTTGATCCAAATAGGTTTTTCAATGATACAGATTCCAATCACTTTCTCCTAGTTTTTAAAATGTAATACTGGAAATTTAATTTAAATCTGGTGTGATAGAAAGGACACAGGTGGCATCTGAAGCCAGGTGGACTTGAGCTCAAATCCCCAAGTGTGATAATTAGGTGACTTTGAAAAACTGCTTAACCTCTCTGCGAGTCAGCTTCCTTACCTACAATATGATGATATTCAGGGTTGTTGTGAAGAGAAAATGAAACAACATGAATAAATAGTTGGGCCCTTAGCAAACTTTGTTCTTCTTCATTTATTTTATATCCTCTGTATTTCTGAATACAGACATACCGGCAGGTGGTATTTTTTATATGGACCTACAAACAGCCATTTTATAAACACATATGGTAAAGACCTTCCAAAATTGATACTTAGATACAATGTTGTGGGACTATTTGTGTGTGTTATTTGGGACACTGGAACAAAGCCAAAGTAATTAAGTCTCTTACAAATTTAGTAATATAAAAGGCCCCAGGCATTGGCCATTGTAATTATTCTATTTCTGGGAAGAAAAGAGACAGGTTTATTTGCAGTATCCCATGCTTAATCATTAGTATTAAATGAATTCAGACCAGAACTAATCAAAGAAGCAAACAGCTGATTACTGCTGTTTTGTAAAAGAAAGAAGTAATTGATGTGCACATAGGTTAAAACGGCCAAAAAAGCCTTTAAATAAATGGCTCAGCTCCTTTTCTCCCTTTATAACTTGTTTTCAGTGGTCTTTAGTCCGTGATTACTTAAATATTCATTTATTTCAGAAGCCTTTTTGTGCAAATTCCAATTAAAAAACTAATCACGTTCTTAATAAATTGGGCTAACAACTTCTTTCGAAGGAAGAAACAAATAAATCACAATGTTTCATCTATAAAATTTGACTTCATATGACTATCTAGGCAGTTAATTCAATTATAACCAGGAAAGATCATGAAGCCTCATAGATTTATTCCTGTTGATTGAGTTCTAGGACAAGGAAGGGCTCTGATATGCCTTATATGACATGCAGAGTCTGTTGTTTTATTTGTTCAGTCATTCTACCTCATGATTTTATCCACATACATTTTGTACTCACTTGTTGACTCTTCAGTATAACTTGAGTGCCTGCATATTTGCAATTGTGTCTGTAATTGGTGACCCAGTGGCATTTTATGATCTGGCTAGCAATATTGGTATAATTAGCATATATCTTTCTCTTGGCCTTTCAAAGGGGTATTACAATCACTAAATTTAAATTCCAGTGGTGAGCCACAGAGGGTGGAATCCTTCCTACTAATTATAAAATAATGCTTTTTTTTTTGCTTATTCTGAAGGTTGACCACAGTATAGGGTTGGCATAGGACCTAAACGTGAGAGATTTTTCATTTGATTCTGACGACACTTGCACTCACCCTGCCTGTTAGAATCTTTAACAGTTTCCATAGTAATACATTTTACAGGAAAGGGCTTAATTTTGGTAAACTGGAAGACTTGTTTCCTGTATGTAAAACTAATTTTCCGTATAAGAAGATAGATATTGTGTATGTGTGTGCGTGTGTGTGTGTGTGTGTGTGTGTGTGTGCATGCGCACGCGCGCAAAGTGAGGAAACTATGTATAAGGGAAAATGTTAGAACTTCCCTATTCTTATAGGAAAGATTTGATAAGTAAGGAGGAAGCCAGAAGATAGGGAAAGGCCCATGATACTTAATTTCATGTATCAACTTGATAGGGCTAAGGGAAGGCCAGATCGCTGGTAAAATATTATTTCTGGGTTTGTCTGCAGGGTGTTTCTGAAAGAGACTAGCATTTGAATGGATAGACTGAGTAAAGGTCACCCTTACCAATGCAGGTGGGCATCATCCAATTAGTTGAGGACCTGAATAGAATAAAAGGTACCAGAAAGGAATTTTCTCCCTCTCTTTTCTTGAGCTGGGACATCCCTCTTCTCCTACTCTCGACATTGACCCTTCTGGTTTTCTGACTTTCAAATTTGAGCTAGGATTAATACCACCAGCTTTCCTCGTTCTCTAGCTCGCAGACAGAAGACCATGGGACTTCTCAGCCTCCATTGTCATGTGAGCCATTTCCAATAATAAATCTCACCTTAAATATGCATACATATCCATGTCCTACTAGTTCTGTTTCTGGGGCAAAACCTAATACAAGACCTTTGCTTTTAGGTGTGGAAAATATACAAATGAACTGATAGAGATGAAGGAGCAGTAAGAGTACAGTCTGTTCATGCTGGAAGCTGGGGCATGGCCAAGCTGAGTCCCCAGCAAAAAGCGGCCATTGACTTTCTAACAAGGAAACATCAAAATATTGAGAGCTCATGAAAATTAGGGTGCGTTGAATCTAAAGGTGATTGCTGACAGGTGTGAAGCTTACAGTACTACAAAGAGAGATGCTGAAAATGGTCTCACTTAAATAAAACATTAGGAGTCTGTCCTTCTCAGTCCCTTCTCCGATACAAGAGCTGGTTCTTACAAAATAACTTGATTTCTATTCTGGGGAAAACCAGATCTTTAAAGATACTTAGACTACATTGATTAAGCATCTAGTACAGTGTAAGTGTCCATGGATACCATCCAGAGAGATGTTAGCACAAACAAAGTAATTATAACACACACTACGCACTAGGTTCCTCACTTGGAGCTTCCCTGCATAAATTAAAGCCTCCAAGAAATCCTGCAATAAAAATGCATGTTTAACACTGTTGAACATGGTGTTTCTAAAACCCAGTTGGGTATACGTGCCTTCTTTCTTTGCCACACACCTAGTAACATTACAAGGAATGTGAGTTTGGAAAATATGGATGATTGTGTCAATTAAAATGCTTTCAGCTGCAAATAACAGAAAATCCAAAAGAGAGTGACTTAACTAAATAGGACATTTATAAAAACCACAAACTGAAAAGTTGAGAAGGAAGTGACTGCTGCTGTTACATCAGTGGCTTTAGCGGAACAATACTGTCAGGGCCAGGATCTCCAGGATACCCTTGTCCATTCATTCATAATTACAAAATGGTGGAAACAGCTCTCATCCAAGATAGTTAGAGGTTGGGGCTGTCAGCATTTCTTGTTTTCATCCAGAAATCAAAGCATTTCAGAAGCTACCCAGCAAAATCCCACTTAATCCCTTGCTCCAAGTGAGCTGGATAGCTTCTGTAATGGCAGTAGGCAACTGAGCAAGAAAGAGGCTATGGCTGGTCAGTTAGCCAACCCACGTTTTCTTCAACAATGGTAGAATTACTTTTTAGAGACTTGTACTGTAGTTGCATGCTTTCAGCTTCCACCAAGGGATACTGTTAGAAACAATTATATGAAACCTACTGTTGTTTTTCTAGTAAGTGCATTCTGTTCATGAAGATGTTGTCCAAAGTAAAAGAAAATACTCTAATGAGACCCACACAAGAACCTCTTCTCAGGCTCATTCCCTGCCATGCTTATTCCAGAGTCAATGTTTACCCCACAGAGCCTTTTTGGTTCTACTTTAGCCCTAGAGGTCACATTGCTACTCTTGGACCATTCTCTACAAGGCCCCACAATACTCAATGTGCACAGGTAATTGGGCAAGTTTTGTATTGCTCCAAGACTTATAGATCTTTCTTCATGTTGTCTTCTGGGACTATCCCACTCTTTTCAAACTCTATTTTTCTCAACAGATTTAAGTATTTATAAATAAAAGCCCCAAAGGAGCAGGATTTTTTTTTCTTTTGAGTGCTACTATATATGTCCCTGATGCAAAGAAGCACAGTCTCCTGATATAAAAGGAAAAGCTATAGGCAGAAATGTCAAATTAGTATTATAAGAATTGTTTGGCCACATCCTAGACAATAAAGTCATCACAAATTAAGATCTTTGGCATTTAATATCTATCTCTCCTGATAGGTTATGAACTCCACTCATTTGACCAACATTGTTGACCACCTCTGTCCTCACCTCATGCCAAATTTTTACTCTTCCCACCACAGCCACCTCTACCTTCCTTTACTCTCAGGAGACCACTAGCTGCAGTCTTCTTAGGAGACACAGATCATCCCCTCACTTCACATCTCTGTTGTCACCCATTTTCTTTTTCATTTTTTATGTTGGGAGACATTGTTTTTATTTATTTTAACCAAAGTTGCCTTTGTGCTTGTGATCTCATCACTTACTCTGGCATTTTCTATTATTAATCACCTTGTACTTATATGCATTTCAACTGTTGCCTCCATGTGGACTTCTCTCCTTTGTCTATTAACATTTTCAAGTCTTCCCCCTTTTAAAACATTTTTAAAAAACACTCTTCAAACTATAGTTCTCCTTTTCCTCTAGATTTCTTGGGAGACCAATATATACCTGTGGCTTCTACTTTCTATTTTCTCAACTGGTTGCAAACTCACCATTCTAGTAAAATTACATATCCAATGACTACTCAGTCCTCTTCCTCTTAGATTTCTGCTTGCTAGACAAAGTGAGTGCAGATGAAGCTTACTTCCCTGTGTCTTTCTGACTCTCCTCCCATTTTAATCATGTTAGAGATAAGAGAATTAATGTGATAATCTACACTGGGGTCAAAAAACTAAATGTAGCTCTTCATCTGTTTATATATAAAGTTTGATTGGCTCACCCATTTGTTTGCATATTGCTTATGACTGTTTTCATGCTCTAGAAGCAAAACTGAGTAGTTGTGACAAAACACTGGCCTGCAAAGCCTACAGTATTTAATAATTGACCCTTTATAGAAGAGGTTTGCAGACCTCTTCTAGATGTCTAAACAATCTAGATTTAGATGAAAGAATGTATATGAGTTATTTTCAAGAGAAAATATAAGATACATGAAAAGATATTATTGATAGAAATTAATGACTATTAGGGAGTGCCTGGATGGTTCAGTCAAAAGAGCATGCGACTTGATTTCAGGGTCATGAGTTTGAGCCCCACGTTGGGTGTAGAGATTGCTTAAATAAATTTTAAAAAGTTTAAAGAAATTAATGACTATTGGAAGAGATGCAGTAAGAAAACAAAATTTTTAGAATGACACCTAGAGATATCCATTTGTGATGTGTGGGTAAACAGTGCTGTATTAACTAAGGGAGATAACGTGTAGCCAGAAAGTTTGCATGAGGAGGTGATATAAAGAGGGAGAATATGATCATGATTTTACTTAGAGCTATTTTACATTTGAGTATTCTTACGTCCAATAAGGATGATATGTATGACTTCAGTGTCCAGGAGGAAAATTGGGACTACAGAGAAAAATTAGGGAATTCCATTGTGTCAGAAGAGAAAATATGGAGCCTGAGAAGAAAGTGCTAACAATTAAGAAGTTCCAACACATATCAATTTCTTCTTACAGACTCAGTTTTTAAGTTGCTCACACCTTTTCATTATCACACTTCATATTTTTTACATGATGATTTTGGCATGTAGAGTTGACCCTCTTCATTCACTAATTCCGTATGTGTGAACTTATATACTTGCTAAAATTTATTTGTGACCCCAAAATTAACATGTATAGTGCTTTCACATTCATTTGCAGACATGGTCACAGTGGTAAAAAATTTTGAGATGCTGGACACACATTCCTGTCTTAGGTTGAGTAAAGTGATACTGGGTCTTGTTTTAGCTCTCATACTGTAAGACAAATGTCTATTTTGTGGTCTATTTAATGTCATGTTTTCTGCATTTTTGTGCTTTTTGTTAGTGATTTCTGTGTTTAAAATGGCCCCAAATCATAATTTTGAATTGCTGTGTAGTTATGTTCCTATGCACAGGGCTGTAATGTGCCTTATGGGGAAAAGATGTGTTATTAGATAAGCTTCATTCAGGCATGAGTTATGATGCTGTTGGTGTGAGGCCAATGTTAATGAACCAACAGTATGTATTAAATAAGATCTCTTTAAACAGAAACTATATAAAACAAGGTTATGCACTGATTAGTTGACAAAAATGTTATAAACAGAATCTTTTAGGAACATAGCCCTATATTTCCTCTAGCAATGTTTGAGTGTTCACTGTTTGTGGGAACTTTATAGGACATAACTATAGTACGTTATGTGAACTGATTACTCCATAATCAGATTATAAATTTCTTAAAGACTCTCTTACTCATCTTTTTTAAAAATTCAATTTATTTAAACTAAAAACAAAACCAAAAAACCCCAACAGAAACAGTTCACCTATTTCTGGGTAAATAAAAATCCCTTATTCATCCTGCAACATGTAGTACACTGCCATTTATTGACATTTTCTGAAAATATCTAGCATTACCACAGAATAGACTTGTTTTCAAATTTATGTGGCTTTTTAACAGACAGGATCTAATAAACAGAAATGTACTGAAAAGGGAGTTCAAATATGACATGTGTCAAGGCTAGTACCTTCAGGTAAGGAGGTTTGCTTTTAAGAAAAACAAACTTACTTAGAAATACTTTAAAGCAAAAGACAATCGCAGACATAAAAAAAGTGCTTTTTAATTTTTAAACAAAAGGATCATTAAGTTGATATGCTTTTTTTTTTACTGGGGTATTCATAATGTCAGTCAATATTCTTAAGCAACATGATTATTTAATGAAAGATGGGGGCATTTGCAATTTGTGTGAAATTTTCAATTAGAATTTAAAATTCTTTAGATTCTTATAAATTGTAAATTGATAATATTTCTCCAAATTGGAAGTCAGATAACTTAATTTTAATACAATTTGAAATTAAAGTACAATTGTTTATACAACAATGAATAAAGACAAGTTTCCAAGACAGATATAAAAATGGAAATTCAAAAATAAACAGAAGAAATGTAAACCGTTATAAAATATCAATTTATAAATGTTGCTTAGAGCAATGCTATTCCAAATATGGTCAATGAGCTATTAGCAACCCATCCCAAATGAAAGAACTTGTGCCAGAATGAAAATCAATTATATTATTAATCAGCTGACTTTTTTTTATAATGAGACTTTCTTTAAAGGAAGCAATGTATTGATATACATTCTGACACAGGTGACTTATTTCATTATAGACTGCAGAACACATACTGCTTACGTCTTTAAAGTGCCACTATAATTTTACCACTCAGAGTTAACTTTGTGGAGAAAAAAATTAAAATGACAATTGTAACTGTCATCTATATTTTTTAATCCTATCTATCCAAAAAGCAAGGTTATTAAACTTAATAAACTCATCACAATTTAATATTAATTTTCAGATGTGTTTAAGTGTTAAGACATCTGTTCACCACAGAGGGGCTAAGATTCCTCTTTTAATGAGATATATCAACTACTTTTGATAGATACTTGTTATCAATCCTGGGAGAAAAAGAATTGAGTCATTTGTTAACAAGTTCTAAGTACTTGTTTAATTTTCACATTTCAAACAGTGAAAATATTTAAATTCACTTTTATGAAAAAACTGAATTTTTATACTGTTTGTGCAACTACTTGTTATTTTTTTATGATAAAAATTGTTAGGAAAAAAGGTATAGAAATTTACAACTTTGTGTATTCTGTTAATGAAGGGCCAACATATGAACTATTTTAAGATTCGACTAAAAGAAAACTGGTATAAAATATTTTTTAAGGATTAGCTTATAATTTAAAATTCAAAAATTTCTATTTTTTATTTTTACTATGGCATAATTCCTCTAGAAATTTAAAAATAAAATCTTTTGTAAAAATCCTCTTTCACCAATGGCTTACCAAGCTTTACCTGCATTAGCTTAATATGGAAGGCAAATAAATGGACAAGCAACAATTTAGAAAAAACTCACCAGTTTTAGATATATAAGAGCCCAATTTAGCTTCTGCAATGGATAGTTTATTGAACCAACAAACTAAAAGAATTTAAATGTATATTTACATATCCATAAGAAGAGAGCTCCTTTGGCACCTGAGTTGAACACAATATAGTAGAGCAAAGAATCTCTAAGAGAAAGTTGTCTAAAGACTATATTTTATCTATCTATACATAAATACATAGCCTATACATATACACATATGCACACACAAGTAGAAATAACTTTTCCTTTAAGAAATGCTGAAGATTTAAAAGGAAGTCACCAATTAGCCAAATAAAGTAAACTGATGGCTATTAAAAACAGTTTTAAGTTATTTGGAATAATACCAAATTTCAGAAAGTTAAAGGTTTAGAGTAATATATAATTCAAGGGGGAGGGGGAACTCAAGAATTTCTTTTTGGTCAAAATAGAATTTCTTTTAATGTAGTAACATGGTCATGAGGTCACAATTATCCCAACATGATACTATAACAGAATCTTTAATAGTAACCAGGTGCAAAGCCATCAAAGATAACCAAAAAAGGAGTAAATTTCCCTCTATTAGCACAACAGTTATCAGCCACTCTGCTGACTTTAGACTCTTACTTGCATTGGTCCCAGCAAAAGACTATTAAAGGCCACTTGGCAGATTGCCTTCTGCTGAGCCTCATCACTCACTGGAATTCTACATAAGCACTTGAGAAGAGTGTGATGTCATCAGGTTTTATGATCACATCCACCTTGCTGTCACAGACTCTGGCCCTGAGTTAATAGTCTTACTGGGCTGTGATATTTTTTTACACATATTTTTAGAACTCTGAATGACTGGCTTATATCCTAAGACTCAGAAAACATCTAAAATTCTTGAAGTTGCCAAAACCAGGCAGCATTTTTTTCTACACTCAATTAATAAATATGTTTGGTCACCCAAAATAGAGCATATTCAGTTTTATTTAAGTACCTTCTACTCCAGAAATTCTGGAAGATGAAAATCCTCTACACTTGTGTATCATCTAATTTTCCATCTTTCAGACCTTATTAAATCTGATGTATGTTGAAGGAGGGCAAAAGACATTTGAGTTAAAAAAAAATGATGCCACGTTGCTCTTTTTTCTGCTCCAACTTGCATAGAATATTCATAATCAGGTTTCTAACTCCCTCTTTGCTCTGGTTTAAAGGACACGTCTCATACAGCAGACCATATATCCTAGAATCTTAGGCAGTTTCAAAATATTTGTGACTGAAATATTTCCAAATGTAAAATACTCCTTGACCATCTATAAAATAGTACATATTTTTCTTAAACTATTATCCTAACAAAACTTTGTCAATAGAGGCATGGTATAGGACTTGCCTTAGAGAACCTATTTAATTCAAATGTCTTCATTTTGTTCAGTTTATTTCAACCATAATATAACCCAAATCACTGTTTTCCTTATCTGTAAAACATTCTGATAAACCCATTTGAACTTGAATTATTTCATTAACATGTAAACTCACATGTACAACTTTATTTTTTGTCATATATTTAAATATTTCTTCTCTGCAGAGTTAATATCTCAGAACAGGAAATGAAATTATGCTGGTTACTAGTAACTTAGCATCAAAACACTTCCCTAAACGCCTCTATGCAAAAGTGCATTTACAATATAGACATGCCATAAATGAAGCTACAAACTATAATCTCACATTGGAGTAGAGTTCAAATTCCAAATTAGAGTCCAAATAACTCAAAGAGGAAAGTGCTAACACAGCAAATCTGAAACAAGTTCATGGGGATTGGGCAATGAGTTATCAAAGCGAAATCTTTTGGAAACCATGCTGCTATCCTCTGGAATATTCTCTTTGTCTTCTCGATCACTACAGGTTCCATTACAAGAGGATTTTGAAGTTTTGTCTTCAGAGGACCTTAATGAATGATCCTGACTTTGAGAGGAACTGGAAGTTTCTTCAGGGTGAAATAAGTTTCCAAAGTCCCACTGCTGTAGCCAAGAATGAGACAGGCAGATTTCTGCTGTTGGTCTTTTCCTTTGAAAGAAAGCATCAAGTGAAAATTTCGAACTAAAATATCAAGTTAGAAATGCCTATAATTTGATATACTATAGACTTATTTTTTAAATTTATTATGAAAATAACACTCATAGCACAGAAGGGAATAACAACACAAAACAAAGACTGGAGTACCTAGAGAGTTTCTTTAATATTGACATGTGCTGAAAATTCATTTTATCACGGAGCTTATGGATGAGACTACCTAGTCAAAAAGCTTGAGAACATATGTTAGCCTCACAAATAAAAATTATAAAATCTATTGAGTTTACAAACTGAAAGAAAACATATAATTTATAATCTTTATTATTATTGGCTTCTTAAAAGCAATACTGTTAAATCATGAAAATAAAGGTTGCTCTTGAATGATGTTTATCCAATATTTTGAATTTTTAATTTTGTTTTCTCTTTTGAAAATAATATGGTCAAATATTACAGTATGTCAGTTAGGAAAACACCTAGAACTCCAGCCTTAACACAACCACCATTACCATTAGAACATATGCTTCCTTAGGCTTTAACTTCATTTTTTTTTTTTAAGATTTTACATATTTGTCAGAGAGAGAGAGAGAGAGAGAGAGAGCACACAAGCAGGAGGAGCTGCAGGCAGAGGGAGAAGCAGGCTCCCTTCCGAGCAAGGAGCCAGATGCTGGACTTGATCCTGAATCATGACCTGAGCCAAAGGCAGACACTTAACCGACTGAGCCACCCAGGCATCCCTTAACTTCATTTTTATGATCATTTTAATTTCATTGTTTTCTGATTACAAAAAAATTAATGTGTTCATTTTAGAAATTATGTTTTTTATTATAAGAAAATGAATGTGCTCATTTTAGAAATTTTAGAATCTAAGTAAAATGAAAACCAACAAAAATGAAAACTGCTTAAAACTGCTTATAATCAGAAGCAAACAGTATTTTTACTACTCAACAAAATAACCATTCATGTCCAAAACATGGCCAGTGAGAATTTGTTTGGACTTGCATTAAGCCAATAAAATAATTAACAAACCTGTGAGTTCTTTTTCCTTAAACAGATAAGAAACTGAGTCCTCCAGGTGGTTAAGTAATTGTTAGAGATAAAAGACCCGAGAAGTAACAAAACCAGGATCTGAGCCCAGGGCACTCTATCACAGCTTCTGCATTAAGTACAGCCAGGCCATGTAGCATGGGGTGTTGTACATAAACAATGAATCTTGGAACACTGCGTAAAAACTAATGATGTATTTTATGGTGACTAACATAATACAATAAAAATTTTTAAAAAATAAAGTAAATGGGTCTGATCTGAGTAAAGAAAAGGGAGGTCAGTTTTTTCTTTTTCTGCTCTGAAGTTGCCAATGAGAGAGTTAAGAGTCCTAAGCCATAGTTTCAAGTCCCTTTTTTTGCAGGTGGTCAAAGAGCATTTCTGACCCTTAACGATATGACAATCAGTAATTTATACTTACCACATAAGTATAATTACTTGTCTACAAATTATTCACAACAAAGTCTATTATAGCCAGCCATGTATATTGTAAACCTACTTCTAATTAATTATTTTAGGGAATTACAGGGTTGGTAGGTTGAGAGAGAAATAACCCAAATCTTCTCTTTGCTCCAAAATTTCCTGTTACATGTTTTATATATTTTCTATGTTTGAAGTTACTGATTTGTTATGTAATGATCTTTTAGACCACCTCCCTTCCCATTTTATCTGAAACTTGAGAGCATACTTCTAAAAACTGCATATTGTTTTAGAATGTATCTTTCTCAATAGATATATATTGTTCATTTTGTAACAGTACTTAAGCAAACTGATGTTATAACTTACTCTGGATTTTTTACTAAAAGCTTCTGGATGAAGTCTGTGGCCAGCTGTGAAACTGATGAAAAAGTTTCTTCTGAATAATCTACATTAACTTGAGAAATATTGAGGTATGTTTCTTGATTATCTTCTCCCACAAATGGAGATGTATGAGTTAACAACATATATGCTATTATGCCAATATTCCTGAAAAAGAAATAAGGGACAAGAGGGGAACTTAAAATGCATGTTAACCTGACAACATTTACATAAAGTAAAATTGATACTCAACATATTCTTTTCCTCAAAACTTCTACAGTTAATCTACAGACTTAAATTGCTTTTCAAACTTCCTATATTATTAAAACTAAAATAACTGGTATCTCAAATTTTGTCTCACAGAAAAAGAACATGAGGGGAAGCACATGTTACATAATTATAAATATAATGTATTAAGTATATATCATAGAATCTACAGTCTGGGGCGCCTGGGTGGCTCAGTGGGTTAAAGCCTCTGCTTTCGGCCCGGGTCATGATCTCAGGGTCCTGGGATCGAGGCCCACGTCGGGCTCTCTGCTCAGCAGGGAGCCTGCTTCCTCCTCTCTCTCTGCCTGCCTCTCTGCCTCCTTGTGATCTCTCTCCCTCTGTGAAATAAATANGGAAGCACATGTTACATAATTATAAATATAATGTATTAAGTATATATCATAGAATCTACAGTCTGCCCTTCACTCAGACACTGGTTACTGAGTACACAAAGCAGCTCGAAGGGCAGCATTTCCTAAATGGTGTCAATGACACAGTAATGATCTGTGAGACATAAACAAGAATTCTGTGCAAATACAGTCAGCAAGTTTGGCAAAGCACAAAGTTGGGCAAGCGGATTTTTTTTCATTGCAGAACTTTTTAGGGCCTTAAATATATTAATGACAAGTCTGGTGCTCAGGAGCCAGAAAAAGACAATCTATACAGTACATCTTTCCCAGTTATTTAGCCAAGGACGGTTTTTCCTTGGCAAGCCAATTCCAGTTACATGGAACACAGGGAATAAGTCTAAACTTTTCCACTTGGCCTGGGGAGTCAGCCCCCACTGTGGTCCCAACTGAAGTTCCAATAGGAATTCCAGTTTTACTCCCTATGATATCTGATATTCAAAATATCATTTTGCTTGCCACAAAAACTCACAGTACCCTAGAGATATCATCTCATAAAACTAAACTTTTGCATGAACCTAACCTCATAGCAAATACCTTCCTAGTTCTTCCAGACTTAGATCAGATATTTTCCATCTCATGCTTGTCTGCTGCTTCCTCCATGCTCATTAAGTAGTTTACCTTATTACAGAACATGTTTCACAGTACTGAAACTATTTTGTTTTTTTATTCCTTTAGGAATGGGATTTTCCTATTTATTTCTGTACCTTTGGCTCACAGCCAAAGTATTAGTAAAAAAGAATGGACAGGTAAATGTCTTCTTGTGGCAGAGTAATGATACTTGAAAACAACCTTTTATAGAAAGCCTTATTATTTACATTTGGAATCAAAGAACCCTAAAATATATATTACCCAATGTGTAACAAAAGCATTTAGGTAACTAGCAAAACCTTACCACATATCTGTTGCTGTGGTAATAGGATCATAGTTCAGGATTTCTGGAGCTGAAAGCAAAAATAAAATTTAAATTTAAAAACATGAAAACTATTTTATAATAAATTAAAACTGGTTTTAATTTTAAAGAGCTAGTGATATCAAATTAACAGAAATTTAGCATAGTATTAATTACCTTGTGATTAGACATTTAAACATATCTAACGTTGAGCAAATTATATAACCAGATGGTTCGAAAGCACAAAAAATATTTTTGGAGTAACCAGTAGCTAGCTATGTAGGTTTTATTTTTAATCATTAAAATCAACCTTAGGAAAAACAATTGTGGAGACGTAAAATTACAGACAATAGAATTGTTTTAAAAATTTGTTTTATTACTCTATGTTAAGAATTAGTTTGTGATATTTTATTATACTAATTTAAGTTTTTCTTTTCATGGTAAAGAGAACCATAAGTATTTATAATAACATAATGAGCACATCATGCTTCCTAGACATGCTTTAAATTTTCAAGTAGATTAAATATCCCTCTTAAACTATCAAAAACCTAAATTCCTATGTAATTAATTTCCCATTTTTTCATTTCCTGCCAGCTTTTTAAATCCAAAATAAATTTTCTATATTTTGTAAACATTATCACAAATTTCAAATTAGTCAAGTCCAAACTAGAATTTATGCTTGAATAATAACTTTCATAGTACAGTTTTATAATTTCTCCAAAGAGAAATTGTTTCCTGAAACCTAATGTTTTTATTAATAAAGACTTTGAGTCATATATATTTGTCAGTCTCTGTCCGTCACACAATCTACAACCTGACACATATTTCTGTGAGCTGTGCTATCTATAATTACAATCATTTATTCTAGGACACTGCAGAGTCCCTATTAGCACTCAAAAGTTAGTAATTTGCTTTGTTTTCATTTCAGGAAAGTCAGCTGCCTTGTTGAGAAGCACCTGCTCTCTTTAGTTGTATCTTTTCAATGCTCATATGGGGATATCAATATCATATGAGCAAAACCAAAAAAGCTTAAAAAGATTATTACTATACATAATTTAAAATACTTTAAGTTTATGTGCTGCTTCATTGATGTAGTACAATATCCTTAGATTATCTAACATTAGGACCTTTTTGACATCTTTTTTCTTCAAAACCCTCCTTTTACAATCCTAAGCAAAACCTCACATTTTTAACACAGCAGCAACAAATAGCAAGCAGTCTTGCTAACAATTTTGCAAAACTGAAGATAATGTATATTGTGAACAGCTTCAGAGCTGGGACCAGGACTGATGTAGAAATGACATCCATCCAACAGCCAGGCTTCAAAGAAACTAATGGACTACATGACTCTCTGTTTTCTCCCCTTTCTTTTTCTCCTGTTTCCTAATTTTCCCCTTCACCCACTCTTCTTTATGTACAAAGCCTTTACACACAAATGTTAACTTTTGAACTTATATGTCCAATGTCCTATGAATCGTTGTGAATGTCTAAATAAGTCTATGTACGTTAAAGTTCATTTAAATATGTCATAACTAAATTTCGTTCCATTAAAATACCTGACCTATAGTTTCATAGAGGTATCATTTAGTTGACAAATTTCAGAATGGTGTAGAAAATAAAAAGAAATTCTTACCTAAATATTCTGGTGTTCCCATGATTTCCCGAAGTTCACAAGCATTCCCTATTTTTCGAGACATCCCAAAATCTACAATTTTTATATCTCCAAGAGGGTATATGCTGCTCAGTAATATATTCTGTGGCTAAATAAAGCACAATAAAAAATGGTAAGCAATATACAACAATAAAAGAATACTAGTGTCAGATCAGAGGTAAATTAAGTGTTTAGTTACTACATGTTTCATTTGAGCTGTTCACACATGTGTCTTCTCCTCTCTGCCAGTACAAAATTCAGTCCATGTAGCACACGGGTAGACAAAAAGTGTACCACTGCAGTACAGAGGGGCATGATCTACCTGTTGTTTCCTACCGATACCAGCTTGCAGTTATGCATCCCAAAAGCAGAAGGAACAAAGATGTTGTGTTACTTAAAATCATATATTACATTACCTTTAAATCAAGGTGTACAATGTTATTCTGATGTAGATAACAAACTCCTTCAAGTATTTGTTTAATGAGTCTGATAATGTCATTCTCAGAAACCATTTCAGCTAGCTCAGGTAAACACAAGTTGAAAATTTCTCCACCTGCAGCACTGAAATGAAATTCAAATAATAGAAACTTGAAAAATCATTGACCTAAAAATGACAACTTTTAAATACTGTATAACTGTTAAGTAAAAGACAAAGCTAACTAAACTTTAGTCTCTCTATATTGATACATACACTTAAGAACTTGGGGGAAGGGAGGGTGGGAGAGATCTTTAAGGGAGAGGTAAATGACAAGAATATTTCAAATTTTGAGTACCAGTACTTGTATAATTAATAAATAGAATTGCTTTATAATTCAATAATATTATAGTCTGCTTTAATGATGCAATAAAAATAACAGTTAACACTCTGAACTCAGCTCTGGCTCTTCATTTTATTCATTTATATATAGCGATAAATATCATCCCTTTTGATTCTCATGACAACCATGAGAGTAGGTAGTTATTATTCCCATTTTACTGATGAAGAAATGAGTACAAAGAAGTTAAGCTACTTGTACAAGGTCACATGGTAAATGGAGAACCAGAATCTGAAGCTGTATCATATGGATGAAAATCTGCATTCTTAACCAATACCCTGTACTGCAGCTTCACAAATCTTTTATTTTTTTAAATGAATTGAAAATCTAAAGAATGTTGACAAAGGCATAGAAAAAAGTCCCTAGATTTGGAATCAAATAATATAAATATAAATCCCAAATCTGCTATTTACCAGCAATATAACTTAGGATCAGTCACTTATTCAGCTCTTCTCTTCTGTAAAACTGAGACAAAAATCACTAAATTCCATAGATTTTTTTCTGAGTACTAAATCTAAAAAATGCAAAAAAATCTAGCTGGTTATTCAATAAATCTGTAAGGTATGTTTAAGAATATCTCAAGTAAAGCATATTCTATGCAGTAAAACAGGACAGTGTCTGGCATATAGAAGGTGTTCAGTAAAAGTGTTGAATGAATGAATGAATGAATGAATGAATGAATGGAGTAGGCAGTCATTCTTCAGAGCAGCTGAAACTGAAACTCAGTAGTCTCATTGACTGTCAAGAGGAAGAAGTATGTCATATGTATTAGGAGCTATAAGAAAAAAAATGGTGGTAAATTTGAATCCTACACTGAAAGTTACAGGACTGACCCTTCACATTGCAGATGTAACTTGTAACTAAGCCATCTCTACCAATCTGTGCCAGTTAGAAGCTGCAGATATTTGCTGCTTTACACTCTACCATATTCCAGAGAAGACTGTGTGGGACAGCTGGTAAGGAATACTTGTGAAAACTCCAATTATACTTACACTTCAAATTCCCTCAACTCCTGAAACTCCAAGAAAATTCATAGATTTTCATAAAATTCATAAAAAACCTTGAGACAATACCTGTCTCAAGGTATCACAGTAAAGACAATCTGAGTATTAAAAGGTTAGTTTGCTATAAAATTTACAGTTATAGAACTGAACTTGAAAATAACATATAGGAAGACAATATTAGAAATTCATGTTCACCTACAGAAAATAAATTAATCTTTATGAATAGTTATATAGACTACCCTCTGCAGGTCAGATGTTTACTTGGTCTGCAGGTCAGATGTTTGCTTGTCACAGTCCTGCTCAAGGTCTCCTGAGGGAAGAGGCACTCCCCAGGCCAGGCTGCCAGTGACACCCTTACTCCTTCCCTTTCTGGTTATATTATTTAGTTTTGATGAAACAAACTCTCTTAAAACAGGAAGTGGTCTAAATATTCCTGAAAAGATACTACAGATAATATTACTAATGTAATCATAAGCAAATAAGAAAATGAAGGGATGATGCTTTAGATTCTTAGAATGAGTTCTTCGCTCAACAAGATTTATAAGAAATAGATCAAATAATTTGAAATATAAGGATACTGTATAAAATATGGATTTATATCCCCTATTAAGATGTGAAAATCCAAGCTGTAAAAGTGAGATGGAGTAGAATGACTAAAGGATTAGAACATGGAGGAATGATAGTTTTCAAGAACCCAGTGATTAATTTGAGCTGCTCATACATGCGGTCTTCTCCTTTCTGCCAATACAAAATTTAGTCCATGTAGCACACATTCACTAAATTTAATTCAATAGGCAGAACCCTCCACTATTTCAAAAATTCAAAAAATATAAGAAAACAAACTAAGAAAAAGAATGTAAAGAACTCCCTGGTGCCTAGGATATATGAGGTAAGACAGCGGGTTGCTTACAGGGGTACCTACTGAAATTCAAGACTGCCTGGATTCCATTCTGGCTCTGCTGCTAACTAGCTGCATAAATTGGGACAAAATGTTGCCTCTGTTTCCTTTACTGTAACACAATGATACATGATGAATAATGATAGCTCCTGCTTCACTGGATTGTTATAAGAATTAAATTAGATATGCCATATAAATTATTGGACATAATAGATATTTTAGAGATCAAAGCAGATCTATAAATATTTATCACAGTGTCTGACACATGGTAAATATTCAGTAAATGTTAACTATCATTATAATGAGTCAACAAATTTTAATTCCAAGCCTAGTGAATATCTAGCCTTTCTGAATTTGGGGGCTTCTTACCAACTGATTTCTAAAGGCAATTTAAAAAGTCTTTCCTAAATTAAAATTCATTTTTAGAAACATTATATCATATGTATAAAAATGCACAAAATATATTCTTAAGTGAGAAATATTCTTAAGTGACAGTTACAATAGAGTACACCCAAACTCAGAAATTTGTTTTTAAAGATATACAGGCACAGACCAAAAAATTAGAATAATTTTAAAATATAGGAATATGTCATAAAAGTAACCACAATTTACATATGATTTCTATTTTCTATATCCTCTAAATTTAACACAATACATAGGTATTACTTTTGTAACCAGGAAAAGTATGCTAAGGTTTGTTTGTTTAAATAAAAAAATCAAACAAATATTATGATTGCCAGGCAACCAGATTGTCTCTTCTTTTCAGTTTGACAAGCTGACCTCTTTTGTAGGATTGCCATTTTTCCCATAAAAGAGGGATGTAGGTAGAGCTATGGGAAATGGAAAATCAGGAGGAAAATCAGGAGGGAAAGAACAGATAACACAAGCAGCAGACTGCAGAAGGTAGCAGAAACTAGAAGCAGTGAGTAGTAGACAAGCAGATGCTTTGTTAAAACAAGCCACCTAAGAGCAGTGACTACTGAGAAGAAAAAAATACCTCTATAGTCAGAAAAGACACCTATATCATTATCATTGCTTTGTAAGGTATATTCAGGTCTATCACTTCTTTCTCTTTCACTTTTTGATCCCTGATGGGACATCAACCAGCACATTTAGAAACTTGGAGTGTTTCTCAAAAAATTCATTTGCTTATGTATTTGTATATATGTTGTGTGTGTGTGTGTGTGATAATAGTACTTTAGTACAATTACACTGTCATGCAAACCTATGTGTTATATACCCTCTTTCAAATGGTTCAGTAAATGGGGTAAAATGTCAACAATTGGTAAATCAAACTAAAGAATGTGAGTGTTAATTATATTGCTCTTTCAACTTCTCTGTAGATTTGAAATTTTATAATAAAAAAGTCAAGGAAGAAAAGTATGTAGGATGGTTTGAAGAGGGGATCAGATTGGTAATTGTTATTGTAGTAAAAGAACCCACTGTTTTATTTTCACCATATAAAAAATTATGACATCTTATTAAAACAACGAAGCCTGGCTGACCAAATTTTTACTTTTGAGGTTATCTGATGTGACAATGCCACCCCAAAAGTGATTGGAATGGTAATTAAACCAAAGTTCTAGTAATGAATTTTAGTAGGTCTTAGTTGCTCTAGTAAGAAATTATTTTAATCCATCTACACATTTACTGAGCGCTTGCTACACTTCAGCCATGAGGCATAGTTCTGCCCTTAGAGAATTCAGTTTACTGGGTAGGGTACCTGAATCAATTTTCAGAGTATGAACATTTTATGCAACCATAAAATGTGTCAAAATTTTTTGATGTATCTTGTTGTTACTATTCAGATAAACCCCCCAAAGAAAATTTTATGAAAGTAGTCAATGCTCCTATTTATTCACCCTCCAAAACTAGTACTCCATTACTGTGTTTGAAAAAATGTTGGCTATTTTCACATACTTCAAACATGCAGCGTGATGCAAGTAGCTAATTTTTTAAAGGTTAGGTGAAGAATCTGACCAATCACAAAATGTATGAAAAATGAAATCATATTGGTAGTACTGTTGGTATTTCTACAATTCTAATCTATTTATTCTAAATTCTATTTCTTATAATATTAAGGTGCTATAATCTACCTTAAGTGGTATGTTAATATTCTGGTATTCACTCTTAAATGAACTATTTGTCAGTTTAACATTTTGCAAAATAAGCATTTTCATATTTACAAGTTGATGCTAGGCAATCAACTTTCCTGGTATGAAAATATATTGATTTTTTTACAAATATATAAGTAAACCTCTTCATCCTCAAAGTAACTGAATATAAAATTAGGCTAATATACTTTTAAATTCAAAAAGGCAATGATGCAGGTTAACTGCTAAAACAGATTATTATATTTATAATGCATTTTTTCTAAAATGAATATTTAATTTCTTTAGTTTATCAAAGCCTAAAGCATACTAAACATAAATTTAGCTAATCTCTTCTAACTTGCAGATATTCAAAAACATTTTACACATATACAATAAATGTGTCAGACTGTCATTCAATAAAAGTACTATTTTAGCGTCACATGTGAATATACTGATTAACAAGCCAGTTGGCTTAACCATGCTCCACCCCCTCCCCATGCTTAACCTGATGAAATGTTGAATATTTGGGTGTTTTCAGCTTTTCACTAACTTATGAGAAGAGATATATTTTATTTCTTATTGCTACAATTCCTAACAGTTTTTCACATGTTACATAATACTAAATAAATGTGTTTCTTCAACAATGTGGCAGGCATACCTTCACCGTCATGCAATTTCACCCTTCTGCTCTCTAAGAGTCATTTCCTTGGATGTATTTTTCAAGTACATGGACAAAATATGTAAATTATTTGAATTCTACTTATCCATCAGATAGTTTCACACAAAAACTCATCAACTTTCTATGCTATAAAGCAATGAAAGTTCACTTATTTTAGGAAATCCCCTAAATGTTGTGCTGTCATTCAATGTTTTTGTGTGTGAACTGTTTTTGGTTTTTTTTTTTAAAGATTTTATTTATTTATTTGTGAGAGCAACAAGACAGCACAAGCAGGGCAGAAGGAGAGGCAGAAGCAGACTCCCCTGCTAAGCAGGGAGCCTGATGCTCAATCCCAGGACTCTGGGATCATGACCTGAGCCAAAGGCAGACGCTTAACCGACTGAGCCACCCAGGTGCCCCATGTGTGTGTGCTGTTTAATTAGTTTGTGTGTATGTGTGAGAATATTCAAATATACAGTATGTCTTTCTAATATTTTATCAACATAAATCTTTACAAGTTCTTGTCATACTTTATCACTCCTGTTCTTGACATTTCAAGTCACCTTATCCCACCAATTAAAATAAGAACAATAAATTTATTTAAATTTATTAAAGTGTATACTTACTATTCCAGTATCAAAATGATTTCACTGGCATTTTCATAGACTTCATGAAGATTAATTACATGAGGACAAGACTTCGCCAATTCAAGTATAGCAATTTCATGTAGAATTTCTGCTCGACAATCCTGCCCTCTTCTTCTCTTTTTTAGAAATTTTGCAGCATATTCTTGGCCAGTAGATTTTGATATACACTGTCTAACCACAGCAAATTTTCCTCTAGGGAAAAATAGAGACAATCAATTTTAATGTTTACATAAAGAACAATATTAGTATAATACAGACACAGTTATAACTCCAAATTAACAGTTAATCCTTTCAAACAATTATGCCATTAGGAATTTATCTATTTTCTCTTAACTGAATCAAATACTACATGTACTTTTATAAAATTTATAGTACTATCACATAAAAATGAAAATGGCAAACATAATAACAGGATAAGACAGAATTATATTTGTTCATCACTATTAATTTGATACATTATCATTGTAGGGAGAGATCTCCTCTGCATACCAACTCCATGCCATATTATTGATATAAATTTTTGTGTTTAAATATCATAACAATCCTATACAATAAGTGATATTCCATTTTGCAGACCCCAGAGAGTGTATGTATCTTGGTCTATTTCCAAAGACTATACCCTTAATAGAGTATTACACTAACTCTCTAATCAAAATAGCTTCCTTCAAAAATAAAAAATTAAAATGAATGCAAAAATGAGTATTTGACATTTAATTTTATTAGTGTAATCACTTTGCCTTTCAACACCACTTTTAACAATCTTTGAAGTTTTCTATCATTAATTTAGCAGTTGTTTTTACCAGTAAATATCTTAATATTGCCCAGTGGTCTATGAAGTCTGTAACAGATATCAAAGGTGTATGTGTCCTATGGGGAGTATCCAAAAATACTTCACGATCAACTAAGAAAATTAATAGTTATCAATAGCTACCTATTAAGGTCATGTTTGTCATTTTAGGGATAAGTATGTGTTTGGCCCTTTTCAAAAGAAGTGCTTAGCATCTCAGCAAGAATTTAAAAAGACACTGGCAAATGTGTATTCTAAGCCTATATATGCCCAAAATCTGGTTTCCCCAAAGACCTCCAGCTATTTTGAGTAAGACTGTTTTAAGAAACTAATAAAGGCTACAGATTGCCTACTCAGAAAAATGTACACATGCCCTTAAATGGAAAATTTACATACAATTCAGAGGGTTTTCAGATTTCAAAGACCATCTATAAACCTTCTAAACCTGAGTCCAAGGGATCCAAAATTAAGAATCTGTATCCTAAGGCTCAAATTACTTTGTAGATACTAACAAATGAGGTATAAATAAAGGGCCTCCAGAGAAGAACTTTTGTTCCACAACTCTTTTTTCCCCAATTCAACTTTTTTTTAAAGATTTTAATTAATTTATTTATTTGACAGAGAGAGAGAGAGACTACAAGTAGGCAGAGAGGCAGGCAGAGAGAGAGGAGGAAGCAGGCTCCCTGCTGAGCAGAGAGCCCTATATGGGGCTCGATACCAGGACCCTGAGATCATGACCCGAGCCGAAGGCAGAGGCTTTAACCCACTTAGCCACCCAGGCGCCCCCCAATTCGACTTCTAACACAGCATATCGGGTGCTTGGCAAGGAAAACTTGGTGTTTGGAGTGGGGATGGGGGACAAAATAAATTGCTTGATTGTATTTTACTTGCTATTCTCAAGGATCAGGATGACAAAGCTACCTACTCTCTATTTTCCAAATTTCTTCAATATTGGTGCCAGTAAAAGCACTGGAAACCAAGCTGAAAAGTATAGCTACTATCAAAAAATTGACTCAAAAAGGTGACCAAGCAATAATTTGACTCTTCTACATCTATCAAAAATACATCAGTTTGGGGGCACCTGGGTGGCTCAGTCGGTTGAGTGGCTGCCTTTGGCTTAGGTCATGATCCCAGGGTCCTGGGATCAAGTCCCATATCGGGCTCCCTGCTCAGTGGAGAGCCTGCTTCTCCCTCTCCCTCTGCCTGCCGCTCTGCCTACTTGTGCTCTCTATATCTCTGTCAAATAAATAAAATCTTTAAAAAAAAAAACTACATCAATTCAATAAACTTGCATGCACAAACTTGATTCTTAGAAAGAACATGTCCTTTAAGATTTAGAATGTCTAATTAAAACTATAAGGTATTTTTTCACTGTATGCAAAAGCAATGCAGATCAATGTATTTCAATGAGCACACAAAAAGGTCACCAGTCTCTACTTTGTATTCAAACCACCAACGTTTATAGATTTTATACTGGATAAATTGAATCAGACTAAGATTATATGACTCCTGAAAGGTCATATGTGGAATTGGAGTGCCAAGAATTAAACTATGGAATGTGAATTCCTAGCTTTCTCTTCTAACCACTGCAAAACAATTCCTCCCTTTAAGATAGTTTTTTTAAGAAGTACAACTCACTTCTGCCAATTCTCACTTAGATTTAGAAGTGAAAATGTGTCTAAAACAGAAAGGAAATTTAGAGTTTTATGAAGAAATTCACCTTGTAAAACTTAGTAAACAGAAACTAGTTAGCTAAGAAAACTCTCCATCTGAAAAAAAAAACCAGTTTATACTACCAATAGTGACAATTAAACTCTGCTGTATTTTTACAATTATATTTGCAAGACATAATTTTCTCAGGAACAAGGAGCAAAATTAACCAGTAACACTTTTTATCTAAATTCTTTTATGTATTCTTATGAGGCTTTCTTATAGGTATACAACTCATTAATCCAGTACAAAGGTGACCAAATGATATTGGTAATTATTTATCTGTCAGTATTCACGACTATGTAAAAGCCCCATGAGGGCAGAGACTGTCTGTCCTAATTACTATAGTTATTATAAAATCTACACTTTGATAACACATAACAGGAACTGAAATACCTACTGAATGAATGTAAGAGTTATGTACCTACTACAATACCATATATTATGCTATTTTGTGTCCTGTGCTTAAACCATTTATATTTTTTAAAGCTTTTTTAAGATTCCAATAACATTTTACATATACATTCATTAATGTACTGTCAATTGCCATCATTATCAGATGACTTAGGAAGAAAAAATTATTTGTTTCCCATTCTAAAATACTAATTGTGGTTTAAAGGTATAAAAAATAATCTTTTATATACATTATGTTCCTATATCAAATTTAACAGAAACATTTAAGAAAATTAAAAACACTTAACAATAATACTTCATACCCTAAAAAGGAAAAGCTGACTAGATTTCCCAGCAGTGAAAAAGTCTAGTAGTTACTCTTCTGCATTCTAGAACAGACAATAAAATGTGAAAGGAGTGGGGGAGGGTAAGCCAAAAAGGAAGCTGACGTCTATTTCTGCATCTGCCTCACCCTTCTAACCACAAGAAGTCTTAAGGAACCTTGCCTCCGTTGGGGGAGGGGTGGAAAAAAACTTACCCAATATGTTAAAAAACAGGAACAATGCAAAGTTTTTTGAGAATAGTCAAAAATGAACTGTTAACTTTAACATATTTTCTTTTAGTTTGCTAAAGGAAAATAAATTCTTAAACACTAATATCTTAAAATTTTAAAAAACAGGTGATTTGGAAAGATCAACTTGATTTACAAAGAATTTTGTAGTTCACCACATGTTAAAATTATGTTTACATACTTCAAAATTTAAAGCCTCAGGAGAAACACTATTATGATCGTAATTTTCATTTTATATTAGTATTGTATATTAAAATTGGTAACAATATTGGAAGAGCTTAAAGGAAGCTATTGGTCATGAAAGGTCATGATTTCCAATTGATCAAGTTTTAATAACTAGAAATATCAGTATTTACCACATGACTCATTAGCCCATATCAATTTAAAGAATAATGTTATGTCTCTTTCCTAAAGCTATTAGAAGATGGGATATTAGCAAACTGAATTTATTTTAATAAGATTCTATAATGAGTTTTTGCTCTAAAATGTTAAAAAATATACCTGATTCAAGTTTATGCTTATTTATGATAGTACCTCATTTATAAAACCACTTAGAATTATTAACATTGTCCTCCTCAAAGTTTAAGTTCTCCAAAACTCCCAAAGGAAAAAAAATATTTTATAGACTTTCAAGCCACATGATATCCCTACTTCGCAAACTTAATTTAATAAATGTATGTACATTTACCCATCAAAACAGAAATCGATAAATATGGAAAAGAATACCCTTTACTGTGTGTACTGTTCAAGGCTTTCATATGCAATTACCTGTTCAAAGCAGTTTCCCAACATTTTTGCAATAGAAGGGAACTTGGAGACATCTAGTCTACCCTCTCATCTTAATGACAAGGAAATCACACAACTAAGTGTATCACACAATTTTACATCCAGAGTAAAGACAGGTCAACTGACTTCCAGTTTAATCTGTTTTTTATTAATATACTATATATGGCATATATTTGACATAGCTGTTAAAAAGAAAGAAGACTCCTAAGAGAATCTTAAGCTACCTCAATAAAGCTTTACGGTAGTCTCAATGTTAAGATATTGACAATACTGTGTCCACTCTAGGCCTTCTTAAGACTGACAATGAAAAATATGAAGTGGTCCAGAAAAAGGTAACCAAATTAAAGATGGCTCTCTGGAAATTAGGTCATAAGATGAGCATTTAAGGAAACTGGCAGTGTTTAACCATATTCAAATCTCTGAAGGATTTTCACATGGACATTACATGCAGCTACAAAAGAAGAACTATGTCTATTGGTAGATGTTAGCAGAGCAGAAAAGAGGACCTTCTGTGCCTACCAGGAACCCACAAAATGGAACAGACACATTCTGAGGTAATGAGTTCCCCATCACTGCAGCATTCAAATTGAAGCTGGATAAACAGCTTGTCAGGAAAATTGTAAGAAAGACTGCCACATAAAGAATTACATTAGAAGACCCTAACCACCGAAATCCTTCCAGTGCAAAGATTCTATAACTCTTCCATATGAGACATAAGCAACTAAAAGAAACTGACTCTTACTGTTAAAATGCAAAGAGAAATAATTACAGATTTAGAATTAAACAATTTCTTAGAAACATTCTGGAAGTTTTGAAAAACTGTATCTTTCAATACACCATTAAAGCACCAGATATTTGCACATAAAATTAATTAAATAAATATGCCAGGAATTATGAAAAATGCTTTCACATTTAGTTCTTAGTTTAATGAAGTATATATTACCATTTTTATTTGCAAAAGAAAGACTGCATCCAATATCTAACAAGTCTAGGACTTGCTGTTACCCTTCATGGAAAAGATCACCAAGAACAGAATTACTTTTCATGGTTCAATCAACTTTTATTTTCACACTGAGATTTTCTTTTTTTTTTTTTAAAGATTTTATTTATTCATTTGACACAGAGAGAGAGATTACAAGTAGGCAGAGAGGCAGGCAGAGAGAAAGGAGAGAGGAGGAAGCAGGCTCCCTGCCGAGCAGAGAGCCCGATGTGGGCCTCGATCCCAGGACCCTGGGATCATGACCTGAGCCGAAGGCAGCAGCTTTAACCCACTGAGCCACCCAGGCGCCCAAGATTTTCAAATATAAAAACCAATCATACTATCTTGCTATACGTCTATCAACACAAACATGGACATAGTAAAACTATATTGATTTAAGTTAAGCAAACATCTGCCTCCAGAACTAAAATCAAACTAAAGATTGAAACAGATCACCATCTTTCAATTCTTTGTTAAATGTCTTTAAAGTTCAAAGATGCTGAACATTTAACAAATAACTTAGTATGTTTTTATAACTTGTGTATATATTTAAATGGTAATGCTAAATGGTCTCATAATCTCAGATCACCCCTTAGCCTTAACACTCTAGTTAGGCCAAAACAGATCAGTATTAGTGTTAAGTACAGTGTTTTACTTACAGAACATGCATTCTGTATCATACAGAATTATATTATCAAATATGAGTTAATTCATTTTAATTTAGGAAAAAAGAGGAGGAGACTCTCATTTATTTTTTTAGCCCGGCACAATATCCTAGGAATTAAAAAAAATTTTTAAATAAAATTGATAGCATTCTACTAAATACTTCACAATTAACTAATTTAATCCTCATAACAACCATAGAAGGAAGATACAATTATCTTCATCCCCACCTCTCAGATGAGGAAATTATAGTACTAAAAGATACAGAAATTTAATGGAGGTCACAAAGTTTGGAAATGGCAGTGCCCCAATTTGGACTTGGCAGTCTACTACTATTCTAATCTCCCTGTTGCCATGCACAGCCTCAAGTGTGAACCTCGACCTCCTATCAGGGCTCTGAATCTAGGTGGGATATATCATATAAGCTCACATACTATCTACAGATTTGATTCTCAAGTCAGTTAAGACGAGACCTTTATAATAATAGCAGAGATGATGATTTTCTTTTTAAACATTTTTTAAAATGATCAAGTGAATTTTATAGAACTATAGACCCAGAACTCGAAAATTTAAACAGCAAATACAATATAAAATTTCCTTACCTTCCCAGTTCTTTAGATGTAAGTGTATAAAAATTATTAAAGTTTTCCATTTTCATTGGAGTTTGAGGAGTTGTAGTTAGCAAGCCTGAAATACTTCGGCAATCAAATCTTCTCCTTGACATGTTTGATGACTCCCAGATATGCTTCTTTAGTCACTTATTTTTACCTATTTAAGAAAAGAGAAGATACAGATATAACTTAAGATATAATTTAAGATATAACTTAAATGCAATTAAGAAAGAAAAAAGATGTTATCTCAGACAGATAGGATGTACATTATATTTTACAGCTCTAAATATAGCTGTAAGATACAACCAAAAAAAAAAAAAAAAGAAGGAAAGAAGATTTAAATAGCACATTCTACCCAGAAGGAAGGGGGGGGGAAGCACTTAACATAAATTCTATTACCTCTATGGTACTTGTACTAACTTACTGACTTTATTTCAGAATAAAACTACTGTAAAAATCTTTAAGACCTCCCAAATTCTTAAAAAATAGTTACAATTTTAATACAAGCAATCATTCAATTTCATTTTTAAACTCTCCTTAAGTTATATCTTCACATAAGATTTTAACATAGCAAGGTAATGATTATTCATTTTAAATTTAATTTTACATAGCCAAATTTGGTAGTGAATGCATATTTTGTGAGTTATGTTACTGACTTCTGAATGACTACAAGAAAGAGAACTTGTTTAACAGACTACCTACATTTCAATATTAAACTCAAGCGTTCGTAAGTCTTAGAGTTTTTTTTCTTTTGGTAGAACTGAGCTCTATAATTCTGTTGGGTAAGTTACTGGCCATATACAACAGGCCTCATTCTACAGTTCTATATCTTGAACTCATATTTATCTGCAACTTTGTGATATTTACATGTATTCAGTTTTAACAAAACTACCATTTCATATTAACTGCATTCATATAATTATAGACTATATGTTTTATAATAGGACTTCCTGCTATGGGTATCTAACAAAAGATTCAGTATTAGTCTTCTAGCACCCTCTTTCAATAACCCCCTAGGGCTTTTGTTCTTTCCCTGACACATTTTTCCTCCACTTATTTCCTTGACATGCACTGTTTTTTATCTTCCTAAATTCAAATACCAACTATATTCAATTTAATAAGCAATGTGATAAGAGTTTAGTGTTTTCAGTTTCTATATTTTCTTGGTTTTATTCTTAAGTCAACAATTTTTTTCCCTCTAAATCTGTTGATCTTTGGAGAAACAAAGACCTAACCAGTTTTGGTATACATTTCTAGTAGTCTAAGGGTTGCAGTGTAGCATTCTGAAAAATAACATTTGGACTAAATCACATCTGGGTCTGAATCTCATTTATCCATCACACCAGCTATGAGATCTTAACTAAATTATTTAACTTCACTACTGTTATGGACCAATTGTGTCCCTCCCCTCAAAATTCACATCCTTAAGTCCTAGCCCTGAACACCTCAGAAGGTAACTGTATTTGGAGTTAGGGCCTTTAAAGCGGTGGTTAAGTTAAAAATGAGGTAATTAGGGTGGGCTCAAATCCAACAGGACTGGTGTCCTTACAAAAAGTGATTAGGCCACAGAAACATACAGAAGGAAAACCATGTGAAGACATAGGGAAGAAGAAGGACACCTGCAAGCCATAGACAAAGGCCTTAGAAGAAACCAATCCTGCCCACACCATGATCTCAAATTGCTACTCTCCAGAATTATGGGAAAATAAATTTCTGTTGCTTAAGTCACCTGATCTGCAGTACTCTGTCATGGCTGTGTGGGAAACAAATATAGCTACTTAAAAAAAGAAAAGAGAAGAGAAGAGAAGAGAAGAGAAGAGAGAAAAGAAAAGAAAGAAGTATTTCAAATGTATAGGAAGAGATACAAATATCCTAATAAACACCTGCTTTTTCAATCCTATTGCTTTGTCATATTTCGTTTAAATTAAAAATAAATAAGACATCATAGACACAGCTGAAGTTGGTCCCTTTTTTACACACTTACATTCCCACTAGCACTAGGTGGGAGAGCTTATCGTTTCTTTGTCAACATTTGTCCCATTCAGGCCTTTAATTTTGTCTATTCTAGTGTGATGAAGGGAAATGAAATTTTGTGATTTACTTTGCATTTCTCTAATTACTAGTGAGGGAAACTTTAATTCTGCTTCCTCTGAACTATGGGTTATAATAGAATCTATCTTACACATCTCTATAGATTAAAATTAAAATATGATATATTCATGTAGAATGACACTGGTTCAGTGTCAATCATGAGAGTACATCATGATCGTTCAGTAAGTAAATATTGTTAATATTCTACCCAAAGATACTCTCTACACCGTCCTGGCTGTTGTGGAGAAGTTGTACTGTTTCCATATACAAAACTCTCACCCCAGTTTAGCTTAAACTCAACTATTAAAATTCTGCCTTCTATTTTACTGTGTTTTGATAAACTGTGTACTTTCTTAGATCTGATGGCATGCAATTACAATGGTCATATATTCCTCTCAGAAAAATAAAAATAGTTACCAATTTCTATGCTCAATCCATTTTTTCAGGTCATCTTTGGGTTTTGACAATTTTTTTCTAAAATTAAAAGTCTATAAATATGCCTGCTTATGAAGGCATTTGTATTATACATACATATATACAGAATGAAGGGATGTACCTGTATCATGGGTACGAATTGGGCTACATTCCCAACACTGTCCATCAATCAGGCCTTGGGAAATATTCTACCCAAAATATTCCTCAATCATAGAGACAGAGTATAGGCTCTTGATTCTGAGATGTTCACCTCATCTAAATTCTAGAATCTAAGATCTTTATCTCATTCTATAAAATGTCATCTACAAAGTGATCTATTCATAAGAACCCTAACAGAACTAATTTTATGAATATTTTCTCCTCTCAAGTTTCCAAAGAGTCAATATGGGTCTTAGATGTAGTTAAAGATTTATGCTCAGTGAAATAGGATTTATAATAACGAAAAAACCCAAACTTTTTAAATCAATGAACCCCAAAGTCCAAAAGTGTTTAAATACACCTAAATAATAGGATACTATATACTCAAAAATCATACTTTCAAAGACTATTTTAAATCCTATAATATTTAAGTGAAAAAAGGAAGACACAAAAAGTATATACACTATGACAACTTTGTGGCAAAAATATAAAAACAAATAGAAGAAAAGACTGGCAAACTAGGGAAAAATGTTAACAGGGGTTATCTTTGGGTGGTGGGATTATGACAGTATTTATACTTTCCCAGTATTTAAAGTATCTACACTAACTAGGTACTACTTTACTAATAGGCAAATAATTAGCAAATGCCTTTGGGTAAAAAAGATGGCTGTGAATATACATGACTAGACTCTAAATGCAGAAACTTACCCATTTGCAACAGCAAGATATATCTCTTTACACATTAAGGATTTACTTGGCTATAGGTTCAAGAGCCATTATTGCTCAATTTTTTTAAGGCCTCAGAGTTTTCTCTGCATTTATATAGAGCAGATGGCATTCACTATCTAAATAATACATCAGTTCTTATGCAGAGACCATATAAGCATTCAGGGTAAATACCAAACAAGAATTAATGCCTTATTTAATACTGGATAGAAAAGAAAATTTAACAAATTCTGAATTAATGCTATAGTTATAATTCTATCTAATGAATAAGAATTTGTAACTTTAAAATACACACCTTTATTATGAGTATCACTTGTGAAAATCTAGACTTATCCTGGGACCCCCTTCCCTCCCAAAATCTAAAATGTGATATCCAAATATACATATAAATATTGTTTTGTAATATCTATTATTCAGTTATGCCAGAATGAAAAAGAGTAGACCTTTAAAGTATTGATAAGATAGGGGCACCTGGGTGGCTCAGTGGGTTAAAGCCTCTGCCTTCGGCTTGGGTCATGATCTCAGGATCCTGGGATCGAGTCCCGCATCAGGCTCCCTGCTCAGCAGAGAGCCTGCTTCCTCCTCTCCCTCTGCCTGCCTCTCTGCCTACTTGTGATCTCTCTCTGTCTCTCTGTGTCAAATAAATAAATAAAATCTTAAAAAATAAATAAATAATTGATAAGATAATAGTAAAATAAATAGGACCATATTAAATCAAGCTACTTGAAAGTATTTCCTAATACTGGACATTGTCTTGTGTTTAATTTTTTACCCTAACAAATTTTCCTTTCCTCACATGTACTGCTGGTCATCATAATGCTGAATGTATCCACAGGCATTTTTATGACTCTAAATGTAGGTGAAAACAGCATTGGGCAATCAGTTCTTTTAAGTACCTGTTAATATAAAAATCATTTTTTGAATTGTGATACATTTTACTCTAGCTCTGAATATGGTGAAATATAAGCTACGTCTCAGAATAAAGAGCAAGCACATTTCTGAAAACAGAACGTTACACTTACCTACTTACTGCTAAGATACCAGTATTACAGACTGCTTAAGTCATCCATATAGCATCCTGTAAGTGTATTTTCCTTCTGTTTACTGAACCTGAACCAGTTACCACAGCCTAGGTATTTTTCCATTTCTTCTCCTTTGGCCAATTTTACTTATAATGGAGCATGAATGTTACACTTTATCCAAAGCCTCTGCAAACATCTGGTTGCCTGTCACATAAGATTTAATCCTTGGGTACATGAAGGTTATCAGTCAACCCTCTGTATCTCTGTGCATTTTCTTAAATTTCCCAACAATTTCTCTTTAACTACAACAATTCCAGAACTTTTCTTTGTTTTCTACCACAATTCACATAACTGATTCTAAATTACCAATATATCTCAATCTATTTGAAATTAATTTCATAACACTTTATTAGGCTATACTAATAAAAAAATCTGAAGGGACTTAAGGTAGGTAAATGTGTATGTGTGTATATAGGTACACAACTATAGACTCAATCAGGCACTAGAAACAGTAAGAGGGTAACAGAAGGCAAGATAAAATTAAGCTTCCAAGTATATAGTACCTCAAACTTATTCTCAAAGATTTTTCTTTTATTAATTCCCATCACAATAATTACAATAAGAATTCAGATATGGATCAGTGAAGGAAGTAACAGAGGAAATGTTAGGCTTGATGTGGGCCTTAACTTACTTGAAGGGAGACAGCAATGTGATGTGATCAAAAGTAAGACAAACAACGGTCCCCCTATAAAATCTTTAAATAGCTGTTTAAAAACTATTCATCACAATATTCATTTCGAAGTTATCAATAAAAATGGTTTATAGAAATAGGATATATCATATATAATATGTGAAAACATCTAGAGAATTAAATTGTCTGCTTTGATCTCTTCATTAGCTACCCAGTATCTATAAACTAAAGCCCTACTGCATGACATACAAAAGGCTTTGAGGCTTTGAGGCCAGGTACACACCAGTTTCATTTCCTGCCACACTTTCTTTTTTTTTTGCCTCTACATCTCTGTTCTACTTTTCTGCCTGAAATGTTCTTTCTACTTTTCCTTAAATGGCTAAGTCTTCTCGTACACCCTTCATATCTCAACATAGAAGGTCACCTCACCCAGGAAGCTTTGCCTAAAACCCACAGGTTGGTTTAAATGCCTCTCCTTTCAAACAGGAGGAACAGGAGGACCCTCAACATAATTCTTTACTTCAACATGTAACATGTTAGACTACAATTCTCTTTAGCATCTAAAAGGGCAACATTTGTTTTTGTGTCTAAACTCCTAACATGACGTCTGGCACCCGGTAGGAATTTTTTTTAATGCTTCATGAACTGAGTTAAAAGAATTATGAAATACAGCAACAAGAATTTTTAGGTGAATCTCATATCTTCAAGGGTTTAGCAAAACTTGAGGTCCACCTTGAAATTACAGCATTGGAGCTTCAAGCAACTTAGTCTCTGCTTAATCAATATTTGGCTAAATAAGAAATGTCCTAAATTGCTATTAGAGAATTTCAGTTCTAAACAGGATAGCCATAAAGCCTAGAAATATGAATAAAATTACTTTATCATATATTGTAATGTAATACCAACATACCATTTGTTTTGTATTTAGCTGTCTTTCCAGACTAGGTGACCACCTGTTTTTATGAGAATAATGACTTCAGCTAAGAATATCAGTAGTTTAAAAGCTATATCATTTAGGAAATTCAGATATTTGTCCTGCTAAGGACTGACAAATCTACATGATCATGAAATAAATTCAAAAAGCAATAGCAAACAAAGAGAGGCACACAATTGGGGAGCCTGGATGGACCAGACAGTTAAGCACCTGCCTTCAGCTCAGGTCATGATCCCAGGGTCCTGGGTCATGTTCCCAGCTCAGCAGGCAGTCTGCTTCTCCCTCTGCCTCTGCCTCTCTCCCCTGCTCATGCTCTCTCTGTCAGTCTCTCACAAATGAATTAATAAACTCTTAAAAAAAAAAGGCACAAGATTATAGGGAAACTACTCCTTCCTTGTATGTCAGCATTTTATAGCTACCAAGTTTTTCCTAGGAAACAGAGGAACTGGAGATTTATCTAGCATCCATCAATATAAGGAAAGAACTTTCAGCTGGTGTGGCAGAAGAATCTATTTTTAAACATCGATTAGAAATAAAGGTATCAGTGTAGGGATAAGGATAAAGATGATTTTCAATTTCCAGGAAGAGACTATATTCCTTCTACTAACTGTACTCTAATAACAGGTTTTGTTTTCTTGCTTCTCAAGATTGAATAGGAAGTATAAGTCAAGAATTTAATCCTTTGAAAATCACAAAAGGAAGCCAGTTAACTAACTCTAGTCCAACCAGTCTAGTATATACAACCCAAGGGCTGAAGTTCCAGGTAACAACCCCAGGCCTGATTCTATGCCTTCCTTCAGAAGGAAAATTAAACCCTACAATTGTGAACCAGGATAGGAAGATGTTGAAAAACAAAAAGGTAGTGGACCAACAAACACACAGTGCTTGTCGTTCATCAGATGGAAAATTAAATTTCTATTGTAAAATAACGTACTGTTTACTGACTGGACTGCTGAAGTACTGTTTGTTCAGTAACCATTATAATGTAAAATGGAATATGCTCCTTTAAGGATTTAAAGATGAAACTACCATCTCACCGTTAATATCAAAAATTTTAAATGTTTAAAGTATAACTATGCTCTCTTTTGCTGAAGAAGTTGCAAAGGGTCAGGGATGCACCAAAATACATATATAAATATTAAAGGAAACTGATTAATTTAGATGTTTAAAGTGGCATTGAAGTTCAAGGTTAAATGTTATTGGAAAAAGAGATAAATAAATCAAAGAAATTTTTAAAAATTTAAATAGGTCTTAAAAATTGCAACGTCACAACATACATATAAAATATTTCTAACTTGATTTATAAGTAAATTTGTTAACTGAAATATTCAAAGACATATCCTTTGAAAATAATCTACTGTAGAATATAAACTACTTAAAAATAAAATCAGAATTTTTTCATCAATATGGTAGCAAACTAAAGCAACTAAAATACTTAAGGTTTTCCCAAGGGGAAAGGAAGTACATAAATAACTGTTAATGTTTCTGACACAATCAGTACGAACAGAATGAAAAGAATTAAAAAAAAAAACAAGAATCAATCAAAATCCAAAAAGCAGTAAATCTAGGAGCACTGTTCTTAGCTGCCAATTTTATATACAGGAAATGTGCACTACAATATAATATACATGCAATTTTGAGACAATTTTAGGATTTAGTGAAAGTGTTAGCAATTGATTTCCTTGGTTCATGGATTTTAAATTAGGTCTCTTGAGTACAACAAGAAATTTTTGAGAAGGATAGTCTCTCATAATAATCAAACAGCTTCAAAACAAAGCTTTTAAAATATGTTTAAGTATTTACTTAACACCAGTAAAGCACTGCCAATGCAATCTTAAAAATAAAGTTGTTTGATTAGAAACATGCCATAAAATTCCCATATCTTCTTCAGATTTGTTACTAATTTGCTGACACAGTGATCAATTAGTCAAGGTTTGACCTTCCTAAAAACTGATTCTATCTTAACCAAATTGTAATTCACTACTCAGAGTCCAAGAGCAACTACAACCATTCTGTCCACACACAAAAAAGAAATACTTGAAAATTATTACACAAGTTTTATTTTTAAAACTTAAATATGTTGCCATGTCAATATATATCACTTCAATTTTAGGTCCATAATTTGGAAAATGATCTAAGATGCATATTATGTATCTCAAAAATAAAGCAGCTATTAATAACTCCACTGATTAAAATATCAGAAAATTTTAAAATATATAACATCTCACAGAAGGATGAATGGGAAGAGAGGTCTTAAATTAGGGCACTGTTTTCATGGACCGACTTTTTCAAAAATACAAAGTTCTATGGTTATGTTATTTAATACAAAAAGTAGAAGTAGTTAAAAACTACTTCTGGACAGTTCACTATAGAACAATAAAACAGTGCATCAATGAGAAAAGGGGTTTATTATCTTTTCCTTTAACAAAGTGTGCTCGTGGGCTCATATTGCCAGGTTACATACATTTGCTCCCACTTGCCCAATCATCTCGGTAGACCATGCTGTCTCAGCGCACACGTTCTCCAAGATGAGAACTTAAAGGGGCCGCGCTCCGTATCAAACATCACTGCAGGGTTCGGCATTTCACTGGTACCAGAGGTAAACATTACGCTGGCAAAACAGTGAATGTGACACACAGACCTAATATTATTGAAACCTGAGCAGCATGTGGTTGGATTTTTTAAGTGTATTTTTCCTTCTTAATTTTAATTTGCAAGTGTATGTCTGAGTGTCTCTTGTCCCATCACAGACGGAGGAAGAGCTATTACCAGCTACCAGCTGGCATAAAGTCTCCTCCAACTTCGTCTCTAAGCATCCCTCTAAGGGAATTCAAATGAAGGCTTTTCCCTACAATAAAACAAAGAGCTGCGTAAACTTCAATACAGTCATCGCGTAGTTGTATAGTTTCAGGGGGGCTCGTGCACACTTAGGTGATTTCCACGGCGTCAAAACAAAATCCGATCGCTGAAAATTACCGAAAGAACTGACACCCGTCTTCTCTAACACTGTTCCCGAGCAGTAACTGAAAATGCCCCCACCAGATGAGCACAAACTTTCTGGAGACGGAAGGCAGCTGCGAGCAGGACGCGTCCACCAGTCCAGATGCGAACACGTCCTGCGCCCACACCACAGCTGTGAACCAGGGAGGATCAGGGAGGACCACATCGACGCGACGTGGAAAGGGGCGCGAGCGAGCCACTGGCCAAGGGGCGAGGGAGCCCCCGCGGGACGCGGCCGGGAGAGAGCCCGGGCCGGCCAGGCGACGGCGCGCACACGCAGACACAGACACACAGACACACACGCACAGACACGCGCCTCGACTGAGGAGGGGGGTGGGAGGACCACCGGACGCCCCAGCCCCGACCCCGAGGGAACCAGCGAGGCAGGACTCTAGCCGGGCAGCGGAGAGGGGCCCGGGGCAGTCGGGCCACCTGACGGGCGGCCGAGTCCGAGTCCACCTCCACCAGGCCGGGGGTCCGGGTTCTGAGGAGACCCCGAATCCGCCCACACTGCCTGCATCCCCCCTCCGGACCTCTCCCACATTAGGGGTTGGGAGGTCTCCATACCCAGGAAAAAGGGGGCGGGTTCAGGGATTCAGAGTCGCAGCCCCGAGCCCACCCACCAGTCGCGGCAGGACCGCGGTCGCGCGAAGCGAAAGACACTGACCGCTCGGGCCGCAGCAGGTTCTCTCGGGGCTGCCCCCTCCAAGGGGGCTCGCGTCCCGCCCCACGCCGGTGGCCACCACACGACTCGTTCTCCAGCTCTAGCCCAGTGAGGCGCCAGGTAACTCCGAGCGTGGCAGGACCCACTTTTACTCTTCTGGACAACGGCCAACAGTTGTGACCTGTTCCCCTGTGAGGTGGCTCCCGGCGACGGCAGGAGAGACGGCGACCGGAGCTTACAGTTGAGGTTTGAAAACTGCAGCCGCGGTGCGGGGCAGTGCTGTAAGCTAGAACCCACCCCCTCGGCCGGGAGAGCCAATCCAAGCGCGCACAGAGGGCGGGGGTGTCACGTGACGGGTGGGGCGGGGCGCCAGCCGCGGCGCGTGCTGAGGGGCGGGGCTGCCCAGAGCAGTGAGAGGGTGTGGCCCGTGCGGTCGGAGACGGGGCGGAGCCGCGGAGCAGGTGGAGGCTCAGGGGTAATTGCGGCGAGGGAGGGGTGAGACGGGAGCTGGCTGACAGGGCTGTAACTTTGATTGTGTGCACTATTCCCTGCCTTCCGAGTGGTCGGTCCGCGAGGCGCGAATATGTGCAAACTGGAAAGAGGAAGAAATAAAGTTAGTCCCAGCTGCTCACTCATTCCCAAACTTCCGGACCCACCGAAGACTTGCTCTCTAACTCTTCCTAGTCTTCTTCCCTATGACTTGAAACCGCTCTGAAAGTGGAGACCCAGTTTGCTTCAGCCTGGCAAACATCAACATCCTTGGGGATTTATGGAGCCTGAGCCCCACCACTGAAGTTCGTGTGAGGAAGCTGAGTCCCGAGGCCTGGCTGAAGGCAGTGTAAAGAAAGTCTGAACAGGATGAATTGCTGATTTTGCATATAGTGTGCTAAGGGAAGAGATAAAAGCCCCCAGCAACTACTCAGGGTCTGTCATCGTTTGAAGAGAATGAAAAGGTTGAATTTCTGTGCAAGACACAATTGGTTTTTTAAAAATACATATAATCTAGGCTTGGTTGCAGAGTATATTTACAGTAATTGTAGAAGATTACTAGGAAAATAAATTGGGAGAGAAATAGTTCTCTTTCAAAAAGCTGTAATATTCAGGCAACATTTATTTACTTATTTATTCTAGAGAGAGAAAGTGTGTGAGCGTGAGAAGGGGCAAAGGGAGATGTAAAGAGAGAATTCTCAAGCAGGTTCCCTGCTGAGCGCTGTGCCCAACAAGGGACTCATCCAAGAATCCTGAGATCATGGCCTGAGAGGGAATCAAGAGTCAGCCACTTAACCAACTGAGCCGCCCAGGAGCCCCCAGTCAACATTTAAAGAGGAGGTTTTCTTGTTCTGTCCCAGTAAGCCAAGCAAATTCCCATGAAGCCATCTGTTGACTCTTCCATACTCTATTTTTCTTAAGATAAATGCATAAAATGCCCTATAATCATTTAATGAAGTCTGCTTGTTTTTACTTAACTGAATAATCCCAATTTAATGCGTCGCTTGGAGAATATTGCTTATATCTAGTTTCTTGCTGCTAAAAATTGAACTGACTAGAGAAATCTATGGTTAGCATGGAAACAAACAAAAAGCCACATGCTGAGATGGACTTTTCAGCTATCATCATCTAAAAGTTCACAAACCAATAAGACTGTTACCATCTTTTCTTTTTTGAAAACTGGGGTGGCATCCCCGAGGTCTTAGTACCAGCACTGGAACCAATAATATCTGGGAATCGCAGGTATCATCATAATGATTTTGGGGGCGTGCATGTGTGAGTGCACGTGTGCGTGTGTGTATGTGTGTGTAAAGCTAGACCTCCTCAATTACAGCATTTGATCAATTGCCAGCTCTTAATCTCCAAACACTCAATCTGCCTTCTCCTCTGTCACCAACCCAGTCCCATATTACTTCACACCTAGAGGCAGACCTTTCTCCACCACTGCTTTAAACCAACCCTCCTTACTCACAACTTCTAGAGGATCTTTTCATATCTTGCATTTCCTGCCCCTACCCTGCATCCAGATTTTCACCATCCTCCTCATCAGCACCTGTTCACCAATTTCCAACTATAAGAAGGGCTACCCTCTCCAGAAGTCAGAAATCTATGCTGATTTCTCCTTTCCACTCTCAGCCTGATCACCTCTTTGCCTTACATTGCTTAGTGTAGGGCTCACATTGTATTTGTTCCATGTGTTTCTCTTATGCCCCTAAACAGATTCTTAACCCTTGTGCCTGACATCAGGTTTGCCAGTCAGGATTTAGCACATGATCCCAAGGAGGTTCAACTACACTTGCTTGGCCTCAGGCATTGTGGTTCAAGTAACAAGGAATTCCTGGTGCTGAGGAGCAGACTGCACCATCTGTGGCCTTGCAAGAAAATTCGAGAATCAATTATGTCCCTCCATCCAATCGCATTTACCTAAAGTCTTTCATAGCCTTCTCAAAGATACATGTTTTGTTCTCATTCCCTTGATTAGGAAATCTTCATGTGACCTAATGGTTATTTTGCAGGCATTTCGTCTGACTATGCAGTTCATTAAGTTGATCCTCAAATGCCGCATACTGACCAAGGATAGTGGTTGCTATGGGCTTCATACCTGCCAAATTCATATGCTAAAGTCCTAACCCCCAGTACCTCAGAATGTGACTGTATTTGGAGATCAGGCCTTTAAAGAGATATACAGGTAAAATGAGATTATGTAAGTGAGAGGTAATCCAGGATGAAGCGATTACACCATCAACAAAGTGAAAAGGCAACCTACTGAAATGGGAGGAAATATTTGTAAATCATGTGTCTGGCAAAGTGTTAACATTCAAAATATGTAAAGAGCTCACACAACCTCATAGCAAAAAACAATCTGATTTTAAAATGGGCAGTAGATCTGAATATTTTCCCAAAGAAGTCATACAGGCAGCCAATAGGTAAATGAAAAGATGCTCTACATCCCTAATCATCAGGGAAACGTAAATAAAAACCACAATGAGACGTCACCTCATTCCAGTCAGAATGGCAATTACCAAAAAGACAAAAAAATTAGCAAATGTTGGTGAGGACATGGGGAACAAGGGAACCTGTGTGCACTATGTAAATTGGTGCAGTATGGAGGTTCCTCAAAAAATTAAAATATAACTACTACTACATGATCCAGTAATTCCACTTCTGAGTATTTATCCAAAGAAAACAAAAACATTAACTCAGAAGGATATCTTCATTCCCATTTTCCCTTCAGCATTATCTACAGTAGCCAAGATATGGAAACAACCTAAGTATCCATCAGTGGATGAATGGATAAAGAAATTGTGATACATATACAATGTAATACTATTCAGTCATAAAAAGGAATAAAATCTTGCCATTTACAACAATGTAGATGGATGTCAAGGTGAAATAAATGCAAAATGAAATAAGACAGAGAAAAACAAGTACCCTATGAACTCACTTATATGTGGAATTAAAAGCAAACAAAAAAATTACCAAGCTCATAGATAAACAACAGATTGGTGGTTTCCAGAGATGAGGGGGTGAAGGAGGTCAAAGGTAGAAGCTTCCATTTATAAAATAATTAAGTCATGGAGATATAATGTACAGCATAATGACTATAGTTAGTAATACTGTATTGCATATCTGAAACGTGCTAAGAAAATAGAGCTTAAAAGTTCTCATCATTAGGAAAAAGATGTTTGGTAACTATGTAAGGAGACGGATATTAACTAGACTTATTGTGGTGATTATTTTGCAATGTATAAAATATCAAATCATTATGTTATACACTGAAACTACTATATTACCTGTCAATTATGTCTCCATTTTAAAAATGATTTTAGGGGCGCCTGGGTGGCTCAGTGGGTTAAAGCCTCTGCTTTCGGCCCAGGTCATGATCTCAGGGTCCTGGGATCGAGGCCCGCATCAAGCTCTCTGCTTGGCAGGGAGCCTGCTTCCCCCTCTCTCTCTCTGCCTGCCTCTCTGCCTCCTTGTGATCTCTCTCCCGCTGTGAAATAAATAAATAAAATCTTTTAAAAAAAATGATTTTAAAAAGAGAGATTACAACACAGCCTGAGGGATGACCCGGTGAGGACACAGTGAGAAGGAAGTCATCTGCAAGGCCAGGAGACCTCAGGAGAAACTAAACATGCTGACACCTTGATCTTGGACTTCTAGCTGCAGGACTATGAGAAAATAATCTTCTGTTGTTTAGGCCATCCACTCTAAGGTATTTGTTACGACAGCTCTAGCAGGCTAATACAGTGGTCCTTCCCAGTCTTTGCAGATGAATCACCACTGTCTGTGACCAGGGGTGGTGGTCTTTTCTATTCATGCCACGCTATACACCGCACTGTGCCTAGGGAAAGCGACCCTCCCCCATCATACCAGGTCCATCACCACAAGCTGAAAACATACTGACCAGAGATATCTGGACATATCCTCTCTGATAGCACATTTATTCCCTACAGATGCAGAGGAGGGTGGAATTTTACACGGTGAAGAAGGCCCAAATTCAAAACTCCTGCTGTTGACATATGCTCCTTCTGAAGAAAGCCTTACCAGTTATTTTTGTGTCAAGATTCTACAGTTTAATCCATGTGGCAAGAACCAAACAGACACTACTACCTGTCTCCAACTGGATAAACCAGAAAATTGTGGCCAGGCTAAAGGCAGCCAGACGCAACTGGGGGGCAAGAACCTTTGAAGGGGTGTGGCTCAAACGTCCACCCAACGGGGTACTCAGGCTTCATGGATACAGGCTGGTCCACCTAGAGGGAGGAGGGCTGGGTATACTCAGATGGGTAAGTCACACTGCTTTATCCATGGAGCTCACAGCCCAACCCAGTTTGGGAAGCACTGGGGACCACAGAGTCCTCACATACCCTGGCTCTCTTAAAACAAACTCTGTTAGCAAAGGTAATTGGGGCAAGTCTTTCCTGATGAGAGTAATGACTCAGACTGGTTCAGAGTGATACTATTCTTTTCGTCAAAGGGTAATGCTAGTCTTTTCTCCAAAGCACCTATGACTGATGATCTAGGTTGCCAATCAAATCACCCACCACACCACAGTTGATAGAGTATAAACTTCCAAAACCATCAAAAAGAAATGTCATGCAAGCCACATATGTCATTTTAAAAGTTCTAGCAGTTATATTTAATAAGTAAGAGAAATGGGTAAAATTGATTTCAATAGTATATTTCACTTAACCCAGTATGTCCAAAATATTGTTATGTCAACATGTAATCAATACGGAATTATTTTTTTAGAAGATTTTATTTATTTATTTGACACAGAGAGAGAACACAAGCAAGGGAAGGGGAGAGGGAGAAGCAGGCTCCCCACTAAGCAAGGAGCCTGATGCGGGGCTCAATCCCAGGACCCTGAGGTCATGACCTGAGCTAACAGCGGACACTTAATCGACTGAACCACCCAGGTGCCCCTCAATATGAAATTATTAATGAGATATTTTACAACCTTTTTTCTTTCATATTGTCTTAAATCTGGTGTATTTTACACCACACATTCCAATTTGGATACGAAATTTTCATTGGAAACACTGTATATAGATTACACAAAATTTACTGTTGAAAAGAGAAAAATCACATCCGGATGTTGTTTCAAACATAAAAGTTTTCAGTAACTGAAGGCAGTATCAGTTTCTTAATTCAAAGTTAATCAAAATGAAATAAAATTGTGATGCAGTCACAGCAGCCACATTTCAAGTGCTCCATAACCACATGTGGTTGGTGGCTACTGCATTGGTCAGCCCAGGTCCAGGGGGCTGGACACATGCCTTCCAATTGCTTCTAAACCTCAAATTGTCTAATGTGGTACTCGGCACACTAGAGATGCTCAGTAACTCATAGCATCGGGGCAGTTGGAAACTTCAAAAACCTATAAGGCTCAGTAGTCCAATTCCCTTGTTTTAGAAGGGAGACAACCCAGAAGGAGAGAAGTTAGCAGGCTAGCAGAAGAGCACACAAATGAACTAGCTCGTGGATATCTGGACCAGAATTTAAGTCTCCTGATCCCTAATCCCGAGGTCTTTCTATGTCATTACCTCAGCCGTACTTCTGAGGGCAACCCCCCCCCAATTTTAAAATTGATTTGAATAATCACTTGAATGGCGTGGGCAAAGAAAAACTTACTTATATCCTACTTGTAGCTGCTAAGCTGAAAGAGACAGTGTGTTCTAGAATACCTAAGGGCTCCTTCCACTTGGTCTGGGGTCTAGGTGGTTTAATCTGTCAGTCCCTCTTACTTCGGCCTGTCACCGCTTGGAGCTGCCTCACTGCACATCCGTCTTGCCCTCCCCCAGAGCATCCGGCCACATTTTCTGGATTGCAGCTGTCTTCTGCCAGCTGTCTACCACAATTTGCTTAACGTTGTGCTTCAGAGAATCCTTTATATTTGCAAATCAAAGCATTCAGTAGAAACTGCAGCAAAGTTGGAGAAGAGCTGCTACCCTCCAGCCATGAAAAGAACCCTGAGGTCCTGCCTCCTGGTAGCTATGAGAGAGAGAGGATGTATGCGTGGTTAGGTGTGTGGCATCAGGCAGACCTGCATTCGTGTCTCAGTTCTGCCCAGTTCCAGTTGTGTGACTTTGGGCAACCCTCAGTTTCCTCATCTGTAAAATGAGGATAATAATAATAGCTACTTCTGTGAGATTTAAGTACGATAGTGCACATGGAACCCATTGCTGGACAAGGGTGCGCCCTCAGTGCATGAGAAGGTGTTATTTTCCAGGGGTCTGCAGGCTCTCCAAAGAGGAGGGCTACATATATCTTGCTCACCACTGCACCTTGTGACTAGCAAAATGCTGAGACACAGTAGGTCCTAAACAAATGTCTAATGACTTTATAAGATACTTATGGTTTCCCTCACCTCTTAGGATTGATGCTAAGAGAAATGTTTGGGGGGGGTGGAAATATGGTCAAGTCACTGATAAGGAAAGAGGAGAGGGAGGTGGCTGCTTCCACCTTCAGCATCCACCTGGTGGAGGCACCAAGTTTCAAAATGAAGCTGTAGGGTCAACAAATGTTGATGTCCAGGTCTGTGCAGGATGAATGAACTAGAGTCACTTGTGTCTAAAAGGAAGTAGATATTGGGTAGAACAAAGAAATAAATGTAGGGTATAAAATTGTCACTTATTTGATTTGAGTAGGTAAATGTCTACTAGTTCTCCCCGCAGAATCTCCTTTCTTTCTATTCTCCTAGGAAACCTCCTCTACCAATGGCATGTCCCATGAATCATGACCTGATGTCCCATTCCCCAAAACACACAGCAGGTAAGAAATAGTAAAGCTCCCAGGAAGCTTTACCTTCATGGAGTCAGTTTTCTTACAATAGGCAGCAATAGGTATAGATAAGACAGAGCCAACTTTTAACCTCTACCAACTCCCTTCTTGGGAATGGTCCTTGCCTCATCTGGTGTAAGATGACAGCATGAGCATTGAGAAGTCAATCTAGTCCACTAGCTGAGTGCTTTTGTGGCACAAAAGTGTTGGTAATTTGGGAAATGATAATATTAATGATTATCACAACACTCCTAACACTTAGGATATTAAAGCATCCTTGAGTTTTTGCTGTAGTTAGGTTTACCTCTAGATATATAGAATAGCATTTCATAGCTTCATTTTCACAAAAAAGGATGTAGGTACACAACTGTATAGAAACCCTTTAAAGGGCACATATTACCAGCTGTGAGACCTCGAGCAGGTAATAATACATCCATGCCTCTCTTTCTTTTCATCTGTAAAATGGAAATGAAAATATACCCCACAGGATAAGACTAACAATACTTGTAAATAATGAACCTGACATTGTTCTAAATGTGCTATTTGTATTTACTCATTTAATCCTCACACTCCTATAAGCAAACTGCCAAGCTTTCCTCCTTCAAAGAAAGAAAACTAAGGGACAGGGAAGTTATATAATCTGAGTCACTAGTGGAGTAATAACTAGGCGAGCCAGGATTCAAGGTCACCCTCTACTATCTGGTCTTTTACTGTGGGTATTTAATAACTGTGGTGATCAACAATCAAGTAGAGGGCTCTTAGGTGTTTAATTCACCTTAGTTCCTGGAGTCCCTGATTTTTTTCATCTTTTTGTTTCCTCTCACAACTACCACTCCAAAATTTTTTTCATTTTTAAAATAACTTTACAAATATGTAACAAATGCAAGAGGAAGGGGCTAGAATGACTCATGTGCTAATAGACTGAAGTTAGAGACATTGGTATGAACAATGTTGAACTTGATAAAGATGCAAATGTTTATACATAGAAATATTTATAGATATGTATAGATATGTGTCATAGCATGTAGAAGCAATGACAGTAACAAGAAGCACACGTATCACTCAGGTCTTGATTTCCAATACAATTCTTTAATAAAAGGAACCAAGGCTCCTTGGAGAAATTGATGTTTCTAGGAATGGGGAAGGAAACATGTCAAAAGGACCCAGGAGCCAACTGAAAGAGCTCCCAATGACCAAAGCTGGGACAATTTGAGCAACTGTGTTAAATAAATAAAGTAGTATTGGATTATAAACCAAATAGTAACATACATGTGCATGAGTACATACTAACCTAAAAAATGATTGAATAAATAAATAAATCTTCCCTACATACAGGAGAATTCTGAATAATTTCTATAGCTACTCTTCAAGTTGGTGGAGTGAACTCCCCCCTCCTTAAGTGTGGGTTATGCATAGTGACAGTCTTCCAAAAGGAGAGCGTGGAAAGGTGGGGGAAGAAAGTAATTTTACAGTGAAAAACTTCTGACGGCCACGTGACAGTCACCTACTTCAAGCCAGGCATCAAGGTTAACAGATAATCACAAGTCACATTAACAACACCTACCCTTAATATGGTATAAAGAGAATGATATTGGCCTCTGTCATCTTCCTCCTCAAAGCCCATAAACCCCACTTACCCATGAGAAAAACATCAGATAAATCCAAACTGAAGGACATCCTACAAAATATCTGGCCTAGTCTCCTGAAAATTGTCAAAGTCATCAAAAACAAGGGAAGGCTCTTATTCTCAGGAAACAAACAGAGGGTTGCTGGGTGGGGGGTGGAAGGGATGGGGTGGCTGGGTGATGGACATTGGGGAGGGTATGTGCTATGGTGAGTGCTATGAATTGTGTAAGACTGATGAATCACAGACCTGTACTGCTGAAGCAAATAATACATTATATGTTAATAAAAAAAAAACAAGGGAAGTCTGAGAAATAGTCACAATTGAGTGGAATCTCAGGCAACATGATGACTAATTGTGTCATTATCCTGGATGAGAGTTTGGAACAGGAAAATGACATTAAACAATAGCTGAATAAAGAATGAATTTTAGTTAACAATATGAATTAACATCAGCTAATTAATATCAGTTCATTAATTATGACAAATGTACCCTACTAATGTAAGATATTGCTAGGGGAAACTGGTTGTGACATAATCTCTGAACTATCTTTATAATAATTCTGTAAATCTAAACTGTTCTAAAATAAAATGGTAGTTTAAAAGAATGAATGACTCTCATTGCTTAAAATATCCATATTTAGTGTTACAGAATCAGAAATTAAAGCCAGAAATAATCTTTGAAATTAAAGGAGAGGATACATCCATAAAATAACCAAAATACAGGTGTGCCTGGATGGCTCAGTCGGTTAAGCATCCAACTTTTGATTTTGGCCCAGGTCATGATCTCAGGGTCATAAGATCTAGCCCCACGTTGGGCTCTGCACTCATTAGGCAGTCTGCTTGAGATTCTCTCTCTCTCTTTCTCTCCCTCTGCCCCTCCCTCCAGCTCTCTCTCTCCTTCAAATTAAAAATCTAAAAAAACAAAACAAACAAAAAAAAAACCAAAATCAAATATAGTCCTGCTGTTATTTTTGCACTCTATGCAGATTACTGTACTAATAATTTGATGCAGGCCTGATACTGTCAACCTCCGAGAAAAATTTCCAAATCTTGAATAAAAATATATGTGACAGGAATGCAGAAAGGGATCCAAAGAAGGGCACCTGGGAGGCTTAGTCAGTTAAATGTCTGTCTTTGGCACAGGCCATGATCCCGGGGTCCCAGGATGGAGCCCCACATCAGGCTTCCTGCGCAGCAGGGAATCTGCTTCTCCCTCTGCCCCTCACCCCACACATGCTCTCTCTTAAATAAATAAATAAAATCTTAAAAAAAGAGAAAGGGATCCAAAGAATTGTATGTGTCAATATAATATATCCCATCTAATTTCTATCACAAAGTGAATCTTTCATCTAGCAAGTCTCAAACTGTAGTAGGGAGACCCTACACCTTTTTAGGGAGTCCTCAAAGCCAAAATTATTTTACCCTTTTCACTCTTATTCTCTCACAAGTGTATAATTCCGTTTTCCTGAGACTTCAGAGGGTGTGATAAAACAACAAATTAATGTAGAAGCAGACATGTTCTCATATCTGCCCATACTTGACTTTTTCTATTAAGCCAGAAATTAGATTGCAAAAATGTAAAACAAATGCCACCCGTATCATCACTTTCTTTTGTTTTAATGTGACGATTTTTCATAAAGCATGTCATTTATGTTAACATATAATTGTTATCTTAAATGAATAAATATTTTTAAAATTTCTCTTTTAATTTCTAATATGGTGAAAATGGACAGCTACAACCACATAAGTAAAAATCCCTTAAGGTTCTTTGTAATTTTGAAAACTAGAAAGATTGAGAACTACTGGTCTAATCATAGGGACCAGTTTGTTCTTTCTGCTTTAGAACATATGTCATTCCATGGATACATCATATCTTGCTCCCTCCAGTGTTATGAGAACTTCTCACGTTTGGGTCTGAGGAAGTGAAAGTGCCAAATACTCACGCTCCCAGCCTCACTTGCAACTTGGGCAGGAGCAGTTACCCTGGGTTCTATCAACCACCTGAATACACTTAAGCCTCGATCTGGAGCCAGTGAGCTGGAGCCAGGAGCAACTCAGTGACAGAAGGAGAAGTGGCAGGGAAATGAGGTCCCAGAAACAGCACTTCTTGTGGCCTCTCCTTTGTCCACTCTTAGTGGTGCCTCAGTACAAACTGTAGCCTAGAATCCCACCTGGCGGCTGGAGTGGCGTCTTCGCCTGAAAAATCCATGGACATGCTTTTGAATGTTACTCCTGGTTATCCTACCTTGACCTTGGTTCTCCAGCCCAGATCTCTCTTCTGTGAGCTACACAATATCCTTGAAATATGTTCCTTTGTAGCTTCAGTCATCCAGAGATTCTTAATTGCTTGCAGTTAATAACTCTGACTGATCATACCAAGAACTGGTTTCTGAGTTAACTTTTGTTGTTATAGATCTCGATTTATTTTAACATCAGCCTTTCTGGAATTCCACAAACAAACCATGGTTAACTAAAGGAAAGAAAAAGTGAAATAAACTTATTTTTTGCTTTATCTGCTATAGAAAATAAGTACATAAATAAATTAAATGCTTAGCATTTTGAAAGATGAAAAAAAAAATGCTGGCCATCTACTCTAGCTGTAAACTTTCAGCTAGATTTTGGAATTGTGATCCAACTTTTAACCAGCAGAGTGTAAGATTTTCATTGTGTTACTTTCCGGTTATGCAATTTCTATAAAATGGGCAAGAGGCTCTGAAGAGAATGAGTGATGATGCCATGCCATGTGCTTAGTTCATTATAAATCATTGCAAGTACCTCCAGCAGTTCTGAGCCAATCAAAACAGAATGTTCTAACACATTTGAGAGTATCTTGTTTTACAGAGTGCTTTAAAAAGGCATGAACAGCACACAAGCTTTCAAACTTACCAAATTATCCAGAAAGGATTTTGGAACTTGTTCCTATGAGGTTACTTTTCATTATTATTTTATATGATATATAAAATATAATGCTTTTCTATTTGAGCTCCTAAGGACCTGGAATGGTTCTGCCTTCTACAATTTTGCAAGAAAATTTTAACATATTTTATTCTGGTCATTTTCTTGCTAGGCTTTAAAGGTGAAAATTATGTGGGCCAGTTAGGTCCTTCAGATCTTCCCATTTCATGATGATAACTCAGATTATTAGGGACTTAAATTAATTTCAACTAGACAAAGTATCTTCTCCTACAATTGAAATACTACCTCCAGTTAAAGATCCTTTAAAGTAGTGCCTTGAAATAATCCAGGAAAAAACATACAAGGAGAGCAACCTGTCCCTTTTTTTCCCTTTCATGCTCTTTGTCCAGGTTTGAGTTTAGTTAGGGGTTCTTGGATCTGGATTCTGATATCTCCACAGCTAAGTCTCAGAGGAAGGTTTTGTTTATAGAAGTCAACAGAAAAGCATTAATCAGCACACCTCACCTTGGAAACCTGTTGAGAAATAAAAAACCAGACACATGTGATAACCAATGGTAACCTGTTTTTCTCAAGCCTAAATTGGGGGTGCATCTTTTAAAATGAGGGGTTTTTTAAACACTTTGCAGATGATTATCTTGGTGTATTTGAGAGAAGCTGCACAGGCATAAAATCATTTGTCTTTGTGTCTTCCTGTCTCTCACCCAGGGTATTTGTCTTTCTCTCTACTTGCTAAGAACAGGAAATTGCAGAAGTAAAGATTTAATCAGTTCCCATTTCTTCTGTGAGTCTTGCTCAGTTGAACCTAGGTCAGTAGCTCATTTAGATTTGCCCAAATAAGTTACACAATTTATCAGAATATGCTAGTTTTGTGTAGTTTTTAAATATCTTTTAATCTTACAGGCCTTACGTTCTTCTCACTATGAAGTTTATCTCTGAGAAGGTTGCACTTTCAAAGTAAAAATAGGCAATACCTTTGAGACGCTGTCCACTACTCATTGACCTAGAAAAATCCTCTTCTAGTAGCTCAGGCCCAAGGAGGTCTAAAAGGCCTCCTAGGTCAGCCATGTATGCTGAATGTGGCACAGAATTTATTCATATTAATAGCACCTGAAGTCTGTTTAGTATTTTTAGTTAACATGGAGCTTTCACATGCTGTATTTTATCTGAGCCTCACCCATCCTGAGGGTACTGTGAGCAAGGCTTACGTTACCCCACTTGACAAATGAGAAAAAGGACTCTGAGAGTGACTTTTCCAACTAAAGTCTGAGGTCTAGTCTAGAAGTGAAGATTGTAAACCCTCTGGGGCTACCCCTAACCCCTAAGAGAGAGGAAATCCAACGAGCAAAATGATCTGACCTGCTTTCTCTCCTTTCCCACCCCTGCCCTTTCTCTGAGACATTATAGGAGGCCCTACCATAGAGCAAACTTGGACAATAGGGAAGGAAAAGAGGCTGTAATTTGTCAGGAGGTCCCAAGTCCAGATGGCAAGCCAGGCTGAGCCCCAGGGCTATTTTGTCTACAACCAATACAGCACTGGTATCACCCCAAACCTTAGTATTCCTGTGTTCCCAACTGGCTGAGCCATGCTCACCCCCACTGCTGCTCTGGATTGCCTGGGCAGTTTGGGGTGGGGAATTAGGAAAATCAAGAATGATTTACCACCCAATGTAATAAGATTTAACACGAACTAGGAATTCCAAATCAATAGCCAAGTTCACAGAAGATATTAAGAGAAAGGAGTGTACCTGTTTCTTTTCTTTTCTTTTTTTTTTTTTAAGATTTTATTTATTTGACAGAGAGAGAGATCACAAGTAGGCAGAGAGGCAGGCAGAGAGAGAGGAGGAAGCAGGCTCCCCGGTGAGCAGGGAGCCCAATTCAGGCCTCGGTCTCAGGACCCTGAGATCGTGACCTGAGCCGAAGGCAGAGGCTTTAACCCACTGAGCCACCCAGGCGCCCCTGTACCTGTTTCTTAAAAGCTGACATTTCTGTAGTGAGATTACATAAGCACAAAGGATTAAAGTTTTTGTAGTGAAATGACAGGAGTGTTTTAAATAAAGCATGATCATACTTTTTCATGGAAGGGGATGCTATGAATATATCATTTTATTTAATTCTTGAAACATAACTTTGAGATAGTCTTTATTACTCCTGTTTCTCAGATGAGGAAACTCAGATTCAGAGAAGTGATGTGACCTGCTTGAGGTCATAGAGTTAGAATGGGAACTCAGACAACAAATCCCATGGCCTTTTCAGTATACTGCACTAAGTAGTAGGTTACCTGTTCTCATTTCTTATTTCCCAAGTGTCCTATCTCCATAACTCATTATACAAATGAGTTTGTATTACTGTAGTGGAAAGTTACTTATCTGGTAGTCTAACTTTTAAGAAATAGGAAGTATGCAAAAAAAAACTCTTCTGAGAAGCAGAATAGATGTTACAGCAGGCATTCATATGTGAGGAGACTCTCGTTGGCGTTGAGTATGTCTTTTATATTTACTGTGTAATTATTTTGGATGTTACAAGACTTCAATGATAGGATAGTGCAAGAGTTTTCCCTCTGATCTTCCAATGACTGGCTGCTTCTCTATCTTCGGTTCTCACTTTAGATGTCACATCCCCTGAGAGCCTTTCCCTGTCCATTGCTGCCCTGTTCTTTATAGCACTTTTTATCATAATGAATAATGATGGATTTATCTGTTTACTGCTTGTCTTCCCAACGAGATTGTAAATTCCCAAGGACAGGAACTGTGTCTGCTTTTTCACCAGCATTTTCCCAGCACTATCATGGTGCCTCACACAAAGTAGCAGCTCAGTAAGCGTTGATTGGATGAATGGATGGATGGACAGACAGATGAGAGAATCATTCCCAGAAGAGTTTCCAAAGGGATCTGAGGAAATAGGTGATTTGGTGATCTGATCTAGGAGAGGCTGGGTTACTTTTTGAGTTAAGGTAGGTCAATCGCCTTTCCCTAAAATAAGCCTGAGATCTGGTGGCTTCCTAAAGACAATGCATAAGAACAGTGAGGCCACTCTACCAGAACAGAAGAGGAAAGGAAAGTAAAAATACTGAGAAATTACCGAATGCAAAGCAGTGTGTTAGAGTCACATTATCTCATTTAACACAAAAAGCACTGCATGAGAAAGGCTTTATATCCCTATCCTACAAATGAAAAAAGTGAGACTCATACTGGTGAAATTGCCAAAGGTCATTCAACCAAGAAGTGGCAGAGCCAGGATATGGAGATAGATTTGTCATATTTCAAAGACCATGTATTGTTTTAAGCAAATTAGATTTTAAATTTTGTGTTTTTATATTAGCCTATAAGTTACATACAAGAATTGCTCATATTTTAAGTATATAGCTTGATAAAACCTAAATATGTATGCATACTTGTAACCACCATCCAGATAAAGAAATAGGACATTTTTTAGCCCACCAGAGGATCCTCTGCACTTCCTGTCAGTCAATATTCCCAAGTCTACCATTATTTTTACTTCTGTTATGACAGGCTCCTGTTTCCTGTTTTCAAACTTTATGTATATATGGAATCTTACGATATGCCTTCTTTTGTATTGGGCTTTTGTCTGCAAGATTCATCCGTGTTGTTGCTGACAGTAGTAATTGATTTTTTTTTTCACACTTGAGTTATATTCCAATGAATTAATATAATCACAATTTATTTATTTATTCTAATGTTGATGGACATTTGCATTATTTCCAGTGTGTTACTAGTAGAGTGTTATGTATATTCTTGAATGTGTGTTTTGGTACACTCGTTTCTGCTGGGCATACACTCAGAAGTGAAATTGCACGTGATAGCCATTCATATGTTTAGTTCTGGTCATTTCTGCCACTTTTTCAAAGTGGTTGCATCAATTTACACTCTTTTTAAAATTTAAATTCAATTAATTAACATACAGTGTATTCTTAGTTTCACAGGTAATGTTCAGTGATCATCAGTCATATATAACACCCAGTGCTCATAACTTCATGTGCCCTCTCCAATGTCCATCACCCAGTTACCCCATCCTCCTCCCTCCCTCCCCCCAGCAACACTTAGCTTGTTTCCTATGATTAAGAGTGTCTTATGGTTTGTCTCCCTGTCTGATTTCATCAATTCACACTCTTACCCGCAATGCAGAGAAATCTCATTGTTCCATATTCTTGCCAACTGTTATTATCATGGGTCCTTTTAATTTTAGCCACTCTGGTGAGGAAGGCCATGTTTTTATAAACTATACCTTGGTGGCTTAGCATGTGGGGGATGAACCCTCAGAAAAGGAAAGACCCAGAGTTTGCTTCTGCTTCTTGGATGAATCTGATGTAATGCTGTTCCCAGGTCTCTAGTATCACACGAAAATGTGGCTCTCATATCTGGACACACAGTGGGTGAAGAAGTGGGGCCTCCTCAAAGGATAGAATAGACTCTAACAACTGGCTCATGAATGTGATTGAGACAAATGGACCCGTTGAGAGAGAAATGGGTCACAACAAAGGGAGGAACTTTTATCCCTTCGGTCAGAGCAACAGAGCAGTGAATAGGTCTCAACAAAACCAGTCCACCTCTTCAAAACCAGAGCAGGACTCGTTTTATGTAAGGAAGTGCCCATCCCATGTAGGAGGTCAGATATCAGAAAATTGCCCCCATGATTATCACTTTTTGAGCACTGTCTATATGCCAGAAAGAGTGCTTCATACTTTATAGAATGCAGTAGTTAGGACTGTTGGGTTGTAAATAGCAGAATATAACCTGATTGTTAACATAAATGAATTTATTTTAAAGATATTTATTCTGAGATTGTCCTTCTTTGATGTGGGTGATAAACTTTGTTCCATTTTATATAATAATGGTAAGTATGAGTGATAATTGCCAGTTTTTATCAGTAAATGTTCCTTTTAATCACATGTAAATTGTGATGCATTCTGATTAGATGGGAGCCAGTGGCATGGACAGTGAAAAAATTTACCCAATGCAGAACGAAGAGATAGAAGTTTATTGAATACACTGCAAGGGAGCAGTAGACAGGACAGCAAAAGAGAGACTGTCTGCCACGTGGTGGTGGTGAGGGGCTATAGTTACAGGGCAGAGTGAGGAAGTTTGGGAACATATGGAATTCTCCCTTTTTGGTAATCTTAAGAACTATGCCTTGTTGCAAATAACACATTGGTCAGTTAGGACCTATGGCTATATCAATGTGGGTCACTTAATGTGCATGTTTGGTAGTCACTGTGGGCCCTTTTGCCTTGCTCAAGTTTCCATTGCTCAGGCCCATTGCCTAAAAGTGGCTTCTACATAAAGTTCACAACACTAAGCCATTCCCCTGCTCCCACCAACCAAATATTGTTGGAAGGGTTACGTCTGGAGCTGAATTTTATTGCCACATGACACTCCAGTGGGAAAGCTACTGCTTCACTCCATTCTGTAAACATGGGTGCTTTCATCCTTATCCAAGAATAGGCCTCGGGTTCTTATCAAATCCTATTTATTAACGAATGTTAGGTAAGCTTGTATGGTAGTGATACACTATTATTAATTAAAGTTCATACTTTTTTTCAGATTTCCTTAGTATTTACCTAATGTCCTTTTTCCATTCCACAGGTCTATGCAGGTTACCACATTACATTTATTCACTATGTCTCACTAAGCTCTTCTTGACCCCGGCTGTTCTCTGTTTCTCAGATTTTTCTTGGTTTTGATGACCTTGATATTGATAGTTTTGAGAAGTAGAGGCCAGGTATTTTGTGAAAGGCTCCTATGTTGGCATTTGTCTTATGTTTTTCTAGTGGTTAAACTGAGGTGGTGGGTTTGAGGAAGAAGACCACAGAGGTAAGGTGCCATTTTTATCATATCCTGTCAAGAGGACATATTAGCCACATGACTTAGGACTATTGATATTGACCTTGATCACCTGGCTGAGGTAGTGTTTGTCAGGTTTCTTCACTATAAAGTTACTCTTCTCCCCCACCTGCCTTCTGTGATGTACTCCTTGGAGGGAAGTTACAGTGAAAATTCCCACATTTAAGGGTGGAGTCTTTACATAAATCATTTGGAATTCTTCTGCATGAAAGATTTGTCTCTTCTATTAACTATTCATTTATTTATCCGTATGGACTTCATTTTACATTTTGTGTTGCAATTCAGTACTACTTTATTTTATTGCTCAAATCGTTTTAGCTTTGACCACTGGAACCCTTTCAGTTGGTTCCTGTATCCGTTTAACATACTCCCATCCTTGGGAGTTCTTTTTTTAAAAAGTACTTCTCTACTTTCAAGCACTACATGACGTTTCAGGCTTATCTTGATTATTTCCTGGAATCAGTCATTTCTTCAAGGAGTAGGGCTAATTTTTAAAATATATTTTACATCTTAACTAAGGGCCTTAGCCTAAGACAGGTCAAAGTCAGCTAGGAAACATCATTTTAGTAGTGTGTATGTGTACAACCATCACCACACCCAAACTATGTGGCTGGTTAGAAAAACTCTGAACATGTACGCCAGCCACAAAACTATTGGCATTCCTGCTTGGTTCCAAGATTCAGACAACCTGTTATCTTCATTCCTCCTTAAACATTGTTATGAGTGATATAACAGACAGGTTAATTGCAGATGAGAGAAAACAAACCTAAACATTTTAGCTCCAACTCATCAGTAGTATTGTATGAGGAAGAACTCTGATGATATAGACATTGCTTTTCAAACCAAGGCATGCACACTCAGGATACACAATGTCGGGTCAGGGAATAGGCAAAATTAAAGTGGTATCTTACTGGATCATCAAACTCCTTCAATATTTAGGGGAGTGAGGGACCAGTTGTTACTAAAGCTAATAAGGGAAAATTCCTACTTTCAAATTAAAACCGAGTTTGATGATACATGAAAGTTTTACTTAGAAGTGAATGAAGCATACAAGTAACTTTGCTTGGTAGGGCTGGCTTCCAGCTACATTTCCATATTTGGAGGCTCCTCTATGATGGTCATTGGGTGCTACATTTAAATTTTTTGACATGGTATCTTTTTTATAAAATTTTTAATTTTTCTTTAAGATGTTTTAAAGATTTTATTTATTTGACACAGAGAGACACAGTGAAAGAGGGAACACAAGCAGGGGGAGTGGGAGAGAGAGAAGCAGGCTTCCCACTGAGTGGGGAGCCCAATGTGGGACTCGATCCCAGGACCCTGGGATCATGACCTCAGCCAAAGGCAGACGCTTAACTACTGAGCCACCCAGGCGCCCCTTGACATGGTATCTTAATTGAAAATGGAGTAATAGTAAATTATCAATAATTGGTGAGTAGTTTTTTAGTCAACAATTAAAAATGGTTTGTTTTGTTGTTTTGGCCTGGGAAGCCAATCATTCCAGAATGGACTTGCTCCCAGCGGAAATATATAGCTCTTCTCCATTCTCCCTCATTCCATCCTCAAAAAAGAAATGCTGATCTGGATTGGTCAGGTTCAGGAACTGTTTCTCTTTTGGGATTTCATCACTTGAGATTTCTCTTGCATTTCCAGGCCATGAGGTTGGAAGATAAAGAGAGGTGCCAAGCCTCAGTCAGGTTTGACTATCTCATTTGGGGGCTTTCCCACTTTTCTAGACTCATCAGTAATACTATTTCCATTAAGGGACTCCTTTGCCCTGGGAAATCTTAGAGTGGGCAATCTGGACCAGCTACAGAGTCATATATTACATATCCAGATTCATGTATCAACATATTCTCTTACTTCTTTTTATTGACTGGGTTTCTCTTTTTAAGAACTTGCCTTTCCCTCAGTAAGGCAAATAAGATACAGAGAGTCAAGCTATGAGTGTGGGAAGAAACAGGTATAGGAAGCCTCTTAACCTCTTTTGGTCTCTTTAGAATTGATTCTACTTACTGGAAAAGATACACTTCATATGTTATAATCCAATTAATAGAAAACTTCATTTGATATTGGAGGAAAAGCCTCATAGTCATAAAAAGCAGGTCTTTATTTGGCCTTGAGTTTAGGATTTAACTTGGGGGTAGAAGCAGGGAGAGGTATGTCATGAGCAATGTCATGACAAAGTTCAAGAATTTGGATTTGGGATCCCTTTTCCAATGCCAACTGAATATCAACTAGACATGAATTATTATATTATTCCAGTATTTTGTGTAGTAAGAGGTAATGTTTTATAAGATTATTATAAATTGTCGGAGAAATATATCTTGTTCCAATGATTTATGCTTTGGAAAACTGCTTGCTTTTTCTTTCTAAATGAACAACCAGTGACTAAAAATCTTTTAAAAGAACCTATAATAATGAGGACAATGAAATGTGTGAAGCTGATTTCTATCAATGTGATCACTTTATCTTTATCAGATGTTCTCATTTCAATTATATTTCAAATTATATTATATTTGGTTATCTTATATAAACGAAATTATATTTTGGTTACAAATGTTACATTAGTCAACCTAGTATCTACAGAAGGAAGTATCTATTTAGAAGGAAAAAAGCCATTAATAGGTAAACATTTTGATCAATAGAGAAAAGTGTGTGGAAATAAACCTTTCCCCCTCCTTCATAAAGAGGTTAAATGTTTTCTAGTTAAAGGATGAAATAAAAAAACACCAAAAAAGACTTCACAGGAGCAATTAGTATGATGGTGAAATTTATGCATTATTAAAACATTCACTAAGTGGGTTTCAGGTTTTAATATAAGAATATAATGAAGGCAGATAAATATATCATATTAAAAGTACAGTGAAGTCAAACATTATAGATGGACTGACACAACAACCAGGAGGCCAGTGCCATGAATGCAATCTCTTGCTCTTCCCTTTCAATAACAATGTCAAAGTAGTCATTATAAAGGATGAGTCTTTCCTTCAACTCCTCTCATGTGGTATATGAAATTTTTTTCTAGTCTAAAATACAGAATGAAGAGATTAATGGCACATTTGTTCCATGAAATCTTGATGATACTTTTAATCCATATGAATTAACACAAGGTGGTTTTCGGAAAGACACTGGTAAGCATAGATCATTTTCAAGTACATCCTTCAGCGATTGTCTGCCGTCATATATAGGTGCCTTTCTCCTTCCCCTATCTCTTCCTGTTAACTAGTTGTCTTAGTAATAGTTTATGTATTTGGGCAATTCATTTACACTATCAATCAAATATAAAAGATAGTGATGCTGACTAAATAAAAAATTCCAAATGGTTTAGAAAGCAAATTGAACTAATAGACATATTTGTTTTGATCCACTGAGTATTCAAAAAATCTGGAAATATCACATAAAAATTTAGATTTCTAAGTTTCTCTTGATAAATCAGAAGAGCTTTCAACACTGGACCTGAATTTTATGTGACTAGAGCTGGAGTAAATATATATAAGAATGCCCCCTTTGGGTAAATCCCACCACTCTCTATTGCTTACATCCAGCCAGGTTCACTCATGCAGTACATAGCTGGCCCCTGTAGGCTTGTGAATATGTGATCCCTGGATGATATTGATGTGGGCAACAGTGGTAGTGGTGGTATGCAGATGTGTTTATGCAACAAACATTCAACCAAGATGGCTTAACAAATATTCTCAGCCCATTATGACTTGCGTTAATTCATTTCTTCCACATTATTTGATGGGCTATCAAATACTAAAATATTCTTTTAGGAATAAACAAAATGGATTCCTAATTATAAATATCATGAAAAGAGAACTTCCTGTATTCACAAAGTTGCATGCTAATCCCATGAGACCTTTATCCCTACTTTGTTCTCTTTCTTCTTGAGTTTTTTCTTTCCCAAATGTATCACAGAGAAGTAATAATCTATTTTTTTAAAGAAGATTTATTTTGGATTAAGTGATTTCATGATGCAACATGGTTTTAAACAAAAATAGAGATCAGTATGAAAATAAAACAAATTGTACACATTAAAATATCTTTCCCTCAAAGCATTTTGGAATCATAAAAAAATACAACACAAAAGTCAGGGGTTCAGGTGAGGATGAGAATACAAACTTTCCAGAAAACCAACATCTAGTCTACATTTCAGAGTCCCAGGCTCCATTTAATACCACCCACAAATCATTTCTAGGATGTCAACAATCTGCATTATTTGCACTGGAAAAAAATTGATGAAATTTAAATATAAGGTATAATGAGAACTGTATGGTCTTAATGTCAATACTAAACACCTCCCATTATTATACTCTATTAAAAGTCACACTGAATGAATATGAAGCCTAAATCAACTCAACAAAAATAGAAACATAGCTCTTGACTGTGACACATGGAATAGTAGACACATGGGTGGAGTTAGTGAAAAGAAATGGAAAGGCTTAAAAAAATACATCACCTGTGCTCTACTGAAATCTTAGAAATAAATATGGTTTTTTTACAGAGCCTTAATATTAAAAAGTAAGCATTATTATAAAATTAGATTAATACTTTCAGTAAGAGGCAAGAGAGATGCATGTATTTTTATTTATTTTGGAATGCCTGCATCCCTATTATAAAAACATGTAATCTTATGCACTTTCCAATAAATTAACAGCTTCAAATTTTACTTACGATATCATATAAAGAAAAATAGGTTGTAATAACAGCTTGTAGAGCATTAAGGTCCTAAAAGAACATTCAGTTCTGTGTGTTTCCTGGTTAATCCTTCCCAGGTATTTCTTGAACATTATCCATCCTTTTTTATAGAAGGTGTAGTAACCGGAAGTTTACTGGTGGTTCCTTACCTGCATCAGTAATAGCTGATTCAGTTTGAATCACACAACATACCTATCAACACTCCTCAGGGTTGTAATATCCTAAAAGAAAATTAGATAAAGATATCATCTGCCCAAGGCCACTAGACATAAAAATCACGTACATAAATTTAATTTCCTTGTTTTTCCCAGAAACCCTACAACTAGGGCCTGCCAACGCTGCTGAGCTGTGCCATCATGAAAGCCAAGTAAACTGTCTAGCAGATTAAATCTAAGCCAATGTGTTTTCAGTCTTGATTAGCTTCCTGAAAAATTGAAAACACTGATTAGGTCTCCATTTGCAATTCAGCAACCCAATTCTTGAGTTTTTGCTTTCTGGATTAATAGGGAACATTTAAGTAACCACTAGACACCATGAAAATGTCCCAAAAGCTATTCTAATGTCAACGAATGTCTGCTGAGAAACAAATTAAGCATCATAAATATGTCAAGCTACACGATGTTTTTTTACTTACATAGAAAGTTCAATAATAGCAACAGTAATTCTGAAGTTAAACAAAATTCACAACATAATTTAATACTAAGTTGTCAAATTTTCCTGATTCATCTATGAGTTAGCTTTAATACTTTTAAATTCTGTTGTGCAATACCAAAGATGTTATCAACCTACCGAAGTTATACAACGAGGCTATTTCCCACCAGGCAGATTATCAAGCAGTATCCTCACTAGGCAGCATGACATTCTTTTTTTTTTCTTTTCTCCCGGAAAGTTAGAAACCACATTGAAGCCCTAAGGCGATCTTTCCAGCCCTTGTTTTAACTTTCCCTTTGCTAGGGTCCTGTTAACCATCCCTGCATTCCTTCTGGCCCAAAGTTCTGTGATTAAGGGTAGCACACACATGCATTATATCTTTTGTGCCAGCTCCTTGGAATGCAGCTACCACCCCTGAGTCTTGACGGTTGGTCAGTAATTAGCATTATGTTCCTGAAAAGGTGGGGAACACAACTGTGGGGCTTCTTTTCTGCTTCTTGCTTTTCTGCTTTGTTTGTATTGGGGCAAACATTCAGCCTTCTAGGGGGCAGCCATTGGCCTTAAGCCACAATTTAGAAAGCTTTAATGTCTCTGGCCTTCCTTTGCTTCCATGTTAGATAAACAAATCTATCTGGAAAACAAAATCAAACTAGGAAGGTAACAGGTTTTGCGAAGTTAGAATCTGATTACAAGTGACAGGCTCATTAATTTAAACTCAAGTTTTATGGAAGTAAGATGTCTAAGATCTAGCGTGCTTTCACTCATCAACTAAAGCAGATAAAAGAGAGCAATAGGGCCTGAGACTCAGGCCCAGTTTGGAGAATAGGTCACATTCTTTTTTTGCATGTTTTTACTGTGTGGGGTTACAGATGTCTTTTAATGAGGGTATATCATCATTTCACCTGCCTTGGGAATTTTTCCAATGCAGTTAAGTTGGAAAGACTTTCAGACTCTTTATTGTAAGATGTTCACCTTAATTAGAAGTGGTCACGTCATAAATACAATTTGTGCAGAAAGAAAGACAAAAATTGAGTGAATATGAAAAGGGCAGAGAGGAAAAGATAACCTGAAGGGGATCCTTCATCCACATCACTGGAACCTAGCTACCAGAGCTTCTAGATCCATCCTCATTAAGAATTAAAAAATAAAATAAGCTTTCTAATTAAAGCAGGTTTTCTTCTCCATTATGTTGCTTCCAAATAATATCTGAGAAAACTAAACTACTATCCTATAGAAATCCACCAAATGCCATTAAATTTTGCATTGTTTTAAATTTCTCATTACAAGTAGTAAAATGCAAGTATTTAATCCTATGAGGAGTTTTTTCCCCCCACAAATGTACTGATTTCTTCCACGGGCTTTTCAGTAGGTGACACATTTTAAGAATGTTTGGACAAAAATGAGAATTTGGGCAGATGCAGCATCTTGCAAGATTCACTGAGAGTGGAATATGTTTGTAGAAACATTAATCTCTACATTTCTTGCAATGAAACCTAGAACTGTAACCATAAAGTGCTGAAACGAATCTTACAGGCCATCTATGAAAATCAGCCTCCACCCAGCTGAGGTTGATACCTTCTACTCGCCAGAAGCACGTGAGCAGCAAAAGACATAAGATGGCACACAGGAAAGCACTTTGAAACTCTAAAGTGACACACACGCATACACATTCTACTGTTACTGTTAATCATGTTGGATGCAGTTTCAGCACTTTTGATGGTTAATGCAGATAAAACAGATTTTCCTTCGATTACAGAATGTCTACTAAATTATAAACCCAACATATGCTAGAAAATTGTGACCACGCTTCTTTAACCAAGATCCATTTGTTTTTGTGCACAAAATAAACGTCCTGGCCCCACAAGTGGTTTGGGCTCAAGGACTGGGATTTTTCCCCCTGAAAACTGAAGTTACATTGAAGTGCAGTTGAAAGGAAACAGAGGGAAAGTACTGGACTTAATTTTGCCATTTCTCTAACAATTCGAGGATCCTTGAGCTGCTCCTTCATGGTTCAGCTCCCCGTCTGCACGCTTTAAACCCTAGTTGTGTGAATGCGCCCTGGGCCTCCCCACCTGACCAGGGTTGACACACTATCACATGCCATTAGTTACCAAGAGAGAGAGCATTTATGTGATTTTTATTTTTAGCCATAGTATCTCCCATGAATTAAGCCTTCAGGGGATTTCCCAGATGAAATAAACCATTCTCTCCTCATTCCTTAATTGTAGAACATATCAAATTTTATTAAAAATGTTTTTTTTTAAACCTTGGTGTCTACTCCTTTAAACTGTGAGCTTCCCAAGGGCAGATTTTGAATCTGTGCCTCCATCATCAAACACAGGGGCTGGTACAGAGTGAAGGCCAACAGTGTGCCTCTCACTTCATCTAAGAGACATTCTGCATACATACACGAAGCCTCATGACTGTCTTTTATAGTAGAAGACAGTGTAGTATAAGCATCACTCATGAATTTCTTGAAGAAAATGAGACCACACAGCCAAATCATCTAGGCTCAGAGTCCAAAAGAAAATATTTATGGGTATTTCTATTTGTAGATGATATTAAAGTCTGGTTTATTCTGTGAAAATGTTATTTAATGTTTTTATGGTTATTATTGGACTTTTTTTGTTTTACTAATTAAGAAAAATAGATCAGTTATCATGGTCTTCTGATATGCTAAATACATCTTTGATAATTCCCAATTCTGAGAACAAGAGCAACAGTAGATTTGGGAAGAAGTTAGATGCCTTAACAAGGAATATATTTGTTAGGATTCATTAAAGAGATGCATATTATTTCAACCTTGTTTTACCTAATAATGTGGAATATAACAAAGTGTCACAAACCAAAATGAAAGCTAACATGGTCTATTTTTGAAAGAAATGTGTAACCTTTTATACTAGCTGCTTAGAGAATGCCAGCTCTGAACCCTCTTATATAAGATCAAGGATGTGTGTGTTTTTTTAAAAGTACGTTATAACTATTTTTCCTTATAATGAAAAAAATACAAACAAGTAAAAGTAGTTTGAAAAATTAAATATATACTTATATTCATGATCGGTAAGTACAAACTAACATTTCCAATTAAAACTTTTTTCTCTTCCCTTTTTCTCTGGTCCAATTATAGTACACAGATAAATCCTCCTTTCTTATCTTCAGATTTCGGTAACCTCTTTTGGGGAACGTTTCCCCATGCTATAGTACCTGCCTTTAGTTCAGGAATGCAACATGAGTGGTATTTCTCTTGAGGGTCTCAATAGTAAACATAGCTTAACCAACAGGAGAGCAATTAGTTCTTACAACCACCTGTGAAAACCATGCATGTGACCCTATAAAATACAAGATTGCCAACATCCCATAATAGGAATTCCATGGCTACTTATAATTCTCAAAGAGGTGTTTGGGCAACGCCTGTAAAACCACAGGCTGGCAAACCAAATGTTAATCCAATGCTTTTATTATCCATGATTTAACTTCACTCTATTGAAGAACTCACTCCGATTAGTTATGGCCATAAGTCAAGAAATAAACAATGATGAGGAGTAACCCCAAAAGCAATAAAAATGAAGAACATCCTCTGATAAAACTATGCAGAAATACCATTAGTGATATCATGCAGTTTCTGAGATACCATAGAAAAATTGTTTAATATTGATAAGAAAATTATGCATCAGTGAAAATGCAGGTTTAGAAATATAGTACTGAGAGTTTCAATTTGTGATGTCTTCACCGATGAGGGAAAATGGAATTCTTATTACTAAAGAGAGCTGATCTCTTGGGTGTTGCTGATGGCTCCCTAAATGAGCTTAGTGTTTAACGATGCTGTACAAATAAAAAGCAGTGGGGGAAATACGAAATATCTGTATTAAATGCCATCCTGTAAAGTATTTGATGGATGGAAGAAGTCTAATGCATTTTAAATAAATGCATATCATACTATCACATATAGTGAGTCTTAAAAATTATTACTTAGATGTACAGTCCTTGTAGTGGTAGACATGGCACTGTGAAGGAAGTCTGATTTAGAAGCGATTTTCTATTACACTTGTCAAGAGATGGAATTGCTGTTAGTCGTATTGTAATGTCCCTTCAACTTTGGTACATTCAGTGCAAAATATTTCGGGGAATTTTTTTGTACCTTTATAAAAATAAAAGGCCCTTTTGTTCCCTTGAGAGTGCTTAAAAGGATACGTACTAGCATGATGCCCGAGTAAGCATGGAGCATGGAAATGGAACAGGTGATACGTACAGTATGACAGGTAGGTTCTTATATACATCTTAAAGAACACAAATATAATGAACCTATGAAAAATAAAACAGAACTCACGTGTATTTTTTTCCTGATATGCTGTGATTAATTGCTAGTTATTTTTAAGTTGTTTTCATGCATTATAAAGCATAAAATCTGTCATTAGTTATTCATTGTATAACAGTTTGTCTTCAGCCATAATTACACACATACCACTTTGCATATACATTGTCACAGACCACCTTATTGCAAATCTTTAAAGTTACCTCATGTTGACTGGGTTTCATTTTTGCTTGTGTCCCATGAAAGCTGAAACCTATGGTGCACACCATGCAGGCACTCATAAGCAAGAAAATGAACATTCTGCTATAACTTAGGGCTTCAGTGAATGTACTTTCAGGAAACATATTCATTTTTATTATATTATTTAACTTGCACTAATTTGGAGATTGGGCCAAGTGCTGCCAGTTTGGCTTGATCCACATTTGGTGGTAAGTTTCAAGATTCTCCTGAGTCCCTAAAAAGTGACCATGGAGCTGATCGTGTACAGGTTCATCTTTGTCTTGGAACATAACACAAATGGAAAAAAGTTTGGCAGTCAACAACAGTTGATTGAAAGACTGTTGGGTTGTTCCCTGGGCATCAAGCTCACCCCAATCCTTCCAAGAGGACTCATCACCACTATCCGGTCCCCAAATGTGACAGAGTGTGTGTTCCTGGAAGATCAGAGCATTCAGCTTTACTGTAATGGAAGTGTACTCTTCAACCTTCCAACGTTCAGACATTCTTCACGAGGGCAGCTTCTGAAATTGCCTGTCCATACGGAGCCCTACATCGCTTTTCCAGGTCACTCAAGTCCAAAGGTGCTGGTCTCTTCCACTGCTGTCAAGAGTTTTTCATAAAGCATGGAGAAGGATGGGTATGGGGGGAGATCCAGACGGTTAAAACACGTGTGAGCTCTGCAACAGAAGCAGCAGTACATAGATTAGAATGCTTCGAGTGAAAGGAGATTGTCGTGTGTGTGTATGTGCTCCTGCTTGTCTTTCATATTTGGATTGGCTTGTGGCCAATTTTCATACTTCTGGGGGAGAATCTGAAAATATATGAATTTCTAAAGGGAAATAGGATATTTAAAAATATTTTCTTTATGTTTTCACAACCATTTAAAATTCACATTACATACACATTACTATTTGTTTAGTTGTCAAGGAATTGCAAAGACAAGTTGGGTTTTTTTGTATCTCTTTTGATGTTAGATTTGTTTTTTAAGTTTTTATTTGAATTCCAGTTAACATATAGTGTAATATTAGTTTCAGGTGTACTCATTTAGTGATTCAACACTTACATAGACATGAATATCTATTCTTGCAAAGTAATTTATTTTCAGAGTTCGCATTTCTCTGGATGTCTCAGAAAATCTCCAGTTTTACATTTTTTCATTTTGTTGGGCAGGGAAGAGCACTGAGTGTCTCTGAGGACCTGCCTCATGGCTTAGAGTCTCAGGGAAATTCCCCAGCTGGATTTTCCTGTCGAGGTCAGTAGACCATTGTTACTTCCTTCAGTCCTGTGCTATAATCTGTTTTCTCCTAACTCAGAGTACAAATAATGTCCATTTAAATCATTACATTAAGCATTCTTTTTTAGAAATTCCTCTCCTTTGCCAAGATAGGAAAAAAATATGCTTTCCTGTTATTTGCACCTGAATCATAATAAGAACTAGACAGTCTCCAAAATAGTACATCTTATCAGGAAACAAATCTGCACTTTTGACATGGAATAGGAAGCATTTTATTCTGAACGTACAACAGCTTGTTTGTGAAAGCTAAACAACATTGACTAAAAAAAAAAGCTCCTGGATTAATATGGAATTTTAGGAGTTATGCTTATTGATGGGCTATTTTTACAAAGTAACATGTTTAAATTTCATTCTTATAAATCACTCTAACACTTAGGAAGTAAATATAATTATATTCCTATATACAGTATAGTGCGGTGGAAAGATCGGAAGTTGGGAATTGGACAGACCTGGGTTTGAATTCTAGCTCTACCAACACGCTGTGTGATCTGGAGTTATTAAAACTCTCCGAGACTCTCTTATTTTACCTATAAGAATTGTATCATTTGTCTCAGAAGGATACAAGGATTAAATCAAAAAACAGAAGCATTTTTTTTTAAAGCATGCTTTCTATATCGCCTGGCTCACACTCTCTGACAAAGTAATGAGATGCATTTTTAGCTACATTTCATTAGGATTAAAAAGATTTACTCTAGAAGCCTTCATTAAATTGCCAAAAGATAATCATGACTCATGGAAATGATGAGATAACAAAGAGATAATAAAGCAGGTGTGTGGCCACATGCCCTATTAGATCAGGAATGCAAAGGGGCTCAATTATAAGAATTCAGTTTTAGGACAGAGCACCGGTTCAGAGCCTCTGACTCTTGTTACTACAAACACTAGGATATATTAGGTGGAAGTCACCTAATTACTCTTTGCAGCCAAACAAATTTTTAATGTAATAAATTATTTCAGAATTGTATTTGATACAATTCTTAATATATTTCTTGTTATACCTTCCTTACAGGAACCTCAACTTGGAAGCCTCAAGGAAGAAGTTTAACTTTTTAAAAAATTGAACTAGCATACTAAGAGACAGTCCCAGGAATGATTTAAAATCTATCTTTTGTACAGAATTTTTAAAGGAAATATAGAATTATTAAATGAAGACTTTATCTCTGTTCTAGGGAAACAGGAAGAAGCAGAGAAGGAAAATATGTCCTCAATATAATTATATTCCAGACTTTGCGTGCTAGACACGAAATACTCATTATCCCATTAGACTAAAAGATGATACTCCTTTAAATGAAATTTAAAATGTTTCATTCTTTGGTTACCAACATAGCTGAGCATCTTTCTCCAAGTCAGCTTGCTTGTAACATTTCCTATTTTGTGACCGACATGATCATCTCCTTGGCCTGTTTAATTTTTTAAGTTTTTTTTTTATTGTGATAAAATATACACCCAATAAAATTGATCATTTTAGCCATTTTTAAACGTACAGTTCTGTAGCAGTAGGTACACTGACAGTGTTTTGTAATCATCACTACTACTCATCTCTGAAACTTGTAAATCTTTCCAGACTGAAACTCTATACCCATTGAACACTAACTCCTATCCTCTCCTATCCCTGCAACCACAATTCTATTTACTATGAATTTGACTATAGTAGGTACCTCAGGTATGTGGAATTATACAATATTTGTCCTCTGTGACTGGCTTATTTTACCTAGCATAATGTTTTCCAGGTCCATGTTATAACATGGGTCAGAATTTCCTTTCTTTTTAAGGTTGAACAATATTCCATTGTAGGTATATACCTCATTTTGTTAATCCATTCATCCGTCGATGGACACTTGGATTGTTTCCATCTTTTGGCTATTATAAAAAATCTTATTATGTACATTGGTGTGCAAATATCCATTCGAGTCCCTGTTTTCAATTCTTCTATGTATATACCCAGAAGTGGAAATGCTGGATCATATAGCAATTCTATTGTAAATCTTTTAAGGACCTGCCATACCATTTTCCATAGGAGTTGTATCATTCTGTATTCCTATCAGCAGTGCACAAAGATTCCAATCTGTCTACATCTTCATCAATACTTGTTGTTGTTATTATTATTATTATTATTATTATTATTATTACTATTATTTGTATAATAGCCAGCCTAGGAGTGTGAAGTCCACTTGTCATTTAAAGCTTCACGATTTCTTATTGATTTGTATAAATACTACAAAATAAAGAGATTAACTCTTGCATTATCTCCTGCTAATCTTTCAGCCTGTTCACTCTTTTATTTAGTTACGCATTTTATTTACAGAGCAATATTAATCTGAAACATTGTCATTCTGTCTTCAGTGTGTTGATAAGGAACGTGTTGAAAAGGTGATCTCTATTGCTTATACCTAGTTGGAGGTTTTTGTTGTCTATGCTTTTTGTAGTGTTGGTGTATCAAAGAGTGTTACAGGTTGACTTACAGGATAACTCTTCCTAAAAGAGTAACTCAGTTGTAATCTTGAATAAATATGAGCGAATTCATTTTCATGAATTGAGTCATATTGGGTGAACTGGAAAATAAAAATAATTCAGGATGACCCATTCTCTAGATAAGCAATAATCCCGAATTAATGTTTTAGTTGCTTACGACAGGACACAACTGGAGATGCAATTTCTCTATCACAGTCTTGTTAAGCTTGAACTTTCCCTCTTGACAACCAAATACTTTCCCTTAACTGAAGGATATTTTTAGCTAATTAAGAATTAACAAAACAGTCACATACGTGGGAATGAGAATTCATTCAATGTTTTAAGTCCCCAATTAAGTTCTTGCAGTACTTAGTTGTAGAATTTTAATTCATTGTGGTTCTGTGGTAGGCAGAATTCTTAGATGACCCACCATGACCGATGCCTTTGTAACTCACTCGTAACGATGATCTATAACTCAAGACCCATGGAGTATGGCAAAGGTGAAGGTATATTTCAGATGTAACTAAAGCTAATTGGTTGATTTTAAGTTAAACAAAAGGGTGATTATCCTGAGTTGGCCTGACCTAATTAGGTAAGACCTTTAAAAAATCATCAGGGATGTCAGAGGCTCTCACTGTTGCTGGATTTGAAATAACCTGCCATAAGTTCTATAGCTACAATTCTGCTAACATCCTGAAAAAGCTTGGAAGCAGGTCATTCGCCAGTTGAGCCTCTGGATGAGAATGCAGTCAGCTGATACCTTGATTTTGGTCTTGTGAGATGCTGAACACAAGACACAGGTAAGCCACGCATGGACTCCTGATCCATAGAAACAGTAATGTAATTGTGTATTTTAAGCTACTAAGTTTGTGGTAATTCATTAGGCAGCAACAGAAAATCACTATAGGTCTCAAGAGAGTAGAATTAGCCCAAGAAAAGAGTGATGAATGCAATACAGTAGAATCGCCCATCAAGAACAGGTAGTGGGATACGGCTGGGAGCAAACAGCGCAGGCTTCTGAGCAGAGAAACAGGAACTCTGCATGTCTCTCTACAGTTTCTCAAATATCTTATGCAGTACTCTTTTCTCTAAAGACTCAGATCTCAACGCAAAGGGAAGGACTGGACAACCTTTTTTGATCATCTTGAGTCATAAGACATAATCACCATTACTGATCCATAATCTAAGATAATCACTGCTTCCTAAATTATATCTAGTTGTATAACATATGGTTACTACAACCAAACTCTTCCTCTGAATAAACTGAATAGCTTCTCTAGAAAATGCTTCAAGAGGATGGAGAAAGAATATATAGTGGAGGGGAAAACTGCAGAAAGATTAAGTGGTTTTCCCAAGGTCAAAGTTGAGTCAGTGGCCAAATCAAAAATAGGACCCCAACCAGGGGGAAGTCCAACACTAAACCGAAAGCAGGAAGACTAATGTTCACTGGCTCTGGTCTTTCAGTTCTTTTTGGAAGTCTGAGTGTTAATTTCATCCTACTCCTGACTGAACTGCTAGCGCTAACATCCTACTAGATTATATATATTTTTGAGGACAGGGATTAGCAAAATAAAGCTTCAAAATATTTTTTTAAATGAATGACTCAATCACAATATGCAGCAGCTCTGGGGGAAATGGTCTGGATTAGGTCAGTGTCAGTCCAGAAAACCCTGGGAGATACCCAGGGATTTTTAGGCTTAGCTCAAACCATTCAGTTCTATCTCCGGCTCACCAGAAAGCAGAGAAACTCTGAGGAACACAGCAGAGTGCATCAGAATCACCCTAGAATCTGTTTACAATAGAGATTTTTGGCTGCACCCCTGAGAGTCTAATTTAGAAATTTGAAGGTGGGCCTAAGAATCTGTATTTTAACAATCACTACACGTGAGTCAGATGCAGGTGGTCCCCAGTGTTGGAGATATCAAGTGGATGAGAAATAAGATATCTATGTTGGCTATCTACACCAGCATTTTGTATGCTTGCAAAAATTTCAAAACTCCTTATAAACAAGACAGCATTGCTAATAAGGAAATTGAGGAATAGTGTGGTTAAATAAGTTGCCCAATATTTACCATCAACCTGCAGTATGAGCCAAGAACAGGAAAAAAAAAAGGGCAAAACAAAACACAATCCTCTGAGGCTTTTCACACCCCCTCTCCCACCCCATTCCATGTCCTAAGAAAACTCTAGCAGAAAATAACAGGAGGGCCCTTGGACTCTGTTGATACTGGCAGCAAAAGCACATCCAGCTATTCAGTCTCAATAAAAGGACATTTTTCAAATCTTTCAAAGCCAGCTACACTAACGCTATAATGAGTTTACCTCATTTTAATCTTTGCAGCCAGAACCACTCAAGGGGGGCAAGTCTGAACCCATCTTTGGGAATCACGCTGGCATCAATATAAAGAAAATTTAAAGCCCTCCAGACATCTGGTCTGACTTAATCTCTTGGTGCTTTTTGTATTCTTCAAATGTTAACCAGGAGGTCACATGTTTACCCTCTCTTCCTTCCTATGCATAGACAAGTCAATTATCTAAATCCAGTGAGCCAGAAGTATCACAATTACATCTAAATTTTCCATTATCAATCAGTTAAATGATTAAGGAATTTCTCTCTCTCTCTCTGTACTTATTTATTAATTTATTCCCCATTTTCTCAGAACTGATTTTTGCTAGCCTATAAGGACTCAAAATATAAGACAAATAAGAACTTACAATCAAGATTTTAAATTAAGAGAGAAAACAAGGGGGACACCTGGGTGGCTCAGTGGGTTAAAGCCTCTGCCTTCGGCTCAGGTCATGATCTCAGGGTCCTGGGATTGAGCTCAGCAGGGAGCCTGCTTCCCCCCGCCCCCCCCCGCCTGCCTCTCTATTTGTAATCTCTCTCTGTGTGTCAAATAAATAAATAAAATCTTAAAAAAAGAGAGAGAGAGAAAACAAGGGATAGAGAGAGAGGGAGAAAGAAGGAGAAAGCCATGGACCTCATTTTATCTAGTAGATGTAGTCCTAGAAATAAAATGTATTTGAATCTAATAAATGCTTTTTATTTGCATTATGGTTTAGAAAGTGGTTTATTAATACTTTCTCTTTTCAGTTGGCAGTGGTGCCGAATCTTTCAGATTTCAGTTTCCTTACCCTATTCCCCCTCTTTTTCATGTAATTAATAAATGAAAAACCAAATACAAGCATTCTGGAAAATTCCTAAGGAATCTTAGAACAGATCACTTTTTAAGATCTGCCTTTCTTTGGAAATGTGAGTAGTCCTGACCTAAATTATCTGTCACGTCCACATTTTGCCTATGTGAGAGAGAGTCCACAGGCTTTTCCCTAAGGGAATCAGGTGTGGCTGCAGTTCTAGCGGTCAGGACTGCAGGAGGCAGGGGCCAGAGTCGGCCTGGAGCTGGGCTGTGGAGTAGGCAAAGCGGGGCTTACTCTGGCCTCTCCAGGGCTTCTAATTTGGGGGTCTAATGACCCTTCAGGCATCCAGGCTGTTCATCTGTAGAAACTCTTTTACTATTTCTCCCCTTGAAGGTGCCATATTTTGAAAGCTTGTCTTTCCCATACAAAGTGCTCTGACAAAAATTAATTTTTCAATTTGCCAACATTTCATTTATTCTTTCATTCACTGAATAAATCCTTACTGAGCTCATACTGCATGCCAGGCATTGAGCTGTCCCCTGGCAGATGAGAACAAAAGTCTGGCCTCTGGCCATGAGGAGAGTTTACACTCTGGCGTCAAAATATGCAAACAAATGGATCCCCTCAAGCTTGTGCAGTCTGTACGCTGTACTACGGGATCTGACTGGTATGAGTGGGCACTGAAATCTAGCCTAGCTTTGGCTCTGCTCCCCAAATCCTGAGCCCTAACTCAGGGCTGCAATTCTCCACAAGACTACAAGACACCTTTGTCTAATCAATCCAAAAGATCCATGTGAGTGGCCTTGCACACAAACGATTTTAATACACTGAGTTATAAGTCTGCTCAGCAGAGTCAGAAAGGCTTTAAGTGGACCCTATTTGCGCCAAGCCTTGAAAGATATGTAGGTGTGTAGGGTTTTTCTGGATAAACAACAAGGAGAAGGATGTTTCTAGCAAACTGCCCCCAAGTATGGGAAAACATAGCATCATCAGGAAACTTGAGAAGAAAAAGTACTTGAGTGACAGTACCCAAGGCTGGACCATAAGCCAGTGGAGGGGTGGGGAGCAAGACCACATGAGGAAGTGAGGTGTGTTCATGCAAAGGCCTCTTCCATTTATTCTATAGATGAAAGGTAGCCAGTGACTAGATATGGGGAGTCAGATGGGAGAGATACCATTAAACAAAGCAGGGAATATATGAAATGGGACTGGGATACAGGATGAATTCAGAGTTTGTAATCAGCATGAAAAATTCAAAGTTACCAATTACACAGAAAGATAAAATTCAATTAAAGTAATCCAGGGATTGTTTTGTAGCCTAGATAGATTTAGAAACACAAATAGAGGTAAAACTTCCATTATGATTTTTAAAATGTTCATAATTTCTCTAATATCCCCATTAATATCTTCTTAGACCATGAGATTTAAAGCAGGAATTCCTGCTAAGACTAGTTCACAAATATTTGTGTAACCCGTGGTGGTACAGAATTCCTCACCAGGTATTCAATAAATGTGAATCAAGGGAAGGGAATTCTGGCCTTTACTATCCCCTACTACTCAATTATCATATGCCATTTGGTGGCTAATGATATTGGTTATCTCTTCATTTAAATTCCTTTATTACTTCTGTCTCTATTAAGATCCACATGGACAGAGATCAATTTATATCTACCAAAAGGTTTTGTACATACTAATGCGTGAGTATTGAAAGGCTTTTTTAGGGGAATCCTATCTACTAACTAATGTCTTATTCCTATTTCGATAGGTCACCTTGGTTAAAATGTACATCGATCTATAAATACAGTGTGGAATGTCCCCATAGCGGGAATTCCTGCATCCAGGGATAACCAGGAGAAGAAACTCTTCAAGCTATGCATTATGAGCAGGTAACTTCTCCGCCTGCGGGTGGCTTTGGGAAAAGATGAAGACGACATCCTTGTCAAACGTAAGAATCTAAACCCCATAGAAGAAAACTCAGGAAGGAACAGTTCCAGGATGAAAACTCTCGGAAGTCCAAACAAAAATATAAATATCCTGGGTGGATATAGCACATTTCTTGCACATCTAAAGATGGTAAAATACATGCCAGCTCTGAAGGCTAGGTATCAGGGACAAGAGTAATAATGGCTGAATTTGTTGAATGATGTGTTAGGCCTCATTTTATGTACTCTGCCTGTGTTATCTGAGTTCATTCTCAAGACCGCTTTGTAATGTAATTACTCGTATTTACTACAATCGCTCCAATGAGGATACAGAGATATGAAAGTGATTTTGGTATGTCTTGTCTGGAGTGATCCACAGTCATAACCCAAGTTTAAGAATTCCCTAAGAACCATATTCATTAAGTACAAATTACATGCCAGGACTCTGCACTAGGGCAAAGCCACATTCAATTCTAACAAAGTCCTTGTTCTCACGGGTTTAAATCCTAGAGGGAGAGATAGATAACCAACAAGTAAACCAATAACTAAACATAATGATTAAATTGAGGTAAGTCTTATGAAGGAAATAAGGTGTGACAGAGTGACAGATGCACTGGGAGTAGTAGCAAGGAGGGACTTTCTGAGAAGAACAAGAATTTCTTGGCATTTTTTTTTTGTAAAAACTTTTCATAAGAATAAAAAGCAGAGTTTTAAAAATGAAAAAAGTTATCACAGCTTTAAAAAATAATTTTTTAAAGTTCCAGTCCACGAGAAAAACTATCTCCCCAAGACACCCAATTCATAATCAATTCTTGCTTATTTCTTCATTTGGGTCGGCATTTCATTCATAATAATCTCCAGACAGCCATTTTCACAAAGTACCCCCCCCTTGACAAGACCATCATTCCCCCCTCATTACTGCAGTTCTTCAAGTCCTTGGCCCCGTCATGCTACTTGGCAAGAACCCTCAGAGATGAACATACAAACTCCATACCGTGCTGGCAGAGAGGACTTGCCCTGCGTTTTCTAGGCTGGCATGTTAGCCTCCTATTTGTCGGAATGTTGAAGAGCAATCGCTTTTACGTGAACCAACGGTCTCATAAGTCCATCAGAGCACTGGGGGACAGGAAATCTACAGAAATTCAAAATACAGAGCTAACTACCAACCACAAAGCGGAGGAAGTGCAGCAATGTGTTCAGGCTCTAAGCCTCTGCGGAGACACCCGTCTGCCTCCATCGTTATTTATCATCTGGGTCTCTAGTTACTTCCCTACCACAAGAGAGGAAAAAGAGCCATGGATTCAGTGTGTACTGGCTTCAGAGACAACCCTATATACTTTAATACACTTCTTGGCCCACAGTGTGAGTAGGCCTACCACAGAGCGAGACCAGGAAATCTGAGAAAATAAGACTCACATTTGCTTGCTAGAAAGGTTAAAAGGGGCTCAATCATCCACATCTAGAAAGACCAGGATCGGGTGCCTGGGTGGCTCAGTGGGTCAAATAAACCCTCTGCCTTCGGCTCAGGTCATGATCCCAGGGTCCTGGGATCAAGCTCCACATCGGGCTCTCTGCTCAGCAGGGAGCCTGCTTCCTCCTCCCTCTCTGCCTGCCTCTCTGCCTACTTGTGATCTTTCTCTCTCTGTCAAATAAAAAAAAAAAAAAAAGAAAGAAAGACCAGGATCCCCTCCTGTTTGCCAGGAGTGCCTGCCCTCACTTCCAGCTCTCCGGGGTGTAGCTTCTCATGCCTGACACAAGGCAAGGCCAGACTTCTTAGAGAATGCATTTTGTCAATGAGAAGGATATCCGTCCATTTTGTCTCCAGCCTGTTCAATGTCGTATTTTACATGTTAAACACTGTCTCATTAATAAGAAAAAGAAATACACTGGGGTTGACCAGCATGAGACAGACCAGCTCCTCAGCTCTGCAACTTACACCTATCAGGAAATAATAGGAAAAATGACTTCAGTGTATCTATTTTGATGGTAGGAGAAATGGCCTCAGTTACTAAAACAATCTCTTCAGACTAGAGCCGACCTCGCAGATCTTTTTTACACTTAAGTAACACCCCACGTTTCATGAAGGATGATGACAATGTTGTCAGTGAAGAAATCACTTCTGATAACACTATATGGTCGTGCATTGAAGTTCTTCTTTTTATGTTTTTCCTCCAAGGGTACTTTTTTTTGTGGAGCAAATTCTCATAGCTATAGCAGTAGGGTGGCTTACAGAAGATTCAGGATCCAAGGTTAAAAAGAACACAGCTCTTCTCATTCCTAAGGCTCTCATATGCATTTTCTCGCCCACTTGTCACACACTTTCTGAGCACAGCATTGTTATTCCTCTTCTTGAGCGATGGATCTGGCCTCTTGCTGAGGAGCAGATAGCCAGTGTATCACAGCACTTGATCTGCACTCATGCCTCTCCACTAGATACGCTGACTGTGAAGCACAACAGCCAAACAGCTCTTTCTTCCTGTCGGATCTAAAAAGTTAGGACTTGTTATAGACAAGATATGAAAATAGTCTGCTTGCCTGATGTGCTTCATCTTATCTTTACTAATGCTTTTTTTTACAACCTGGGTAAAATTAGCAATCTAGAACCAACCTTAGGTTATAATGAAGAAAGGAAGAAACAACATCTGTTGCCCAACTGTGAGTATGCAACGATACTCAAGAACACCATCATTTATAATGAGTCAGCACATGAACTTCCTGGAGCTCTCAGGGGGAAGTAGAAAAGTGAATCCAGTCTGACCCCCAAGATTTTCAACAACCTGTTGGTGTCACTTCTTGCTCAACCAAACCTAATACTCCACCTTCTCTCCCTGGCCTTTACCACATCAAAGTGATCTTCTGGTTCTAGAGTTAGCTGGTGGCAGAGGCAGGCCTAGAACCCAGGTCTTCTAATTCCCAGCCCTGTGCTCTTTCCAATACACTACTGCCTGGTATACAGCAGCCACTACTAACTGGATGCTTACTCAGAGCCAGGGTCAGCAGTGAGTGCTTTACATGAATTATTTCATTTAGCCCCCAGAATTACCAACCTACAAGGTAAATAAGGAAACAGAGGCTCAGGAAGATGAAACAACTTCTCCAAGACGCCACCGCGGGGGATATGGCCCAGTCCCTCCAAAGCTAGGTTTCATGTCCACATCAAGTCACCTTTCTCTGCTCACCACATTTTGTGAAAATTACAGTGATTAAATGTGAATAACTGATACACCTGCTTATTGTTACAGTTTATTCCATTCACTTTACAAAAGCAAATCTTAACAAAAACAGATTTCAAGAGAAGGGTAACACAATTAATCTGCCCTTTCTTGCCTCCTTGATGCTGATCCTTGAGTTCCTCAGAAACGTGAAAAGCCTTAGTCAGAAAGTGTGAATCTGATTATGTGTTTAAGTTGGGCGGGGGAATGATTCAGGAATAAATAACGTATTTCTTTAAATAATGAAATTACAGTCTCCCAAATTTGGAATATTGGGTATGCCAGGTAATACTTAGGTGTTTGGATGTAGTGCCTCTGTTTCCAGATTGAGAGGCACCCAAAGGGACTGGGGAGGCTCAGGCTAGCCCTGATCTTGCACCATTCAATGCTGTCTGTATCTGTATTTTCAGTGCCCCACTTTTCATGTGTTGGGGCGTAGAAGATAATTCTTAGAAACAGTGTTCTGAGATTGCTAAGAAGAAAGTCTTGTTAATAGGTTTCTCAAAGTCGCTTGTACTTAAAAAAAAAAAACAAACTCAGGATGACATCTTAGGGTACCTAATGCCCCTTAGCCTGATCATTTTACCTCCCCAGATTGCAGTTTTATCATTAGTAAAATGAGAGGCAATGTGAAATTTTTTTACCTCAAAAATGCAGTATTACTACTGCTGATTAGATAAAGGAACTCTAAAACCAACTCTTCTCCATTCCTCTTTTATTCATTTGCTCCCTCCTTTTCTTTTGTTTCATTTCTAGTTATTTGCATTCAACCCCAAACACTTTTACTCACAACTACTACCTTACAGGCTTTTACATTTATCAGTAGTCGCAAAGCAGTTTTTTGTCACTCCAGGGAAATGCATCATCTTACTATGAATGAGAAGGTAATGCAGAGACCATTCACATGAAATTAAGGCATGTACAATCTAAGCTAAAGAGGCATAGAGTACATTAACATGATTTAATATTCTTTAAAAACCACAATGGCAGTTTCTAGTGGAGGGATTCTAAATAGTTATTAATATAAACTCAAAACAAGAGCTTCAAGGAACATCTAAATTTTTGAGCCATAATCATAAGAAGTCGGAGTGTGATAACCAACATTGTTTTATTAAAGCTAACAAATACTTTGATTATGATGCATTTTGTATTTTAAAAGAAGGTATTTGTAAATGATATAACCCATAAGAGCTTAATAGCCAAAATATAGAGAGAACTTCTACAACTCAACACCAAAAAACACAAATAACATGATTAAAAATGATCCGAGGACCTGAATAGTTTTCCAAAGAAGACATACAGATGGCCAAGAGACACATGAAAAGATGCTCAACATCACTCATCATCAGGAAAATGTAAATCAAAAGCATAATGAAATGCCACATTATACCTGTCAGGATGGCTAAAATAGAGAAGAAATAATAAGTGTTGGCAAGGATGAGGAGAAAAAGGAACTCTTGTGAACTGTTAGTGGGAATGCAAACTCGTGCAGCCACTATGGAAAACAGTATGGAGGCTCCTCAAAGAATTAAAAATAGAAATACCATATGATCCAGTAATTCTACTCTTGGGTATTTAGCCAAAGGAAATGAAAACACTAATTCAAAAGGATATATGCACCGTGATGTTTAATGCAGCATTATTTATAATAGCCAAGATATGGAAGCAATCCATATTGATAGATGAATGGATAAAGAAGATGTGTGCACTCGTATCACACACACACATGCACATACACACACGAATATTACACAGCCATAAACAGGATGAGATCTTACCATTTGCAACAACATGGACAGACCTAGAAAGTATTACGCTAAGTGAAGTAAGTCAGACAGAGAAAGACAAATACCCTATGATTTCACTTATATGTGGAATCTAAAAAACAAAACAAATTGAATAAACAAATAAAAAAAAGAAAGATACTCAGAAATACAGAGAACAAACTTATGGTTGCCAGAGGGGAGGGGGAATGGAGGATGGTCAAAATGGGCGAAGGGGAGTGGGAGATACAGGTGTCCAGTTATTGAAAGAATAAGTTATAAGAATAGAAGGCACAGCATAGGGAATATAGTCAATGATATTGTAATTGCGACATATCCGGACAGATGGTAGCTACACTTGTGGGCATAGCATAACATACAGACTTGTCAAATCACTATGTTGTACACCTGAAACTCATGTAACAGCATGTGTCAATTTTACTTCAATAAAAAAAGAAAATGATATGTATATATGCATTTGACGTATGACAGGAAGACTTTTTACTCCTCCATTTGGAAAGGTAATCAAAGATAAATTCATTCTAAAAGATTTTTTCCATCCTCCCAAACTTTTGACATAAAAACAGTAATTAATCAACACATACATACATTAAAAGTCTCCCCAGAATACTGTAGTGACAGTAAAGAAATGTTGTTTTTTATTTTACCTGGGAAGAGCAGTGATCTTCCCCCATTTCTCTACACAGAACCTTCTTGGGCCGTTACTCCCTCGGAGAGAAGCAAATCCTTCATAGGGAATGCTGGATGTGCCCGTGACAAACTATCCACCAAGGAAACAGAAGAATATGGTGAGACCAGGAGACTAGCTAAGAAACACATGGCATCACTCACATGCACGGTTCTTTGGGAAAAGCAGCAGGCCACTTGCTGGTGGGGAAGCCCGAAGGTGACACTCTATGGGCGTGGAACAACCGAACACAGGAATTTTGACAAAGAGCTGGGGAATGTTAAGGAAGGAGAGTGCATTAAGAAGGAAAAGGGGATGAGGAGGGTTTGTAGCAGATAAAGCATCCTGTACAGCTAGCCAGCTCAGAAGACTAAACTGGGTCTATTTCCCATTATAGATTAATAAAGTGTCAATTAACCTAAGTCTGCTGAACTTCAGTCCCCAGTCAAGTTGAGGTGAACAAATTTGAGGACCAGATTCTTGATCCAAAGGAGCTAAGACCCAATCTACTTGTAAGGCTGAGCCTAAGTATCCAGAAGGCTTGCTCATGTTTGATATTTCTTTGGCTGCAATAAACCAGCAATTGCTGTGTAGCTATAAACACTGCAAGAAAATAATGAGCTGGTTTTTCCAGTGTCCTTGAACTTCATTGTTATCTCAAGTCTGTGGAAAGTTAGATGGAAGAAAAGAAAGGATTCTTTATCAAAAACTCGGCTACTTCTTAAGGGATTGAAAGCCCTTTCTATCTTTCTATTGTCAGGGATGTTGCCCTGAAGAGTATCCTGGGACCTCTTCTTGATGGGACCAACTGCCCTGGAGCCAGGTATTTTTCCTGGGATTCTTGGACTAGAGTTGGTACGTCCTCAAAATTCTAATGAAATACTTGGACTTGGTTGGGGATGGTTTCCATAGTGATGGAGCCACAGAACCATGCAATCAGAAGAGTCTGAAATAATGTATCCCCCATTTGCAGATAAGCATGGGGTATAACTACTCAGTACTTTGCGATTTTAAAAAGTATGCAATTCCAACAATAATTATATTAATGTATTAAAAAGATTAACTAGTGGCATCTTACCTGTAACAACCTTAGTCGTTGTTCATTGTTGAATCTTTCCACTGCAGCCCAGAACCACCGAATTACAATATGATTGTCATGATATCCTATCAAACCAAACAGAAAAGCCCATATTACTTTAACTTTTCTACGTCAGGATGACATGACACCATGACATAGCCACAAAAGACCTCCAGACATAAATCATCATCTTAGATTTTTTAAAGGTTGTTTATAATTTAAGACTAAGGAATAACACTGTAAATATGATCACATGAGTGTCAAAAGTCAAACAAAAACAACACTAAATGAAGCTAGGAGGTCTCTGTTTCCATTTAGTGGTCGGTAAATAAAGCAGGTGGAGAGAAGAACAAGAAAGTTGTTATTTTAACCATATCATTTCTGAAAAAGATAATTGCTGTTACTGGAAAGAAATGCTTAACTCTTTTGGTCATTCATTTAAGAAATAATTTTCAAGTATCACTATACCAAGCACTAAGTAGTAAGCTTGGAGGTAACAGAGGCAAAGAAAACAGATTATAGGGCTTCTGGTAATGGAGAGATACACTCATTAAATAATTACACAAATAAATACGTAATTGCAAACTATTTTAAAATGACATATAATGTTGATATTTTTAAACCAAATCACTTTTTATTACTAAAAAGGAAAAAGTAATTTTATTACTTTAATTTCTTCAACTAATAAATCCCACATAATCATTAACCTAAATGTTATTTTTATTCCACACTTTAGTGGAATGTAATAAAATGTCAAAAGTATCATCCCCAGGGTAGACTAAGGCAGTACTGCAGTTTCCAAAATCTTTCAGTGAAGAAAATGTAAGTTCAGAGAGAGGACTGACGAGGATTAAGGTACAATGAGTGATCTAAACCGATTAACTGACATGCGCAATGTGAAAAAGCCTCTCTAATTCTAAAGCAGCAGAAATAAGTCCAAAGCAGAAGGTGGGTAAAAGCTATTTTAATTTGAATTTTTGCTTGCATGTTTCAGCGGCTGTAAAGTTTGGGGGAATTTTGCTTTGCTGTTTACCATTTGATCAGTGATGCTGAGTGCCCTTTGGACAAGAAAGGGATCCAAGTGAAGGGTAAACATACTTCTTTCGGACATGGTGATTTATAGGCTGCATGTCCATTTGGCAGAGACTAGCTATTTGGTGCTAAGCAAATAATTTTCTCAACTATAAAATAAGTACATTGGCTCTTTATAACTTTTCTGACCTTAGGAATTGGCCCCTTTCTGCTTCTCTTTTGCTGTTTGCGCCAAACCTTTTGGAGGAAGACAAAAAATGTCTCTTCATATTCTCTATAAACAGCTGCCTTATGAACATATGGCAAGTGGCAGCAGGCTGCCTCTTCATTCAGTGCCAACGAGTTGGGTTAGCAAACAGCTGGGTGTCTCACCCATTCCCCTGCCTCCCCATCAGAGCACTGTCTTCCCAAGGATTTCATTTGGCAAGATTTACAATAACCATGGAAACAGAGACTTGATTAGACACATACAGTGAATAAAAGCTTACAGTATATAAATACAAAGATGGCTGACTGGATTAACAGCATTGCTATTAGAATTTCCTGGCAGGGAAGAGCTAATGATATTTATGGTAAAATGCAAGTTTTGTAGCATGCCGGAGAAACTGTGTTCGAGTTCATAAAAAGAGTTTGGTTAACAAAGTTATAATGACCAAGGCTGTACATGGATTATACATGGAGCCAGCTGGAAAAGACACACTGCAGCAATTGGTTTCAGAAATAGCAGCAAGAGAGACTGCAATTTAATACTGCCTTTCAGAGAAAATGGGCAAGCAAGGCCAGCCCACCACGGCAGGCAATGAGCTGGAAGAGCCAAGGCAAGAACAAAAGCAATTTAGCAAATGTTAAGGTATTTTTATTCTACTCCACACTTTAAAGAGTGTTTTAAAATCTCTGTTTCAATGTGCAGATAACTAGAGATATGTTCAGCTCTCGGTTTATTCTGCTGAGTGACTTAAAGTTTGTATTTTTCACTCCCAAGTTCAGAACTACTCTGCTAATCTTTTATATTCTGAGTTGAGTTAAAAACTAAAAACCAAAATCAAAACAAGAAACAATTGCTCGTTGTCATGACTTTCTGAAAACTATCACCCTGCCATAAGTTTCAGAAAATATATTCTTTCTTTGCTTAAAATGATGGACTAAAAACTTTAACTCTGAATCATCATCAGGTCCCTTTCAAAGTGTATTAACTCAGCAATCAAATTCCAATGCCTTCGAGAGCAACTACTAATTGAAAATTTATGGTGAAGTACAGAAATGCCACTTATTAAGCTTCCCATGTGGTGAATTGTCATACAATCCAGGTTTTAATTAATCTTACAGTAGCTTCCTTTCCATTTGAACTTAGAAGGGCCTTTTCAATAAACATCTTGAATTTTGAGAACCACGTCTTTTTCCACTTATGTGTTTCAACTGTGAATTATAACTGGAAGTAGTTTAGTTAAATGTAGAAAAACTGTGTTTGCTCATTAGGAGGCTCAGAGGGTGTGTGACTTCAAGGTTTAGAAGGAAGGTAGAAGAGGTGGAGTTTGACCAACTGGCTGTGAGCTCCTTAGGGCTTCACTCACAACACCATAAAACAATTAATTAGTGTTCTTATGGTCACATTTCTTCACCAACAATTAGGAGTTATGACATCCTTAGATGAGGTGTAAACAGTCCTTCCTCCACTTGACAGATGAGGTAACTAGGAACAGAAGAGAATGTACCTTGCCCAAGGTCTCAAAGGAGACTGCAGCAGACCTGTGATTAGAATACAAAGGGCTTTGCCTGGCCTGGATTCAGAGACTGGCACGCTAACCATTTGCTTCCCCTTAATAGGAAATTTAAAGTCCAGCCATCTCTAAATCGCATCTCACCTCCTCTATATTCTGTGTTGTTTCTCCAGTCACTCAGGTCGATTTCAGCTGTGCCTGCGATGACCAGTTCCAGTTCTCTTGCATCAAAAACAGACACCAGCCTGGCATCCACCACCTGTGGAATAAAAAGGATGCAGGGCACGGCTTATGAATCAGGAGAAATCTCAGCTATAATTAAGCCTCCTCAGAAAAGGAGCACACAAGGAGGTTTAGGAATATTCTGGAAGCACTCTGTGTAGGCACTTTGAAAACTATAAAGCTCTCAACAAATATAAGGTATTTTTAGTACCAGATTGATGATCTTTTCCTTAACAGAATTTTTGTTTTAAAACTGACCACTGATTAATCCAGTTTGTTTTTCTCCTTGAAAAAAGGTCTAGCGCTCCTCCAGAGGAAGTCACATGGAATATTTGTAACAACTCATTTGAACCCTAGATACTATCATTTCACATATCAAGCCTGAGATGTGATTACCCTTATCTAAGCATGAGTAAGATGTATGACTTAAACACTGTTAGTGGTCATTAAGTCATGAAATGCTACTTGAATTCAGATCACTTCATTTCAGTGATCTCTTGTAACAGGGCATGAAGCCTTTCTCGTGTTCTCGAAACATATACAAAATATACTGGAGTTTTTAAATCAAAAGAGCCAGAGTAAATCCAACAAAAGAAAAAGGGAACTATTGCACACAGAGTGCGCTGACTGGATTGCGGTATCATAGCGATCAGTCGGCACAACCCCACCCCTGCTGTCTTTACCTCGTAGAAGCCGCGCACTAAGCTCTCCGTTTGCTGTACGACACCCCTCTCAATCCTCCATTTCACCATCCTCTCGATGTACTCCTTCTTGTTCTTCTCTGTGACTGGGATATTGGCACCCCCCGGTTTTAATTCTCGTTCGGTAATCTGAAATTTAAAAAAAAAAGGGCTAAACATAAAGCAACATCAACATTCTTGATGTGATAAGAACGAACGCTGCTCCCAGCGAGCCGACATCAGCCAGCTAGCTACCTGTTGCTGCCCTGGCCACGTGCATCCCACAAGCAGCAGGCGGAGGCGCCCCGGGGAGCCGCACAGAGCCCAGGCACACACCGATGCTCTGGAAAAACCAGGCATTGAGCTGATGTCTGAAAGCCTCGGTGGTTAAAAGTCTATGTATCGTAAGTGCTGAAGGTTAAGTTTTAAATCCTGACTAAACAAGTAAGTCTTTTAAATGAAAATCAATTGGCTCCAGATTCTGGACCATTGCTATTTGAATGCTTGGCAAAAACATATTTTCATGAATTCCATTAGGGTTCAGAATCAACTACATATAGAAAGCCAATATTTAAGTAAAGATTTACTTTAATGAAGCAGACCTACATTCAAGCGAATGTTAAACTGAGAACTTCTTTTCTGAAACACGAAATTTAGAAGACTGGCCAAATATTAATGTTTAAATAAGAATATTACTTATGAACCAGTTTATAATTTCTGAAAGAAATCTTTTAAAACCAACCCTTCCATTAACTTTGGAAAAAACCAATATGATTTCAAACCTTCATCTAAACGTTATTTACCTTCCCTCAGATTCAAAACAACCAATTTCCATTCTTAAATATGAATGAGAGTTAAGTACAAAAGTCAATTAAATAATTTAATATTCAACTCTAGGGTAGCACAGACTTTTAAAAGCTATGTTTTATACAAGACAATTCTAATATGTGGATATTTTAGTTGGAAATAAAAAGATTGTTTATAACACACATATAGTTATATAGCTCATAACCCAGTTACCACAATGTGTAAATCAGAACACCTTAGTCTGCAGTTGGCATTAAAATAAACTTTGTAAAGAAAATTGTTCTAACTGTGCGTAAACCTGGGTTGAAACCACCCAACAAGCCACAAGTAAGTAAGTGTATGATTTTAGCCACTGAATTAATTCTTCACCAGCCAATAGTCTTTAATTATCACACTTAGTCACCAGTGAGTCACAGACCTGCCCAAAAACTTCTTCATTCACAGTGAATGTAAGGTCCAAGATGTCATGGATGTCATTGTCTTTCATCCACTGCAGGCTCTGGTGGAACTCTTCGTCAAGGTATTCTAGGTCACTCAGGTCACACAGACTAAGACGACAAACAGAAACAAATATGCAGGTATGACTATTAGCAGAATGCCAAAGACACAAGGAAAGATACTAAGAATTAAAGACAAGAACAAGATCAACTAAATGAACGGTGATTCCTGCAACGTTCTTAGTCAAATTCAGTAAGCAAACTAGCTAAATAATTCAGAAATCTGGTATAAGATTTAAAAATTTGGATACATATAATGCCTTAAAGCAACCAGCTTATCCTTTCTTTTACAGACATAGAACTGGGGGGCAAAGAGTGGCTGCCATTTGCCCAGTCATCCACCATTAATGCCAGATCAGGAACTAGAACTCTGGTTGACAAGTTGAGTCCCGTATTCTCTTGGCTATGTTATACTACCTTAAAACATTGTTCTCCTTATCCGAAATTTTTTGTATGTTTCTATACTGTATTTTAACTTTATTATTTTTTTCTCAAGGACTAGATTCTGTGATCCACATTCACGTGTGTCCCTTTTTTCTTTATGGTTCTTATTCTTTCCATGTTTCTGAAAACAGCAAGCCACAGAATCTCTCTACAATTACAATGGTTTTCAATACTTCTCTTTTTTTGTCAAGGAGAGAGGTCTACATGGAGAGAGGTGGAATTACTATCTTATGGCCCTATTTTAAGGTGGTAACAATTGATTTGCTTTAGTTGTTTTCAAATTTCCTCCCATCAGCCCAGTTTCAAAGACCATTTTGTTTGGTTCCATCTAAACATTTATTAGGCATCGAGTATGTGCCAGACATCCTAACAGCTACTTGATAAACAGTTACTGCCCTCAAGGAACTAATGGTCTAGGTGGAGAGACAGTCACACAAGTAGGTAAATTAATATATGGTGATGGTGATAGCCTAGGGTGGGTAACACTTATAATTTGTAAATTTTTATATGTATGTTACACTCCAATTAAAAAAAAACAGATAAGGTAGATACAGGGAGCTCTCACAGCAAGAGTGCAGGACATTTACTTCAACTTGGAGATGCAGGAAAACCTTTCTGAAGTAGATAATACCTACATCAAAATTTGTAAGCTCTTTAAAATCTAGAGAGGTAAAGGGGAATGGATGAAGAAGAGGAAAAGGGGAGACAGAAAGAAGGGAGAAGGAGAGACAAACATGAAAAAAGCACAAGGGCACGGAATATGGAGAGTCCTCAAGCATACTGGCACGATCCAAGAGTTAACTGCAAGACGGAACGTCCAGAGAAGGCTAGGAAGGTCGCGGGGACCAGGCTTTAAATATCAGTTTAAGGATCTCGGTGCTTCAGAATTACCAAAAGATTTTAGGACAGGAAATGACACGATCAGATGTGAGATGTGATTTTGAATTGTTCTATCTGGAAGTCACAGTACAGGGGATAACTTAAAACGGAAGTAGGGGTGGTTATCATTAGATGGTGGAGACAATTAGTAGACCACTACGGTAATCTGGCCAACATAACATAAGAGTTTAATATTTAGGACACAGCTGTTAAGGGTGGACAGGAGAAGATGCCTTTAAGACTTATTTAGGAGGTAAACATGGGCATTAGTAAACGGTTTCACTGGGGGCATAAAGAAGGATATCAAAATAGGGGTGGCAAATGAACTCATGTTGCAAGCCAACTCTGATTAATTACAGGTCTTGAGGGCTGTAAATTGAAAAAATCCCTGAGGCCACAATGAGTTCAGTGGGAAAAAGGACCATAAACGACTTGTGAACTAACCATGGCAATGGAGTGGGAGGTAAGGAAGAGTGGAGTAGGTGCTGTATATTTACCACCTCTGTTTGAGGGTGACTCCTGGTTTCTGACCAGTGACCTGAGAATACTGGCACCATGAACTGTGACTAGGCACATAGGAGAAGATACATTCTCAGGGACACCAGTGGAGGAAAGACTCAAAGTAAATACGTGGGGTTGGGGATTGGGCTGGTACCAGAAGCAGCAGAATGGTCCAGTAAGATAAAGACTAAAAGATATTCTTTAAAAGCTTCTATGGGGCGGGGGGGGGGCATGACTGGGGGTCTCAGTTGGTTAGGCAATTGCCTTCAGCTCAGCTCATGATCCCAGGATCCTGGGATTGAGCCCCGCATCTCACATCAGGCTCCTTGCTCAGTGGGGAGTCTGCTTCTTCCTCTCCCTCTGCCTGCTGCTCCCCCAGCTTGTGCTCTCTCCCTCTCTGTGTCAAATAAATAAAAATAAAATCTTAAAAAACAAAACAAAACAAAAAAACTTCTATAGATTACCAGTGGGGAAGAAGGCAGGCTAAAGTGTGTTGAGGGTACACTGGCACAGACTACTCTTTCAGGAAGCATATATGAAAAGATGAGAGAAGGCAGAGAGATGGGAAGATGCAAAATGGGACAGGGGGAACCAGAGAGGCAGATGGACAGTGCCCAGTTGCCCCTGGTTTCATCTGCCCAGACACCAAAATGGAGGAAAGCAAAAGGTCTCCCTACCGAACCTCTTAAGAACCCATTAGAAATACTTTGTTTTCATTTGAAGTCTAGGCTTCCATTTTACAGAAAGCAGGTACATGGCCTTGGTCAGGGAACGAGCTGGCCTGAACCCAGCAATCATTCTGTGCTTCCTCACTGCAAGTTTGAGCTACTACTCCCCTATCAGACAGTTGCCTTCTCCTGTACAGCCTTGTGAATGACTACTGATTATAGGACAGAAACTGTTTGCTCTACATTTTACAATAATTGGAATCTTTGGTTGTGGTAATGATGAAGAAAAGGTTCTGGAGATGCTAGATTTTCATCTGCCATACTAAATTACTGTCTTGCATATAGGGAGGTCTCAAGAAAAATATGGGACAGCCCACCTTTAACAAACAAACAAACAAAAAATAAGACAAAAACAAAACAAAGGAGAATGAACACTTAGCAGCTGAAGTCTGCATAAAGCAAAATATAAAATGCTTCTCATAAAGGATAGGGGGTTGTGAGTCACCACGACTAACCCACAACTATTCTATTAATAATCAGCATTAATACCACAGGAATTCCAGTACTGTATTTGAAGTACAATTGTTTTGAAGAAACATGTGTTGCAACAAATGAGAATAAATTCTCTGGAATAAAGCAAAACTAAGACTTTGGGGGCAACACAGAAGTAGAGGATCAGGAAAAACACAGTAACCATATTTGAAATTGCATTAGTTTCAGAATTCTAAGCAGATAAGTGACACTGACAAAAGGCCTTTTTAATAAAAGAAATATTGCATTCTTCCATGCTAATTACGCAAGCAATAAAAAATACTCTTACATTCTGAGAAGAGCTTTATAAAAGGGCCGAGTGAAGAAGGCATCCAACAAATACTGATGTATGAGGGCAAGACCAAGAATCCTACCACTGAACCGGAACCTGTGAAGGAAAAGCACAAGACAGCTTACACATCAGGGAGCAGTTTCTAAATGGTTCTATTTGCTTTCTAGAATGCGGTCTAGCTCTAATCATGTCCGTGTGTCAAAGACTGATGGCTTACACTAGGTCCATGAGAGTTTGAGTGCATTGTAACCACTGGGCCAATAGTCCCATCTACTTGAAAAAAATCTGTTCTACTCTGATATTTAGAGAGATACTGCTCCACCTTTACCTTGTGTTAATAACATCCACCACAGAGCACCCTACACGGACAACATAAATTCCCCGTGAGCAGGCCTGTGAAATTTCCCCAAGCCACTTTTACAAGATGACAGAATGAAACCAGTGGTGGTGGGGAAAATGTCGTCTCCTTCTAGTTTGTTTGTGTGAGTATCAGCAGGATTTCTCTAGTACAAACCCACTAGCAATCCCTTTGGAGGAAAAGCCCAATCGCAGAGCGAGACAGTTCCTATCTCTATTCTCTCTCAAGCCCCACTGCTGATGATTGTCACCATCCAAGAATTATGCATGTGAACATCTGGGGGGAGTTTCCTCATGGGACATTCGGTTCTCTAAAATGTGAAGGCTCAATTCTACTCTGAATCACTTTGGAAACTTCACTAAATATATCAATCATGACTGGATTTGCTGAGAGGTACACTTTTTTCCCTTTCAAAAGTACTGCAGTTTCTACCTCATGAAAGTCTGAATGCCTTCCAAAAGTGTAAATCCATGCTGAGGTTCATACAGTCCATTTATAATTTTAGTATTAGGTAGCCATTTTAAGATTAATGTCCAGCAGCTTTATTTTTCTTTATTTCCACCTGACTTTGCATAACTGCAATAGATATAGTTAAGAGGACTCCAACTTGCAGCTACATGGAGTTAATTTGAAGAGTAAGTCCTAAATGTTAATGCCTTCCACCCACCAATATTAACCATCATGACCCAAAGAAACTTTTTCCATAAGTCCTGCTTACGTTCTTTTTTGTTGTTGTTACTCTCACTGAAAATAAGCAGGAACAAGCAAAGAGGGGTTATAAAGATACTTAACCTGTATAAATGCAGGAATTAGAAAAGACGTAAGGATGTTTGGAAAGAGTGCAATCTGGGATTTTTAGAATAAATAATCTTCAGAGGGGAATCCTAGACCAGTTTTCCTTGATGATTTTGTGTGAAAAATTAGGAAAGAGGCAATTTGTGCCTACAAACTTCAATGGCTAATAGGGTGAGTACCACTGCTATGACTTGATACCATGCCCTTCTGCCAGGTTCTCTTCTCGCATCAGTTCCTCCAGGCCACCCCACCCTCACTCCCTCCTGCTAGAATACCATCATCACCCTCAGCCAGTGTCCCAGCTGCTTTGCCCACCCCCAGTGTTGGCACTTTCCCAAGGGCTGCTCTAGAAGCTGCCTGACCTCTGGCACAGGACCTTCTCCCACCCTACCCCAGAGTTCAGAGATGCCCAAAGGTGTAGAGAGGGGTCTAGGGATTTTGCCAGGAACCTAACATCATCTGGAACTTTGTTCCAATGGGGAAAATCTTTTGAATTCTACCCAGTTCACTTGAAGTTGGTCTTTTGGAATATAATCTATTCCTAGCTTGGAGAATGCCTGTATATTTAAATTTAACAACAAAAGTAAGAGCCAAACGAAACTGAAAATAGGATTTACTCCAAGAAAGAAAGCATTAAAAGAAATGTGGGTTCCTATAAAAACTAATATCACAGAAAGTCAACTGAAGAGAAGTGTTGGGGGAAAAATACTTACCATTCATGGTGATTGTCTACGAAAGCAGACATGGGACTTATTTGTACTGTGTATGTGTCATTGGCCGAATATTCAAATAAGCCATAATATGGGTTAAAAAGTTCTCTGGATACGAGGAAGAAAAACTCTCTGGAAGGCCCACTGTAATCCAGCCTTTAAAAAAAATCCACAAAAAGAATAAACAGTTATTACTTTTTTTCTATATATTGGGCACATTTTCTACAGAGCTCAACTTTTTTTTTTAAGCTCTATTTATTTATTTGAGAGAAAGGGAATGCATGAGCAGAGGGGCAGAAGGAGAGGGAGCGAGAGAATGTCAAGCCGACTTCCCACTGAGACAGAGCCCGAAGTAGGGTTTGATCTGAGATCATGATCTGAGCTGAAATAAAAGAGTTGGACACTTAACCAACTGAACAACCCAGGGGCCCCCAGAGCTCGACTTTCTATAGAACACTCATTACAAATCTAATTGCCCACATACCTGGACTATCCAGAATAAACTGAATGATCACGAGTCCTGATCTCATCCATGTCTTGACCCAGAATAGCGAAATGGACATTTACATGAAGCATACCCAAAAACTAAAGCTACACACCAGATAATGGATAAAACAGGCAATATGCCAATAATTTGCTTATATGTAGATACATATAAGAAAGGTAAGTATTTTCAATGTCTCGAATGAGGTAATGGAGAAAGGAGTACATTGGGAATACTTTATTTAAGCAGGGTAAAACCAGAAAGTATCAGCTACCTACATCCATGGGACATGGAGTTCTTATGGATTTCTGAAACATTCTGAAATGGGGGAAGAAAGAGACATTTATTGAATTGGTAAGAGGATAGTGCAGATACAAGACCCCCTAGGGAGATCAAAGGCAAAAAAAAAAATAGAATGACAGGGTTCAAGCAAAAACTTTAAATTATAAAACACCAAGGAAAATTATAGACAAGTCAAATGAGGGTGTCTAAAGCTTTCTAAAGGAAGATATTTGGAGAAGAGGCTGAAACTCTAGCACCTGAACTACAGTGTAAATTCCATTTAACTCACAAAGACATCAGGGTCAAAGTGAAGTATGAGAAACAACTGTGTTAGCTTTGAGGAATGACAAGTGGCCAACAATGCTGAGAGGAAAAATGCAGCAAAGAGGAGTTTGCAATAAAGCAATTTGATATGCTACATTTAAAATGAAAAATATAAAGTACATCTATTTCATGATGACAGGCTGACACAAGGGTTCAAAGACAGGACCGAATGCTGGAGGGGAACAAAAGCAATGGGAAGCTGGGTGGTAGGATTTTATAAGACTTCTTTTGTTCACTGTGTTTTCTTTTTCTCTTATGGAATTTTCTCCATGGGCATTACTGCATATTTTTTTAATGAAAAAGAAAAATCATCTGAGTCTTGTCCAGTGATGGGACTGTATGATAGAGAAAAATAACCTTATTAGAAGTGGAAAAAAGAGACAGGATACTAGCAAGAAAAATAAAATGGCTTTTATAGGTCTTAGTTGAAAGTTTAATAGAATTTACTTAGAATATACTTCCATTATTCACATTCTACTTTCTCAACTTTTGCCGTATCTGAATATATAGGTACTGTTATATACTTAGTACTTTTCATTAAATCAACTTTAAATTTACTTGCTTTTCCAAGGTAGCCTGTACTTACGTACTATTTATTAAGTTGTGAGGTAACAGCTTTATTTTTTTTCTAATACACATTGAAAGAAACATGTAAATATTTTAAAATGTCAGTTTGCGTAATAGCTAAAATCATCTCACACATCTCCAGTCCTCACTGCACTGTGGGAAATACGAGTGTAGACAGGAAACCTATGTGTGCAGAAACATGCAAGCACAGCACGCTCTCAGGACCAAAGAGGACTTAAGGTGACATGACGGAAGTGCTGTCTTGGGGCAGCTGAGTATAACTGTGGCTACCAGGTGACCACCGGCCTTGGAGAGATGATGCTAAGATTACCCTGGGGACTTCCGAAGCAGCACGGGGGCTGCTTCCCAGGCACAAGGATGCAGGCTACCCCTCTGCATGCCCAGACCAAGGCAGTCGCCTGTGGTTTCCTCCCACAGTCCTACTTCAGGCCACTGACGCCACCAATATCAAGTAGAATATTTCTTCCTCTTGAACGTTCTTCACATACTTAGAGGTATTGTTCTTTCCACAAATATTTGAGTGCCGACTATTATTCTGAGTACTAATCGAGATGTAAAGACAAAAAATTTTTCAAAGAGTAATTTTCTATAGGAACTCAAAGTTTAGCAGTTTTGATATCCCTGGTCTCTGCACCCTCCCCCACTCCTGAACCTGCCATGTCTTTCCATTTCCTCTCAAGAAAGGGCTGGGAATTCCCTTGCCACCTTGGCCCTCTGCTCTGGACGCTCTCCAGGGTGTCAAAGTCTGATCTAAAGGGTGGTGTCTAATACTGATCACAAGACTTCAGGTATAGTCTTGTCAGCATGGAGCTTAGAAAGAGCCCTTGTATTCTCTTCCTGGGCACTCTTCTCTGCTAATGCAGCTTAAACCTACCTTGCCTTGTGGGGCAGGCACTTAGTCGACTCATAATGAACTAGTCATCAGCTCAAACCTTTCACCTGTGCTACTTCACCCCAAGACTCTCCCATCCTGTCTGCACATCTCTATCTTTTTAGAACCTAAGTACTAGATTTTATAATTCTTCCTATTGAGTTTCACTTTGTGAAACGTTATCCATGTTCCTTCCAGTCTACCCAGATCCCTATGGATGCAAACCATCTCTCTAAATTTCCTATTAATGGTGAACAGCAGACTCCTGTGTCTTTCCAGGTATAGAGAATACCAGTTAAAGGCATCTTATAAGTCATTTTGTCCGTCACCTCATTTTATTGAAGAGAAGATTGAGGCTGAAAGAAATCACGGACTTGGATCAAAGGAAAGCTGCAGGGAAGACTCTAGGCTTTAACACAGGTTTCCTGACCCCATGTTTAAGTTTAAGGCTCATTATTCCTTCCAGCCTACAGGTCAGTACATTTTAAATGTTATCAAGACTGAAAAAATGTTGCTTATAAAGCAGGGATCAGCAAACTATGGCCTGTGGGCCAAACGTGGCCCATCCCCTGGCTTTATAAATAAAGTTTTATTGAAATGCAGCCATGCCCATTTGCTTGACATGTTTTCTGTGGCTCTAGTGGTAGAACTGAGAAAGTACAACAGGAAATGCATGGTCTGCGAAGCCTAAAATATTTCCTATCTGGTCCTTCACAGAAAAAGTTTGCCAAAGCACGATAGAAGAAAGCAGAGGGGAAATGCTACTTTATTAAAATACCTGGCTGACTATAACCCCTCCTCTTTAGTGAAGATCTCTTCAATTGCAATGCAATGACTATGATATCCTAGCGTGTATGCAACCTTAAGAATGGTCACAACTACTAAGTATGAGACTGTGCGTGAGCTCTGGTCTGCACTGGTCCCTGGCCTGCAGGGGCTTTCAGATACAATCAAGGCACATGACAGGTAAGGGTCACAGACAGCTGAAACATGAGCCAGTTTTATAAGTCAGTTTTCTTACAAAGAACTGGTATAAGTAAATGGGTTTTTAGTTGCTTAAAATTAAACTGTGGCATTCAGTTAGAAATAGCAGGTTTTCTTTGAGCTTCTCAGTGTTTTCATAATATTGCACTTACCAGAGTGCGTTATAATCATCTGTTTAGGTGTCTGCTTCCCCTATTGGCACATCTAGGCTGTAACAATACGGAGGGCAGGGATGGTGTCTTTCTCGTTTCTGTATCCCAAGTACTTTATTTTTTTAAAGATTTTATTTATTTATTTGAGAGAGAGAAAGAGAGAGGGAGAGAGTACAGGCAGGGGGAGCAGCAGGGGAGAGGCAGAAGCAGACTCCCCGCTGAGCAGGGAGCCCGAGGAGGGGACTGATCTCCAGGATGAAGATCTGAGCTAAAGGCAGATGCTTAACCGACTGAGCCACCCAGGTGCCCCTGTAACCCAAGTACTTAAGCCTGATACACCATAGGGGCTCAATATCTGTTGTTAAATCCATAAGTGGAGCTCTCTGATGCTCTCTAAAGAAAATCAACATAATTTACATTGTTATTTGACATCTAGCAGAGAGAATAATTTTGCACAAGCTTGCCTTCAGGCACTGTATTGATTCAGTGACATTAATAGGTCATGCCAATCCCTAAAAGACACAATTTGCACACAGTGTCGGGATTCACTCAGGTGAGTTATACATAGAAAGCCTCGTCTTGTCCTTTCCAGGTCTCATATCTTCTAATAAGGTAAAGTTGTTAAAATAACAAAGATGGATCTCACGGATTTGCTCTTTGCTTATGATAAGAGCTGGTTCTGACTGAAGATAAGATGAACGTTCCCTGAGGTGTAAAACTGAAAAGTAAAACTTTTTTTTCCCCAAGAGAGAACAAAGCTAATAATAGTTCCTCAAGGAGGAAAATGGATCTTCTCTAACTGCTCAGGTTTTTATCTGCTGGTTTTTTTTTTTTTAACTCTAGCAGCACTGACAGAACCAGTGTAAAGCCAAGACCGTTTTTTTAAAGTTTAATTTGATCATAATCCAAAGCTTAGAATGCATATCTGAGACCGGGTTGTAGATTACAAATTATATTATGTCCACCTACTTCAGGAAGACATGTCCTGACAGGGTACCTCGTGCATGTGCTTCCTGTAATAATGTCTTACGAACCTCTTCCATATAAATAGTTAATATGACTCAGATCACGGGGATCATTTGTTACATTCCTGTTTGGCCAGTTAGGTTGGTTCCACAGCTAAAGGCTTGGCACGGAAGTACAGAAACTCCGGACAACGGGTGTGTAGCCACACAACAGCTGCATCTGCGGGCATTTCAGAATAAGCACAGATGTCTTCAGGGTGGCAGTGGTGTTTTGCGCCCCTGAAGCGCTGACAAAGCCTTTTAAGCAAGCATCACATTGCTGGGCCACCAGCACCCAAGCTGTCGGCAGTATCCAATACTTGTTAAAACAATTTTATCGTTTCAGCCTCCTGTTCTTTATTTTCAACTAAAAATCACTGAAAACAAAGTATTCCAACTATTGAAGGAAAGAGGAAGGCGCTGGAAGTCACACCATCATTTCCTACAAGGTTTCTGGAAGACAGAAAAAACTTTGCTTTCTTACTAGTTGGTTCAGGCACACATGGCCTACCTACTCATCTTCTGATTCAGTCTCAGATATTTATAGCAGCAAGGCATTAGTTCCTGAGCCACTTAAGAACCCCTGCTGGGTGAGTAAGGAATTTTGCAAGCAATTAATATGACAAAGTTTTACCTGGTGATGTCAAGCCAAAGTCTAGATACAGAAGCACCCTTCAGCAAGGCTGGGGTTATTGAGGTGATTCTGCAAATGTCTCTTTCAGAAGAAAACAAGCAGCACCATAAAGTTTCACTTGCAGCTTTATAGACTTCTGCAGAGTAAATGGTCAAGCTCAGGACCCCAAACAATTTCTAGCAAGGATGAGAGCAGTCATATGTAAGAGCTGCTGGTTATTTTATAAGCAGAGATGAGGGCAAACCATTTCAGATCTCATCCTTCTAGTGACTTTCATTTGCCTGTCTCAGGAGAAATATCACAGAAGGAGCTCACCTGTTCTTAAACCCCTGAACTAAAACTGCTTGTACACATCCCCTCCCTAGTCAAAGTGCGGTTTTGCAAAACAGATGACTGATGCCAATAGATGGCACCTTACATATAATGAACTCATTCTTTCTTAAAGAAAGGTGCCTTTTACAGATTTGGCCATGGAGGGAACAAAGAGGTGAGGCAGTTGCAGTGTAAACATCATTTCTTTATCTAGGCCATTATGTCCTCACTGTTTGGGGTCCTGAGAAGTTAATGGCCCAGGACACCTTATCAGAATGTGACAGTCTACCTAGCTAACTTTTGATACCACAGAAGATTTTGTTGCTAGGGCTTAATTCAGAAGAAAATAATATGCTGGTGAATATGCAGGGCTCTATTGGCCTCCTTCCTAAAGAAGCAATTTCCAAGCAGACAGAAGCCCAACAGAGAGAGGCAACCACAGCATGCAATTTCCCACCACATTTTGTCAAGATGACTCAGTTTCCAGCCATTCTGCCACTGCAGACCTGCCATCCTCCCCACTTTGCAAGGCCAGATAACCAAATTAACTTGGGTGGAAAATGTAATGACTTGAACAAAACCTCCAGTTCTGACCACATTAAATCACAGTAGTTTGCTTAGAAACTGTCTATTTTTTGAAAAAAAAGCCAAGCATAACATGAAGCACTATTTTAGCAAAAAATAATAATTACTTATCAACTAATACACTTCCAGTAATAGGCTCTACAACTCTATTTGTATTTTAAAAATTGAACGTATCTATCACCAATATTCTGAGATTAATTTTACCTCACATGGAATTTATAGTCATCCTGTAAATTTCTGACAATAAAGTTCCCCATAATTTCTGTTGATTCTGCTCTTCCATTTCAGAACAATCTATACGTGTGTTTCAGAAGTATGCAATGAGACAGCCTAAAGCAGAGCTGAAATCTCTCTGTCAAACTGCTAATCCATACTTTCTTGGAGTGAAGGCAGATGCAATTTTCTTAAAAATAAATCCTTTTCAGGGCGCCTGGGTGGCTCAGTGGGTTAAAGCCTCTGCCTTTGGCTCAGGTCATGATTTCAGGGTCCTGGGATAGAGCCCCGCATCTGGCTCCCTGAGCAGGGAGCCTGCTTCCTCCTCTCTCTCTGCCTGCCTCTCTGCCTACTTGTAATCTCTTTCTCTGTCAAATAAATAAATGAATAAATAAATAAATAAATAAATAAATAAATAAATAAATAAATCCTTTCCCCTTTATGCACTAACTTCTCTATTGTAAACTAAGACCCTGACTATGATGGGTAGGAAACATAATCATTGAGATAGTACCAATAAGAATTGCAAAGTATTATTCCCGCATAGAGAAAATAAACTCAACATCAGCAACACAAAATACTACTCTAAAGATATACCACTCCCCCTACTAATTTGGACTTTCCACAAAATTAACTGTTTCTCTATACATAAAACTCTACTGACCTCAAGCGCAGAAGGAAATATACACATACCCAAAATTACACTGGTGGCACCCACTCACCAGACAATAAGGAAATAAGAAAAATTCGGGAAACATTTCCTAAATCTCCCCAAATCCTGACTATTTCCTTTCTTTTAGTAAATGTTTCATTTTAGAATACGTTTTTATTTATAGCAAAGTTTCAAAGATAATATGGAGAATTCTTGTATACCTCATACCCAGTTTCCCTCTTATTAACATCTTATATTGATATAGTACATTAGTTACAATTAATTAACAGATACTGAGGTATTAACTACAATGCATACTTTATTTAGATTTCCTTAATTTTTACCTAATATCCCTTTTCTGTACCAGGTTCTCATCCAAAATAATAAAAATTAAAACTTCTTAATTTTATGTTGTTTTGAGGTTTCTATTTTTCAGCACGGGTGCTATTTTATTCTTTCAAAGCAGCATTATGTATTCTCAATGCCTTAGTAGCAAAATGAAGTCTATATCTAGTAATCTCTATGTATGATATTGACATGATAAAGCCATGAGATCAGAAATTACTTGGCCCTATTACTCCAGCGTTGAAGGGCTTCCTTACACCCTTGAAGGGTTTGATTGTGGTTGTTCTTGATGGCTGAGGTCACAATTCAAAGTGCCCCCCTCGTTTTCCCTCTGGGGTTACAGCTAGGAGACAGGTGATGGAAACAGGAAACATTTGGACATTGGTGGCAAGCAGATAGAGGTATCAAGCCACACTCAGCCTAGGAACAGATGCCATCAGTCCAGATGATAGGGTGACTACTTTAGGATGATCAAGCATGATAAGCATCTGCTTTATTCAAACTTAAGTACCAGGGCTTCCAAAGACTCTTGCTTACGTCTCTAAGATCTCAACAAACTATGGTCCAAAAAAGAAGGAAGGCAGCTGGAGTTCTGGGGGAGGAAAAGTATTCTCATCCAAATGAGACTGGTTATGTAAGGAAATATTTGGAATTCCATGCACACCTATGATTAGGCTTAAAATATCTGTCTTCATTTTCATTGTGCACCTGCATCTTAAGCCAACTAGCATAAGCTAAAAGTCCACTAATGCCATTCGGGAACCAAAACAAGTCTCAGGCAAGCTTCTGTCCAATTTTGTCACCTAGTATTGTTTTCTCATATAATATTTTATTTGAAACTAGTCACAGCTGGGAGACTATAAAGAGAATATGTGACAGAGCAGGGGTTATCAGTCAGCTGGAATAGCGAAAAGATCCTTGGGTGGGGAAAAAGTTCTGATAGACCAGAGTTCAACAATTTTGCCTCTATCCAGGGCTGGCCCAAAAGTCCTGGATGAAAGGCCTAGATCTGAATCCTGATTTTACTGTTATCTAGTTCCATTTGCACTTGCAAATTACTTTTATCTTGGAGCCTCCAAAGTAATCCTATGCTGAATGGCTGACTTTGTTGGATATTACTCCTATGAGTCTATAATCTAAAATACTTTATTCTTAGATAAGACTGAGAAGTGTAGCTTTAAAATGATCCAAATTAAGAGAGTCAAGAAGACAACCACAGTTCAGGCCATCATGTGGTACTTCTTAAATTCGCTCTAGTGATGGCTGGGTTACAAAGAAGGTGCTGAGACTCAAAACTCAGATCTGAAATGAGGAAGGAGGAGGGGTCTGGACAGGATGAGAGCTGTCACCTTCTGAAGTGTTATAGAAGAACGGCTGTGTTTATTTGGATGCAGTTAACCGTGTGTAGGACTCTTTGCTCCTTCATTCCTTAACCCTTATCTCTGAGTCATAGATGGCCAGAGATGCTGGTTTATGGCAGGTTGTTATTTTGGTAGGTGTGCTGCTGTCCCCCACCAAAAAAAGAGAAAAACTGGCAACAGAGAAATAAGAACCAAGGCCCAGGAATCCCTGCTGTAGAAGCTTCCTGGCAGAAGAGCTGGATTCTAATTTTTTTTTTTTAATTCTTTGTCCCAGGGGTACAGGTCTGTGAATCATCTGGCTTACATCTTTCACAGCATTCACCAAAGCACAAACCCTCCCCAATGTCCATAACCCATCCACCCTATCCCTACCCTCCCACCCCCCAGTAACCCTCAGTTTGTTTTCTGAGATTAGGAGTCTCTTATGGTTTGTCTTCTTCCCCATCCCATCTTGTTTCATTATTTTTCCCTCCCTACCACCAAAACTGAGCTTATTTAACAGGTGAAGCGGGTTCTACTTACACCCAGTGCAGATAACATGATCACAGACATTAGAATTCAATTCTTGTTTTTTCCCCTCAAGGCCCCACTTTTTCCCTTTAAGAAAGAGATGTGGAGAGAAGAAACCAAACCAAACTTCTGCTCTCAAAAATGATCTATAGTTATGAGTATTTACCAAAGAATTTCTATGTCAAATGATTTAAAAACCAGAGAAAGCCTTAAAGAGAGAGAGAGAGAGAGAGAGAGAGAGAGAGAGAGAGAGAGAGAAAGAAAGAGAGAAAGAAAGAAGGAAAGAAAGAAAGAAGGAAAGAAAAAAAAGCTGAGAGGTTTAAATGTCTGAGAATGGCATTTCCTGCCAGCACGGTTTCCTGTCTCAAGCAGCCACAGTGACCATGTGGTGACACAGCCCCTCCACAACCCAGCCCGTGTTCCACACACCACTTCTCTGTTCTACTCACCCTTCCTCCCCGACAAATGTGACGTACAGCTTATTTCTCTGCAAGTCTTTTCTGGAGTAGCCCATGATCTGATTAAAAGCATCTTCTAGTAAGTGATCTCTTCTGATAATTAACCTGTCCATAAAAAGACAATGTGAAAAACAGATTATTTCCTAATCCTTATCTTTGTAGAATTGGGCCCCTTCGATTCCCTTCTCATTTACCATAGTTAACCAGAGGGAAAGGGGAGTGACTTAATACATTGCTGGCTGCAATAATGCATATTTGTCTTGAGCTCTTAACAGTAGAAGCAAAAATTACATAAGCGAATTGTTGGTAAGCAAAGGACTCTGCCTACAACATACAAAAACAACTCCTGAGTTCTTTCTGAATGGTCAAATCAATTTATCCCAGAAGGAAGATGATTATAAAACAATACAAACACGAAACTTTTGTTTAGTAAAGGAAGGACAACCCTATGAGGTAATGTTTTAAGTGTGAATGAACCTAGGCAAGGAATTCAATTACTAAGTATGCAGAGAGATGACTGTGTGAACCAGGAGAGGGGGAAAAAAACAAACAACAAAAAAACCTCTCCATGTTCTTCAAAGCAGACAGGTTTATGCCTCTGTTTAATTTAATTTTTAAATTAAGTGAATCTGAGATTCCCCGAGTGACAGATACAAATGAATGATACGTATGGCTGATTAATCTACTTGTGATAATTATAATGAAAGTCATCCTGAAGCAGATAAAATTTGCCTTTAGTGCAAATAGTCACGGAAAGGGAGATGATAGGGAGGCTGGACACAGGAAAAGCTGAGCTCCCGACCTTCTTTTTTGTTTGTTTGTTTTCAAGTAGTCTCCATGCTAGGCGTGGAGCTCAGTGTGGGGCTTGGACTCATGACCCTGAGATCAAGACCTGAGCTGAAATGAAGAGTCAGATGCTTAACCAGCTGAGCCATGCAGGTGCCCCTCAAGACCTTCGTAAGTGAAGAGCGAGAAAGGCAAAGCTCAGAGAGGTAAGGTGTTTGGGCAGGCTGATGTGTGTTGAAGGGGGAGGAAACTGAGACCTGTGAATATATGGAAGCCAGCCCTCTTTGTGGGGCAGTGAGCTAGGGAGCTGGGGGACGGCTCCTGAACCTCCTCTCAGACACCCGGTGTCATGGCGGCTTGGCAGTGCAAACCTAGCTCCTCTGCCCTCTCTTACGGGGCACAGTGATCTCTAGTGGGTACATGGGGCAGGGGTAGAGGTGGGGATAAAGGAAGGATAGGTAAGTAGGGAATGAAAATAATTCTAGGCCAAACAACATGATGATGTTTAAATTTCCTCATTATAGAGGGGTTGAAGAAAGGCAGAAACAACAGTCATGACATATTTCACTGGACAAGCAAAGCTTATTTCACAGAACAAAACAGAGCTGAGCAGGGTTCCCACACTCAGGTCAGGTCAGAGACAGTGATGTGTGGTAGAGGACANCGAAGAAAAGCAGAAACAACAGTCATGACATATTTCACTGGACAAGCAAAGCTTATTTCACAGAACAAAATAGAGCTGAGCAGGGTTCCCACACTCAGGTCAGGTCAGAGACAGTGATGTGTGGTAGAGGACACTGTGCCATCCTCTTGTCTAATAAGTAACACTGTAAGTGAACAAAGAGGCATTTTTCAGAAGAAACCAATTAGCTTTTTATTTCGCCTATATTTTTACATGGAATGTGGTGTTTGTTTTAAAACCTTAAGCTGAATGGTGCTTAATTCCAGAACTTTGTCTTAGATGATCCTGTAATTGACACATGCCACAATAATTACACCGACTAAAACGAAGGCTGTGAACCCAAATTACAGTCAACTTTCTACATTCCCAACTGCATCCCATCTCCTCACCATCACCCAGTTCTGAGGTCTGTATCATTTTGACTTACTTTAATTTCCCCGGGCCTTGTCCGTATCCTTTAGTCTCCAACTTCCTGTAAAAGTTCCTTAGTTTGGCTTCAAAGTCTCGCTTGTAAGGGGCTGGAGCCCGGGCATTGGCACGCTGAGTACCTACAGCAAACCACAGAAAGAGAAGGGTCCGGGTTTGTGCAATGTGCTGATGTTCATCACATCACCGTGACCAAATACTGTCGGGGGGCTGAGACCACAGTCAACAAGGGAAAGGACGCAATGACTTCAGTGCCTTTGCTTTTCACCTCCCCAAGTCAGAGGTTCTAATAGAGCTGACCCGAAGTCTTAAGATATTTCTTTGTGGCATTTTGGTTGAGAATAACAATCCTGTTTGCATAGTTACAATGGTGCCCGTGTGTGTCAAAAGTGCTTCCCTTTTCAGCCCAAACTCATATGAGTCAAACAGAGTTACTCATGTCTAATGGTAACTGTTCAGGGTGGAATATCACTGCTCACTGCTGAGATGATATCATGGCAATTAGATGGGAAGTTACAATGTGAAAGCATGTGGTATATAAAGCAAGAACAGTGAGTTTCCAGACTTCACCCTATGAAAAATGTACAAAATGTACAAAATGTCTTTTAGATATACACTACAAGAATTATTTTAGGCTTATAATCACATACATTTTATGTTGCAGGGTAGGATAATCTGGACATCAACAGAGAATTCAGACATAACTGCAGACTCACATGTTTCCTGGTGGCACAAAGAATAAATAATACTGTGATTTGTTGCACTCTTAATATGTGCCAAGTGCTAGGATCATCTAGGGATAACCTAGAGATGTTTCATATGTCATCCAATGTTAAGTTCCATTAATAACATGTAAAAGTAACACAGTTTGTTCCTCTTTCTGTAGAAGAGTCTAGCTTTGTACCACAAGGTGACTAACAAACAAACTGGGGCAAAAAAATTGATGATAAATAAGGGAATCAGACGCAGAGCCATGACAAAAATACTGGACATTTCCACGAAATATTTCACAACACAATGAAAGGAACTGGAAAACAAAAATTGTGAAGTGTTGTGCATTACATACCATATAAGCTCATTAAATATTTCTTCGATGAGTCAACTAAGTGATTATTATTCATTGCTAACACTGTGTTAGATTCAGCAGCGTACGCTCAAATTGAGTAAGGTGGGACTGCTGAAGTAGATATTTTGGTTAGGAAGACAGAAATAAAACAAATCAAACAATTAGATAGGTAATTAAGTCCTAAACTATGTGGTGAACAAACTGTAAAGAACAGGGGACAAAACTATATAGCCTGGGGGCTGCACGCAGCCCTAATGACCTATTTTGCTTGGCATACAATTGTTTTTAAAGATTTTAAATTAACTTCCAACATTTAAAAATTAGGAGATCTCAAGCAAAACAAAACAAAACAGATTTTCTCTTGAAGATTACTTGGGAACCCTTGCAACAACTGGCTTGCATTTTCCTTGGGGCCACAGTGGGCAGCTGCTCCATTAAATGAAGCATGTGCCACAACCACTCAATGAAACCGACTACCTAGCCCCCCTCGGTCTTTGCATTTGGGATCAGTGTTCCAGAAAAGTAATAGGAAATGAGGATAAGTAGAGATCAAGATGGAAAAGGCCATGAGGAGAAGGCTTTATTGGAGCCAGGCCTTGTCAACAGAGGAGAATCTATATTCTATCCTGGGGTCGGGCAGCAAGAGCTGGGAGAAGCACCACAGGCATCTTTGGAAGGCACCACAGAGACTAACCTAGAGTACAGGGGAGTGTTGCGGAACCATTGGGAAATTTAATCAGATGGTTGGAGCCAAATTATGTGAGGAATTGTTTTAAAAATCTAGCTGAGGAGTTTGGGCATGGTGCAGTGAGCAGTGGGAAGACTTTAGAGGTTCCTGAGCAAGACAGTTACAAACATACGGTGTTTTTTTAAAGCAAGGGTTTTCAGAGTGTGTTGGGTGGATTCAGGGTGGGAAGGAGGAGAAGGATCTTGACGGAGGGGACCTGGCCAGGAGTCATTGCAGCCCTGCAGGCCCGAGGGGACTGTGATGACTCAGAGAAACACGTACAATGTGAAATAAGAATTGCCAACAGATAATAAGTAAGGAAGAGACATAGGAAGCTCCGATGGTAACATCAAGCTTTAACAGTAACTGTCATTTGTGAAGTGCCTGCTAATGCATACAGAACCAGGCGCTTTCCAGAGAGGATCTCGGGAAACCCTCAGAAGTCTGTGAAGCAGGCATTATTATCATCACCTTCACTGACACTTTGTAACTAAGGAAACTGAAGTCACAGGCCAGTGAATGGGAGCTTTGGGATTTGAGCCAGGTCTATCGGACGCTATAAGCAGTGTTGGAAATGCTGGTGAACAGGGGCATGTAAAGCTTTACAGAGACTGTTGGAGAGGAGAGCTGTTCAGGGGATAACCTTCACCGGCACTTGAAAACACAGTCCTGGAGTTCCGGTGAGAGATGAGGACCACATCTGTGCATTAAACGAGTTAGGGTAGTAGGGCGCTTTGTGAGATGCCTTTTGCATCAGCGTTAGCTGTTACTGATATTATCTGCAGAGAGGTGAATACTAAAGACATGGGGAAATGTGTTGGGTGTTAAGAATAGATTTTAATAAAACTGGCTATTGATCAATTATATGTCCAGAGGTCTGTCTGCATGTTTATGAATCTTTTACCCAAAGATCTAAGATTTATATCATAAAGGAAACAAATAAATCTGACCTTGAAAGCTCTAGGATACAGAAGCACCTCTTACGTGGTGGTTCTCAATCCTGACTGCACATTGGAATCACTTAAGAAGTTCTAAAAAATCCCAATGTTCAGGCCACACCCAAGACATATTACATCAGAATCTGTGGGGTGGGACCCAGGCTAAGAGCTTTATGTAGCTCTCCAGATGAATCCAATTTTCAGCCAAGGTTGAGAACCATTATCTGCTACAGGAAGGTCAAATGTAACCAATGAAACATCTGGGGAGCATCCAGAGACCAACACAGAGGCAATACTTCCTGTGTATTTGAAAGGCATCATTTGCAACATGAAGGATCGTGATCTCCATGAGCACAGGGCTGCACTCTTGGACAGCTAAGAGACGGGGCAGCATAGCACAGGTCCACTCAGGGGCAGCAGAATAAAGCTGTCGGTGCTGCAGCCTGAGAGACTGTAAGCTAGTAAACCTAGACAGCTCAGAAAGCCGCCATCATGAGTCAGCTTTCAAGAGCACAATCATTAATAGGGAAGAGGAAAAGGAAAACCAAAGACAGAATGAAAATCTTTCAGGACTCAAAAGAAACAGGATTCTAAAGTTGATTGCTTAAAAAAAAAAGCACATATACTATTGTTGTATAATTTGAGATGCTTAAAAGGATGTGGGAAATGCCATAATGCATTCCATCATTATCAATATGGGCACTTAATAAAAATTAGTTCTGACTCCATTTATGCTCTAGGTGAAGAGATTCAATTACAGAAACTCCGGAGACAGGGCGCCTGGGTGGCTCAGTGGGTTAATGCCTCTGCTTTCGGCTCAGGTCATGATCTCAGGGTCCTGGGATCGAGGCCCGCATCGGGCTCCCT
>LNAC01000099.1:3014219-3055222 GCA_002007465.1 Ailurus styani
AAAAAAAAAAAAAAAAAAAAGAAACTCCGGAGACAGAAATTGTTAAATGCAAAAATTCTTTTGCTAATAGTTCTATCATGAAAAAAATCATTTACACATTACTTCATGGTTTAAAAATTACAATAAATTATGCTCTTGGCCCTTGTCAAGTTCTTAATGCAAGTCGGGTGCCCTGCCAAGAAATTCCAGGGCAGGAATGCTGTTACTTCCACTTTAGAAATAAAAAATGATCTTGGAAGATTGAGCTAATAGAATCGTATGGGAACCATAACTATAAGTAAAGTTTTAGGATACAGTACTCCTATATAGAGAGAGTAACTTTATGGTCTTAAAAAAGGGAAGTCAGATACAAAATGGTCAGTGTTACATTTAGGAAGTGATCGAATGAATGGCTGACTTCATAGGTAGTCAGCATTATGTTAATTATTTGCAGGAAAAATTTCAGTAACAGATATCAGGGTTTTTTCCTTTATCATTGGTAGGCAGACCTGAAGTACAATAATAGTAGGATACTGTTTCCATTTACCATTATGAGATTGCATAATCATATACAAACTAAAGAATTCTACCTGACAGAATACTTCAGGGGATAAGAGAAATATTCCAGCATCAAATCACTGGGAAACCTGGGTGTTTTGGATTCCAGGTGTGCCACCAGGACCTGAGATGGCTTTGGTGACCGGCTGTCATTCTGCGTTGGATGGGATGGAGCTTGGCCTAACCCAGGCTGGCTCACACCTCTCTACTGGGATAGCTCATGCCACTTCTCTCGTGGTTCACTTCCTAAAAAAAGTCTCTATGTCTTTTCTTTTTATTATTATTATTTTTTATAATTCCCTGTTAGTGAACAAACCATCAAGCATTATAATAATTTCTGAAAGACTCCATCTTCTGGAACATAGCTCAGTAATTAAAATTAAGGGGAAAGAAACACCTCCACAATTGCTGGCCTGAAGCACAAGCACCAAAGTTCTTGCATTTTTGCTTTATTCTCTAAGAGCAGTGAAAGGCTCTAGGTCACTGTTTTGAACTTGCTGATGTTTTCATTTACACACTTATTTTTATTTTTATTTTTTTAAGATTTATTTATTTATTTGACAGAGAGAGAGCATGAACAAGGGGAGGGGCAGAGGGAAAGGGAAAAGCAGACTCCCCCTGAGCAAGAAGCCTGATGTGGGACTCCATTCCAGGACCCTGAGATCATGACCTGAGCTGAAAGCAGACACTTAACCAAATGAGCCACCCAGGCACCCCTCATTTACACACTATTTATTTTTAAAAACCAACTTAATAAGCTGATTTTTTAGACCTTGCAAATCAGAAGAAATATGTGAAGAGGGGAAACCGAAAGGCATGCCAGTGACAGGCATATTCTCTGACAGCATCAGGAGCAGAGGACAAGGGAGACTAACACCAACAATAAAACAAAAAAACACCCATGTTATGACAGAGACAGTATTTGGCTGTCTTTCAGCCTCTGGAATCACAACTTCCCCATCTCCACCCACCCACGGACCATCCTTTACTTGCACTGTTTGGTTCCTAGCTCATCTTTGTGGGGTTGAGCAAAGAGAAGAGAACCCTTTTTCTAAAAACAAGTACAATTGACTCTTGAACAACATGGTTTGAACTGCACGGGTGCACTTTACATGTGGATCTTTTTAAATAAATATAGTACAGAACTGTAGTATTTTCTCTTCCTTATGATTTTCTTAATATTTTCTTTTCTCCAGCTTACTTTATTGTAAGAATGTAGTATATAATACATGTAATATACAAAAATGTGTTAATTGACTGTTTATGTTACAGGTAAGTTTCCTGGGAACAGTAGGCTGTTAGTGGTTAAGTTTTGGGGGAGTCAAAAGTTATATGCAGGTTTTTTACCTCACGGGGGGTTGGCACCCTTAAGCCTCCACGATGTTCAAGGGTCAACTGCAAAAATCTACTTCAGGGACTGTGGGCAAGATGGGAGAATTGTGGGAAGAAGGGAGAAAAGGAGAGAGAGATGAGAAAAGCAGCAGCCAAGATGCTGACTTTCAAGGGAGAAAGAGAGGAAAGGAGGCCCCTCAGGGGTCTCACTGTGCAATGGGAGAAATAATTCCCTCTCATATTCCATGCCCTCAAGACAACCTTCAGCAAAGAACTACATGGCTCTTCAGTGTTCTCTGGTCTGTTTAATCCTGTTGAGTGTGACCTGGAGCCCACCTAGCTTCCAGATAGTCCAGTTTTAGTCAAGTTATAATAGCTCTGTGCAATGATTCCCCCCAAACCATGAAGTATCTTTAATGCACTGTGTACAAGGAAGCAGGGAGAAATATAATGTATTTGTGAAAGAGTTTCAGTAAATGGTGGGTTAAATTCTCTGACACTTAGTCATAGCTTTGGTTACATGGAAAATTCACATATGTGAGCACATCTCCAATAATGTTAGATAAATTAGGTGTTATTGCATTTAAATTCCTAGAAATGTAGAATTACAAAAGGCCCTTAAATAAACTTCTGGGTCCCATATTTGGCATAAGAACTATATGGTGTTTGGAAAGATTTTTCCCTTCTGGCATAGCTAAGGTCGGGACTGGCATTATAACAGTCCTTAGAAAAACAAACCTTCACATTCCAAAATTTTGACCAATTTTAGGTGAGCACTCTAACAGCTGCAAAAAGCAGCAAGTCAAACTTTCCAAAGCCCCTCTCTCCACTGCACTTGAAAAGACATGCAAATGTGTTCAAATAAGGAAAAGTATGGAAAGCTTACTGATCCCGAAGCATCCTAAAAGATCATTCAAATTTGTTATTGTCGTAATTTTCACAGTATTATGCTCATACCACTAAAAGGGATGAAATTCTAGTCACAAGAAGGAAGAACAGACCACTTTAAAACATCCGAAATGTTTTTCACAAAAATGCTTCAGGAAAGTGGTAGAAGGAGATGCTTTTGTATTCAAAGAATCAGAAGATTACTCCACAGAGTAAATGACTTTAGCTAGTCTTGGCCTTGTAAGATCATGTGGAATTAGTTACAGTAACTTCCACTGATATCAGGCAGTTCATCCCAATTTCAAGATCAAATAGAGCCCCCTGAAACTGAATAGGCCAAAAATATGGAGATGATTCTCCCTGTAAATTAAAACCACCACAAACACTGCTAGCAACTTAGATATATTTGGGTTCTGCTTCTCTCTGGAAAATGTTGGACTCTAAATGTGCTTCCAGAATGCATTTTACTACCACCATAGATTACTCATGTACGTTTGTGGTGCTAAATGATTAGTCATCATTTAGAAAGTTCGTATAGTCTCAAAGAATGTTTAGCCAGTCTCTAAGAGCACATGCCTTTGTAGGGCTCGGAAAGTGATAGAATCTGTTGATCTACCTTTTTCTTGGGAAGGATAGGCTGCAGAAAAGCCCCAGGAAGGAGAGCCTTGACCGAAATGAGCAATAATCCACACAGCTTCATTTCTTTAGTCACAAAGCATCAGGTAAAGGGGTAACCCATTTGAACTTCATCATAGGATCTAACTAAGATAAAGACCAGTCAGAATGACTAAATACCTAGGCAGGAGGCTCTGCAAATCAGGGAGAAATGAATTCCTACTTTTCTTCGGTTATTAATGACTTAAACATTGACAAACTAAACTTCTCAGGATAAGATTTCCAGAAAGAAAGAAAAAAAGGGATAAATTAACATTTATTGGATGCTTGTTGTGTTACAAACATCAGGCAAGCGTTCTCCTCCAAGTATCTTTGGGAAGCGATTGCTCTTATTTCTATTTTACAGAAAATCACCTTCAAGTTCAGGGAAGGAAGTAAACTACCCAAAGACACACACAATTGGTAGCTACTGAGGCCAGCTCTGAATTCCCCTAATTTTCCCCCTACATCTTGAAACCTAGCTGAAGTATCATATACTTATTTCTTTTCGTCTGGGATCATCAAAATATGTGTCCCTACTTTGTTCCAAAGTTGACCTTCACTTTTGTCTCCATTGTCCAGCCTTCCCATGGTCTGTGGTTTGATTGCTGCTTCAACAAACTAGTTTCCTTCCACCCACATCTTCTGACTTTTGTACACACACATGCTCAATTTCCCCATCCTAAAACCTCTTCCTTAACCCATCTTCTCCTAAATACTGTCCTATTTTCCTTTCTTTTTATCCCCATACTTCATTAAAAGAATACTCTACACTCCTGGCTTCTAATTTAAACCCTATATCATCCTGCAATTGGTACATTCCAGTTTATAACCTCTTATCTCATAGAAACTTCTCTGAAAAAGGCCACTTATAACTTCATGATTTTCAGATCCAATGGCCTCTTCTCAGGACTCATCCTTCTTGAATGCTTTGAGGATCTGGCCCACTCTCTACTCCTTGAAGCCTGGCTTCCCTGAAAAGACTTTACCAATTCTCTTCCAAAATCCACTGGCTCTCTTGTTTTACTTGTTCCTCTTTCTCAGCCCATCCCTTAAATACTAGAGTTCCTCATGTTACCATCTTGTTTTCTCTTCTTTCCATGAGGCTTGTCCTCCCTGGTTCCTTCAATCTGCCTTGGGTTTCAAATGCCACCAGCATACCTGCAATGCTGAACCACCTTCTCCTGAACCTCAGCTTCTCCTGAGCTCCATGATTGTCTTTTCTATTTGTCTTTGGTATCTCTAGTTGGATGGCTCAGAGATTCCTCAACAAACCATGGCCAAAACTAAACTCATCTTACCCCTCCTTTCCAGTCTAATCTTTTTCTTTCCCTGGTAAATGGTGTTGCCATCTTCCTAGTAGTCTAGGTGTTGGGGACCTCAGAATCTGCCTTGACCTCAGTCTTCCCTACTTGGACTCAAAGTATGTAACCTTTGAACTAATTCCTGTTTCTCCAACACCTCTAGTCCAGCCCTTTAAGCAGGTCACCTGTGTTAATGCAACAGCCTTCCAAGTGGTTTCTCTGACGCCATTATCTCGTCTTCTAATCCATCCTCATATTGCCACCAAACTGTTCTTTGTAAAACAGGATATTCTTCTGTTTGCAAATTTTCAGTGGCTCTGTATGGACTACAAAGTAAGGCTTCAATGACCAACCAGCCCTAAGCTATCTTTCCAACCTGAGCTTTGAGAACTTGCTCTTACTTATAGCTATTAATTGGCCCTAAATTTCTTTCATGCTTCTGAGTAGGTTATACTACTCACTCACTTAGAACAACCTTGCTCCTTTGGCCCACCTTCATCATCCTTCAATGCTCCCTCCATATCTGTTATCTTTATCTATCCCCAAACACTCACTGCCAGTCTTGAAGGAGAATTCTTCCCATATCCGTGTTCCCATACCTCTCTTTACAGAACTAACCACACGGCTTTACAGAGTCATTTGTTGATTCATTGCCCCACCATGAATCCTTCAAAGGCAGATAATGCATTATTCATCTTTGTAACACTGGAGTCTAATTCAGTGCTTGGATCATAGTTGGATGCTCAATAAATCTGTGTTAAAAGAACAAATTAATAGACCTTTTCCTGTTTGTGGTATTCAATTAGGCTTTAGCTTCATTATCATAGGATTTGTGAAACCATGTCATATATCAAAGACTATAGAGCAGCTCTTAGTGACACATAGAGAGCTGAGATTTCTATTAAAATAGTTCTAAGTTCTGATAGCTATTAAAGTGTAAACGATACATACCTAATGTTCTGTCAACATTATAAAAGTCCTAAGCTGCAGTTTCTATCATTTATTCACCCATCCATCCATTCACACCTTCATTCATACTTTGAAAAAGTGTGAATTCATACATTCAAATCTTTAAAAGAGATTTTGAACTTAAATATTTTAGTTTGTTTTATCTATCAACATGTTCTATCTGCCCATGTGTCTCGAGTCTTCCTAGCTAATGCAGTTAGTCATTACTGCAGGAAAAACCTAAGTCCATTAAACTACTTTTAATTCTATGTTATTTCTTGAAAGTAGACATTTCTTTTTATTTAGTTCTAACTAGAGTTAGAAAAAAGTTAGAACTTTTTCAGTACAAAAGCTAACATAGTATTTTGGGTCCTAATATTTTCCAAGATAGATTAGGCACTATGTAACATAATGAAAAGTAAATCCTGCATCTGAGTATATCATACTGCTAACATTTACCCTCTTATTCTGAAATGTCATTATCTTCCTGTCAAAATGAATTGTCATGGGAACAAGCCAGTTGTAAGTGCCACAGAATACATACCGATGCTCACAGTAAGGATGTACCCAAAGTATTCCCTTACCGTCCTTTATGAAGGACAGAATGTCTGGTTTTAGGGTTTGCTTCTCAGAGGATTCACTGTGCACATCAGGTGAACTTACCTGGTGAGTTCTGGGGAGAGGACACAGGGGAGCCACGTGGGGACTGACAGTAGCTGGGGTGAAGTAAGGCATGTGGAGGCACATAAGACATTATCTCTTCTTCAAATAAACTGGGGAAAGACCAGAAACACAATGCACACTTAGCCAAAGCAGTGGGGAAAAGTCTTGCTTCCAAATGCTTCCAAATGTGTAAGACTGTCAGTTTCTCACTCTGAGGTCCAGTTCACATCCCAGAGGAGCACTTGTCCCCTCTCTCCTGTAGCTAATTCTTGAGACAAGGGGCTGTCTGTTGTGGCTTTTGTGGAACCTGTGGTTATATGCCTGTTTTCCTACTAACTTTGGACAACACGATTTCTATTTTGCCACTTTAATATGTGAGACAGAATTTACACATTTGCTTGAACATAGTACCTGGGTTTTAGTTTTGAGAATAAGATTCAACACACAACACACAATGCTTACTAAGAACCCATAGTAGAGACACACAATATGTTCTTTATTTTCATTCTAAGAAATACATGACAGAGTCTCAATATTCAAAGAGTTTGGGATTTAACTGGAGAATTAAAAGCAAAATAAAACAAAACACCTCCTAAATAATTACAACTGCTCATAGTTAGCTCCCTTGTTTATTCTGCCTTTATGATTTTATTTTAAATATGAGGATTTTGATCTCAGATTATTCATATTCAATCCAGTGTCTTTGTTCTTCCCATATTGAAATTTCTCTTTCTAGGAGTCTCCTAAAAGGTGATAACCAGGGATGAATCCCTGACTTCTCATTAAATTTTATGATAAAAGTACTATTGATTGCACTAAGCTCTTGACACTAGACAAGATACTTGACAAATATTCGACAAAGATTTGAACAACAATAAAAGTAAGAGGCCTTGTGTTTTTTTAATTAAGAGGTAGAGGTAGGTTTTCCTCAAACTGGGCCAAATCTAGAAACCTGTTAGAAAACATTCAGAAAAAACTGGCAACAGTTCATTCTTGCAAAGGTTAAGAAAAGGACTCCTTAACATTATAAGCACTCAACTGAGGCAATTTTGCCTTCTCGCACACCATTTGGGGACTTTGGGGGACGTCTGAGGACAATTTTGGTTGTCATAATTGGGAGGGTATGCTTTTGGTATCTAGTGGGTAGAAGCCATGATGCTGATGCATCTTACAATGCCTAGAACGGCTCTCTTCAACAAACACGTATCCAGCCCAAAATGTCAGTACCTTAAAAGCTCTCTCTTTTGACAAATAATTTTTTTCCCAACTTTGTGCTTTTATCAACAATGGTGCAATGAAGATCCTGTATATATTGCCTTGTGCACAGGCACAAGAGATTTAGTATAAATATGGTATATATCTAAAAGCAGAAGTGATCTGTCATAATACATATGCCTTTTCAACTATACAAGATATTGTCAGACTGTACCTGAAAATGTTATAGAAATTGCAATCCCACCAAGTACAGACAGTATGAGAGTCCCTATTTCTCATTTGATATTATCAGACTTTTTAATTTTTTTCAAATTTAACATTATGAAATACTATCTCCTTATTGGAAATTGCATTTTATAACTGCTAGCATCTGTCTATAAGTTTACTGGCTAATCTTTTTTTTTAATGTTGTTTTTAATTTTTGTTCTTTTTTTTAAAGATTTTGTTTGTTTATTTGGAAGAGAGAGAGACAGAGACAGAGAGTGAGCATGAGCAACGGGAAGGGCAGAGGGAGAGGGAGAAGCAGACTCTCCATTGAGCAGGGAGCCCAAGGCAGGACTCAATCCCAGGACCTGGGATCATGACCTGAGCCAAAGGCAGATGCTTAACTGAGCCACCCAGGCATCCCAGTTTACTAGTTATCCTTCCTTCAATTTCTAAGAAATGCCTTTTTATTCCCTTCATCCATTTTTCTTTTGGGTTATTTTCTTCTGAACTGATTTAAAGGCATTCTTTGTATATTTATAATATCTTTGTTTTATGTGTTGTGAATATATTCTTCTAGTTTGTTACCCTTCTTTATGCTTGTATATGTGGTATCTTTCATTATATAAATTTTAAAATTCTAACATTAGCCAAATAAATCAATCATTTCATATATGAGCTCTGATAGAGGCACATTTTTTACAGGAGTTCAGTTAATGAAAGAATATATGAAACAGAATAATTAATAACAAATATGACAAAGTCATTTAAAAATTCTTGAGTTTCATAATAGCTATTTTGAAGAACAATCTGACATGGGCTTATTTTGAATTGAATAATTTCCTAGAGCTGTGGCATCTCGATATTGCAGCTTGCTGATAATCAAGTCCATTTGTACCAGGAGTGATTTTCCTTTTTTAAAAAATAAGGGCACCTGGGTGGCTCAGTCATTTAAGTGTCTGACTCCTGATTTTGGCTCAGGTCATGACCTCAGGGTCCTAAGGTTGAGCCCCACATCAGGCTCAACGCTCAGCACAGAGTCTGCTTGTCCCTCTCCCCCTTCTTCTCCTCCCCCGCCCCATGCTCTCCCTCTTTGTCTTCTCTCTCATAAGTAACTAAAATCTAGAAAAAAAAAAAAAAGAAGTAGGCAAAGTATAAAAAGAGACACAGTCTTTCACTATGTATGCAACTAGTCCATTGTTTGAGTTTACAGTTATTGATTCAAATGACTCAAACTCCAAAGTAAAATAAAAAATAAAGAACTGAGGACGTCTGAAAATGTTTCAATGACTATTAAACATTATTTATTAACCATCCACATGTAATACAGTGTGTCAACATGTCCAATTATTAAATTTAATAAATACATTTGATCATCTAAATAAAATAAGTCTAGAATTTAATAACATCATTTGAATGTAATAATTACAGAACTACTATATAATAAATGAATTTCTCACACTTCTCCAAAGGCCAATTAACTTCAGATAATATGGCTTTTCCCCAAATGGGGGAAAATGTAGCCTTGCTCTTATATATACACACACACACATATATGTATATATACACACATATACATACTTAAAACTGATATATATGTATATCAGTTTTCAAGTATTTTTAAATTCAACCACATAACACATAGAATCTCATGCAAACTGCAGTGTTTACAAAAGTACAAATATTCTAAGCTATACTGTAAGTTAAAATATTTAGGACTATACCATCTAAAGATTATTTAACTAAGAATAGGTGAATTATAACCATGATTTCTATTTTTGTAAACATTCTGTTATTAATTCCAAATGCAGAATTCTTTAGTTTAAGTGAAAAACCCTAGATTTCTAGAATGAAGCAAAAGAGTCATATCCCAGTCAGAATTTTACAACAGAACTATTTTATTAACAACCAAACTATGGTAGAAACATCATATTACATATTAATTGACCAACAGTCTTCCTGACCGTGTAGCTCACTATACTCTGTTTTTAGAACTCATTCAGTATAACATAGTCATAGGTCAGACCTTAGACTGAGAAGTGACCCCTGCCTCCCAACAGGTCTTGTTCAGGACCAGGTGAAGTAAAGTCTCTGTGGGAAGTCATTATATCCCTTTGAATTATGCTCCAACTACCCAGTAAAGGAAGATAATTTTTTGACTTCAGTTTGACAAGTATGGCAACTCTCACATAGACAGTTAGAAATGGTTAGGGTCAAGATCATCATGAATATCATGAATGAGATTGTTAGCACTCTGTAATAAATAAAACACTCTGTGGTCTGGTTCAGCATGACCTTCCCTGTAATTCCTTGGAGGTTACGGTGGTGGGTGTCCCAACTACTGGGTAGAGCAAAGCATTAATTTATTCTAGCCTCCTACATTTGAGGCATGATATTAAAAATGAAAAATCTTTTGAACACTTGCCAGTTTCCTTTCTAAACTACTCTAAAATTTAAAACCAAAGCTGACCAAACCAGCAGGAAAGAAAACACAACTGGTTGATTTTATGAGGGGCTATCAAGTTAGCAATGAGTACAAGTGATCAAATTTCAACTTTCTGATCTAATTTCCCAAACCTAAACCCTCAAAGTCATTAAAAAAAAATCTCCTCAAATCAGAAACAAACAAACAAACAAACAAAACCAAAAAATAAACAAACAAACAAAAAACCAGAGCACATTTGGAGGAAAGAATTTGAAAGAAAATATAAATATGACCTTTTTCTCCAAAGGGGTAAGTAAGCCCTGTGTATGCTTGTGTTTCATTTTGTGAGTGGAACATTCTAACCATTGGCCTCTACTAACCTTTCCCTTCTCTAATACCACCTCATTTATCACCAGGGTAAATTAAAAAAAAAAATCAAACAGCTCTCAGAATAAGAAATGCAATCTGAGATGAATTATCACTAAACCAGCATCCTGCATGAATGTTCCACAAGTCTTTAAGAATAACACAGACATTTTTAGGCTACTAATATGGGCATAGTATTTTCTAAAATGCTCCATAACATCTGATGACAGAAAACTTTCTACTTCAAAAACTGGTGTTCCATACCTCAGCAACATAACAAGGTCTGCATCACTTGAAAGACGCACCAATCCTGGGGTCCCTTCAGTTCGGATAAATTGGATCTTCTCCCTATTCAAGCAAAGAAACAGCTCAGAATATATGTGGTAGACTTTTGAAACATAATTCAGTGCCTTAGGCACCATTTTAAAAAACATTTAAAAACAACTCAGTCTCTGCTTTGAGGTAAAGCCTGTTGTGGACTTGAATCTAAGCAACTATTTAGGCCATTCAGGCTGATTCCCTGAAGTGAGTATATAGGGATAGTCATCTATTTTCCTGGGGACATACCTCTAAATTATGTGTCATGAGCATATTCCTACTTGGAGGCAGATAGTATCCATTCAACACATATTCAGTATAAAGGTATACGGCTCTTTGAAATAACTGAAACCCTGAAACACTTTTAGTTACTAGAGCTGGTAGAACACGTTATGTGTATGCCTGTGCAAATGTATGTACACTTATATGTACCCATTTCCAACACAACAATGCGAGTTCTACCATTACTTTACTATAGATAGATGTAAGAACACCAGGTTTTTCTTTTTGTTCGATGAGCCATCATCATGCTACTATTTTCAATTCTTTATATAAAAACTATTTTAATAAAAATTTCCCTTTTGCTTCCCCTCATTTACATGATTTTATTTCAAAGCATACTATATTCATTTTTATAAGATAAGAAAAAAATAACATAAACTATGGCACTGAAGACATTTCATTTGATAGGAACACAGGGATAAACACAACTAGGCAATTTTACTCAAAATGCTAATGATATTACAGTCTGATTTTTGTACACTATGAAATAACATATTCATCTTTGATAGAAGTATTTATTTAGACTCAGTTCCTCTTTCTAGATCATCTTGTTTTTCTGTTTGATATTTTCATAAAGTTCTACTGCATTTTATATTTCCAAATTCCAAATCTCTTCTTAATTATTTATAAGCTTGAAGACAATGAGGTGGAAGGCAAGGTTTAACTGTTGAGATGGAAAACTCCATAATGTACAGAAAAGTCAACTGATTTGCTCTCAGCCACACAGCTTACTAGGAGTGATAAAGAGTTTGGCTGCTTCTGGCTAGATCCATTTTAAACCATACGTTAGCATATGAAGCATCTAATCTTTGGTATTGTCAAATTTTCTTTTCCGACCTTCATTACCAGGAGTTACACATACACATACCTAAGAAATGAATGTCAGACTCGTACGTAAAGAAATTGTTCAGAAGGGAAAAGCCAGCCTTTCTGCTTAGTTGTTTCAGTTTGAAGGCTCAAACCAAGCGGAACATTTTCCCTCAAGTGTTATAATCAAATGTCTGAAGCACATGACAGAAACCAGGGCCCATTATCTGGTGAATGATTTTTTGGTACAAGATATGAAAGTTGGTTGAAAAAAGCTAAATTAGAGAAGTTATCTTGGAGAAAAAATGTGAACAATAACTTAACCAAAGAAATACTCTTACAAGGGTCACTAATAACATGCTTTGATCTTGAAGAATCAAAACCAATCTCCAACAAATACACAGTTTATCTCCGTAGCCTATCATCAAAATGAGCCAGGCAAACAGAACAAACGAGAAGACAAACAAGGCGCACACTCCCCTCCACTTCTCTAGCTGGAGCTTGACAGAGTGAGGTGAGTGATACAAAAGATATCATGGTCTGGACTGTGACCTGTATGCTTCCTGGGAATAAGGAAAAGACAACAGCTTCCTGAGTCACAAGAATGACAGGCTGAGGACAGGGAAAGACACCCAAGGAAATATGCCAACGGGGGAACTTTTCTTCACTTTCCAGATATTAACAATATTAGGCAGTAAAAGGAATCGGTCTGATTCTTTAGGCCAGAACATACCAGAGGCAAGTGGAGGCTAGTTTTCTATAGACCAGCTAATTTATTGCACCGATGAGCTAAGGGTCATATATTTTCAGGAACAAGACACTGGAGCATGTCACCTGATGCATACCATACCACCAAGTACATTTTTATATCAACATTCATTCATTCTTTCAGCATTTTCTTGGTGTCTACTATGTGCTGGGCAGGATATCACACACTGGGAATACAATGGGGTAGAAGACCTAGCTCCTTTCTCAAAGAGTTCCTGGGGCAGTGGAAAAGAGAAGGTCAATTCTAGTGTTACATGAAAATATTTAAGCTGTTTCATTTGCTTAACTGAATTCTGTTTAGGCCTTATACCCACTCCTATCCCACAAAGTCCTTTCACATAAAAACAGAGGGCATTGGTTACTGACTGTCAAGAGCAGATCAAGGCTGAGGAAGAGAAGGTCAGCAGATGTCCTCAGAAATGTCGCCAATCTTTTCTAAGAAAAGCAAAACCAAACAGGAACTACTTCTTGGTTAGTAGGTATTTGCCTAATAGTCCATGGACCAGTATTTGTCAAACTTGTGTTCCTGTCTACTAGAAATCTACAGACATAATCTCAAGTTCTGGAGGAATTTAAAAATTCTGTGTTTTCACACTGATGATCAAAACTGCTAAGATTGAGGTAGGCATATGTTGGATAATCTGAATAACATTTATGACTGACTACTGCCATTTGACTTCAGTTCCCATGTTCGCATTTACAAGACATTGGTGCCAAGTGATCAGAGAGAAACTTTCAAAGTGTCGGTGAGCAGACTCTGAGGTAGGCAGAGCCTTGATGTTAAGTATGACAACAGCAGTCCCTGTCTCCCACCCACGCACAATTCTCTTACCAATTAAAAAGACAAAACTTCTTTTGCAGTATTGATTTTCATAATGGTAATGATGAAGTGAGACAAGGTTATGTACATATAAATTGCCACAGGCTAGAGAGAAAACAAAATAAGTGGATTTAAAAAGTAAATTATGCATTTATGTTAACTAAACACAAAAGATGTTATGGTTTATTCTAAGAACAAAAGTTTTATGGTAACTTACAAATAGAAAAGGAGCAGTAGAATCATCACAGGGTACATTTAATAATATGTATTTTTCTTTAGTATTGTAGGTGGGGGTATTAAATGAATTGGCTCATCAAAACAATGAACTAGTAGATAAAAATAAAATTAGTAGATAGATAGTAGATAAAAATAAGCTATTTGTTAACAAAAATGATGACCACAATATTGCCACAGGTGCACCTGATGAACCATTAGATACAAAATCGAAATGAGATGCAAGTCAAACACAAGTGAAACAAAATCACAAATGTATCTTTCTGCTGACAATGGTCTCAATATTGGTGATTTGGTTTCTGAAAAACAAAATCTCACATTAATATCATTCAAGTAAATGTGATTTTTTAAAGTTTTCCCTTAACTTACATGTCTTTTAGCTTTAAAGTTCATAAAAGCTGTAAGAAGCTTACACGCATTTTATATTTGTGCACACTTATGTTTCATTAAAAGATCTGCAATATTCTTTTTCTTTTTAGAATGGAAAATAAGTTTTGGCTCCTAACAATCTTCCATGAGTCCACTCAGTGTCTGAAATAAACATAACAAGCTTGAGACATATCATGAAAGATCCACATGACTTTGATTAAAGGGACATTTGAAAATTACATTACTCTATTTGTTCAAGTTTACTTTTTGTATTTATAGAGTTAGAAGGAATCAGTGGCAGTCCTCTAATTCTTATCTTTACTTCATTACCTTAATACAGAAATTCTATTCAATTTTAGCAGTTTATAATGAGGATTAAGATGACATTCAAATAACCCTTTATCACTTGACCCTCTCTGCATGGGTACGTTTCTCTCTCTGTGCCCTTTAGAATACATTCGAGCACTTCCTCCACTGTACTTTCTCACTGGGCCACTCAGTTACAACATAAATTCCTTTGGAAACATGAATTTCTTGAGAGCAAAAGCCCTTCCTCCTTTAGTTTTATGTTCCCCAAGTACCTAGCTTTGTGCTGTGCACATTAGGAATGCTCAGTAAAACATATCCGGGCATGAGATTAGTTAATGCTGAATTAGAATTGGGTCATAACAAATTTCCCTGACTCCACTCAGTATCTGAAATAAGCTACCATTTTTGTTGTTGTTGTGGCAGAGAAAAAGAATCAGAAAGCTGAGATCAGATTATTTGCTAAAACAGACCCCACTGAGGGAAGTGCAAAGAAAGGCAAAGTGGCAATCTTTTCATAAGAAAACTCAAAACTGCGGTAACAAGTTAAACTGTATCATGACAACCTCAGGAAAAAGTCTCTGGCTCTTGCTGTATCTCAGATGCCCATAATATTTAGACCTTTGTAACCACTTCCTCAAGTGCACAGAATTACCCCAGAAGATCAACTCTAGCAGAAGAGCATTTGAGGACAATGAACATAGTCTCTAGGCCGGAATTCCCACAGAAAATACTCTCATTGAAACCAACCTACATTTTTGGTGAAGTTAAAGAAGGGCACGTGATCAGAAACAATCAGAAGCAGTAAGGCCTTGAAACCACAAAACTCTCTGGATTGCAGACTCTGCACACATGGTTCCTGTAGATTCAGTTCAGTAACACCTTCAAAAATACATGTTTTAAAAAACTCCCCGAGGGCAATTTTACAGAAATCCCATAACTTCTCTAATGCTGTAAGGCCAAGAAAGGAAAATTAGTATTCATTACTCAGTTCATACTCTACTACAGCCACAAGCATGGTCTGCGTTGAAGGCCAGGGCCACGCAGTACAAGGATCAACTTTTCTTTCAACTTCCCGTTTGGTTTGGAAATATAGGTGTGTTACAGATTCTTATGGACAAATAGAAATGGAATCAATCTGGACTCCAAAATACTTATCACTGATGCCTGGGGAAAGATGGACTAGTAGGGAGGTTTGCTGGCTAGACCTAATAATCACACAACAGGGACTGTTCTCAACTCTTTTTTTTGTTTGTTTGTTTGTTTGTTTTGAAGATTTCATTTATTTATTTGACAGAGAGAGAGATCACAAGTAGGCAGAGGCAGGCAGAGAGAGAGGAAGAAGCAGGCTCCCTGCTGAGCAGGGAGCCCGATGTGGGCCTCGATCCCAGGACCCTGAGATCATGACCTGAGCTGAAGGCAGAGGCTTTAACACACTGAGCCACCCAGGCGCCCTGTTCTCAACTCTTAATTCAGTTTCATGACATGTAGGTCCTTGCACATAATATAGTGTTGTACAAATACCAATACCAAAAAATTTTTTGGGGTGCCTGGGTGGCTCAGTGGGTTAAAGCCTCTGCCTTTGGCTCAGGTCCTGATCTCAGGGTCCTGGGATCGAGCCCCACATGGGGCTCTCTGCTCAGCGGGGAGCCTGCTTTCCCCTCTCTCTCTGTCTGCCTCTTTGCCTACTTGTGATATCTCTCTCTGTGTCAAATAAATAAAATCTTTAAAAAAATCTTATTGAATTTATATTCATTATATTCACCAATAAAATATTGTTAAAAGGTTCTTTTATTAATGAATATATTTATCTTTGAATAAAATAATAGAACGTTTTATTTTGGCTTTTATTTTAATGCCACACATACAAAAAGCTACTTAGTATGATTACTGTCTTCCAGTGAAAGCCCATAGTAGGATGCAGTCACCCATGGGGGGACAGTACCCACTTGAAGGGGTAGTACTGACTCTTGAATGTTGATTTTTCTAGCTGAGGAAATAAATCTCTTCTGAGATTTAAAAAAAAAAAAAAGGAGAGGACCACTTCCTAGTATCACATTTACATGATGTGTAAATCATCATTTACACTACATGAACATCTAACTTCATGATAAAGTTAGAGGGAAAAGTGATTTAAATACAGTGGTTAGAAGCTAAAGCCATATCCCATTGCAAAGAAAACCATAGCCATTCTGCAGTAAAGGATACACAACTGGAGTCCCAAGGAAGAGGAAGCTCTATATGCATAGAAACTAAATAAACTGTTGGCTTTCCTCTGGTTTAGGAGGAATCACAAGTTAAACAGGAAAAACACAACATAAATAGATGTACCCATTTGAATCTCCCAAGGGCTAACAGTTTTCCTCATTATATATGGAGAGAATAAAGAAGGGATATTTCTTTGAAGCGACTGTGCCACGGATGAGAAAAAATGCACGCAGAGCTACACTCGTGTTGAGAACCCTTGCTCAGGATATGAATATCAGCTCCACAGTTACCTTTGACACACAATTACTCGGTAGCTTTATTCCATGCATAAATCTTTTATCAAAGATAGCACTGAAATACGAGATTAAGGAACCCCAGCTGTCTCCCCACCTCCTGCCTTTGTGGGAATGCCTCTTACGATGCAGTTTTTAACCATACGAAACAGAATGTTCTCTTAGACACACAAACTTCTCCATTATGTTGTTGTGCTAAGCAAAATGCTCAACTACCAAAATCTTTTCATAAAACAAAGTGCACTGTGACACACACTCTGTGTAGAGGAACAGCATTATCTCATTGATTTATGTGCCTGCTTCCTTCTAGCCTTGTCATGACAGCATATGCTTTTTATGGTCAAACTGTAAATAGCTTTAGAAAGGATAAGCAGAAAGTTATAAATAAGTTGGAATAATATGGAAACTTATTTCAAAACTTATCAAATAATTTCTTACCAATTGATTACCATGTGAGGTCTACGTTAAAAGAATGTGCTCAGCTGAAGACCCCAGGTGTCACTAAAAAATAAGAATCCTTACCAATCTTTAGGAGGCTAGAGACTTTTAAGACTCTGAAAAGCAGAAGGAAAAACAAAAACAAAACTGAAAGCTACCAAGTGGGGCCTGCAGTTTTCCCCTCTGGTAGGATCTATTAAGGTTCTGTCAAATCACTGAAGAATAACGATACTGTTGGATGCCTTGTTTGGGTAGAATAAATCATCTAATATCTCCGATGGTGGAAATTTAAAGAAACGTGAAATTGCTTTAAATAATAATGTGGGGTGTAAAGCAAAAGTAGAAAGCTTCTTGAGTTTCCTATTTCTTTTGTTGTTGTTTTGTGTTTTTTGGGGGGGTGGGGTACCTTGACAGGAATAGATACTGAGTACGAGTGCCTGTGCACGCATGCGCGCGCGCGTGTGTGTGTGTGTACTGGGGCTAGAACTGGTGGGAAAGAAAAAAAAATAGAGTTCTCCTTATTTTGTGGTTAGCAAAAGAGGAGAGATTTGTTTTTGTTTTGTTTTGTTTTGTTCTGTGGTCTGGAATCTCTAAGATCTCTCAGTGACAACCAAGGAGTTTTTCTGCAATATTATTAATTGAAACATCTTACATGAGACTCTCCAGTGGACCATGGATTACTGAGCCGATGCCATAATATACAAATATGCAAAATGAGATAGCTCATCTAATTTGTATAATTTTCTTGTGATTAAGAACAGCATCCTTGTGAGGTTGAGAAAAGCACTAGGACTTGGGATAGATGTTAACTAATGTAAAACGGATTTTTGTGTAGGCAATGTTTGTAGTCATACTTAAAATTACATGTAAACTTAGTCTTTAGAAACTTTAGAAGGTAATGATAATTTTAAAGCTATGAGAGACTGACAGGAAGGGGGGTGGGAAAAATGGGGAGAGGGGTTCATAACATACAGACTTCAAGCTATAAAATAAATAAGTCATGGGAAATATAATATATAGCATGGCAACCGTAGTTAATAATACTGTATTGCAAATTTGTAAATTGCTAAGAGAGATCTTAAAAGTTCTCATCATAAGAAAAAAAAATCCTGTAACAATGTGTGGTGATGGATCGTAACTAGACTTATTGTGATGACCATTTCACAATATATACAAATACTGAATCATTATGTTATATGCCTGAAACTAATATAATGTTGTATATCAACTGTACTGCAATAAAATAAAAGATATGACAGACTAAGGACATAATAAGAATTGTTAATTTATTTTCAAATCAACAAAAACACCTCTATATCTATGTATATATGTATGTATATATATTCACTGAATGCATAGTATAATTCTTGATATTTAAAAGCAGTAAGGAGGAGACATAATGAGTTGAATAAGATCTATATTTGTAAGGAACTTATAATCTAGTTGGAAAATAAAGCATAAGGACTTGAAAAGTCAAATTATAGCACAAAAGTCATATAACCAAAATAGTATAAATGACATTGTGATATACCACATAATTAATTATCGATTAGTATCTAGAACAGAAATTATTATACCTGGATGTGTCACTGGAATTAGATGGAGAGGTTTTAAGATATTAAATGCTTGAGTTCTCTGCCAGACCTCCTGAATTAAATAACTGGACAGGGTGTAGGAGGATATGGGGTATAAATTCAGAGAACAGAGAAGAGTTAGGGGGAGAGAAGACCTGACATTGTATACTTTAGAAAGCTCTTCAGGTGATCCTGATGAAAAGTTTGGTACAACTAAGTAGAGTAGTATTGGAGTACTCTAAGTAGAGTAGAGTACTATTGGCCCACTGCTCTGGGCCAAGATAGGCACCACTGGACAAACGTTTCTACCAGTAAAAGTGGCATATGAACCAAATGAGTTTTGAGTTATGTCAAGTTTTCAGCAGAAACTCACATTTTTTCCATCTCCACTGATGCCTACAAACTGAGGTTGAGAACTATTAGCCTAGATCTTGAGACAAGTGCACACAATGTGGCTAAGAGGCTTCAAGGAGGGATAGCTTGCATTGAGTTTTAAAGGAAAGGCTTTCCTTGCCAAATGCACAACAGAAAAACTTGCCAGGGAACAGGAACAGCATGTATTCAGGAAAGTAAGACTGGATTTGTGACACACTGAAGAACTGCTTAGAAGAGAGGTTCATGAGGGGAATACTGGATGGTGAAAAGGATCAGGTTCCCTCTTTGGGTTCAACTGTGTTTTTATTGTGAAAAAATGTGAATACCAAGCCTAGGATTTTACAAGTCTCAATTCAGTAAACTCTTTTACTTTTGTTTACTCAAGCTACACTCAAAAAGCTCAGTGTCTTATTATTTTCATTATAATCTGCACATCAAGGATGTATTCTTGGCTATGATTTTTTATTTCTTTTTCATATTTCTTCTTCAAAGAGGGTGGTTCTAGGTTCTTTAGTCAATCTTATTCAATCTTCATACTTAATAGAGAAAAGCCAGGACTACAATGACCTGGTTGTTGATGACAAAGTCTTTGTGCACAAGATGCCTTTGTTCATACTGCCAGAAAGAAAAAGTAAATTTGCAAGATGATTATCAGTGTTACTGAAGATTTAATAGTTGGGGCTTATGGAACTTGAACCAAATACCAATACTGCAGTTACCTGAGTGAATGATTCCTGGTAAGATCAGGCTGACGCTCCTGTAGAATTTCAAAGATGTTGGGTTGGCGCAGAAATGCAACAATCTTGTCATTGTAAGCTGAAAAAATCAGAAATTATTACAATACTTTAAAAATCTGTTATTAGGTTTATGCACACAAATCCAAACTTAAAAGTATGGTTTTTTGGTTAATGTTCCTTGTACTAAAAGTCATAGTTTGGAGCACTACAGATGCTTAACTCCAATTTGTGTCTACCTGTTATATGACTATTGGACTTAGATCAGTAGGTGTGACTTAAGCACTAATTAAACTCATCCAATAAATCATATTTATTATCAAATTGTAGGATGAGATCACTAACAAGATTCTAGATATTTCTAGTTTTTAGCTACTGCTTACCAAAAGCCTCATAAGCAACTGTTAGAAATGGAAAAGCACCTTATGATTAAGTATCAGCCATCTACAGATGTAAAGAGACAGAATAAGAGTTGCCCAAATACATTAGTGCTCTGAAGACTGAAGGCATTGATAAAAGAAAATTAAGATGACACAAATGAATAGAAATGAATAGTATACCATGCTCATGGATTGGAGTCGTATTAACACTGATAAATATTCCCCAGAGAACTCTACAGATTCAATAAAATGCCTATCAAAACACCAACATCTTTTACAGAATTAGAATAAACAATCTTAAAATTTGTATAGAACCACAAAAGACCATAATAGCCAAAGCAATCTAGAGAAAGAACAACAAACCTAGAGGTATCATAATCCCAGATTTCAAACTAAGTTACAAAGCTATAGCAGTTAAAACAGTGCAGTATAGGCACAAAAATAGACACACAGATCAACAGGATAGAGAGCCCAGAAACATAGCCATGCTTATATGGTTACTTAATCTACAATAAAGGAGGCAAGTATATACAATAGGGAAAAGATAGTCTCTTTTGAGACTGAATGGTGCTAGGAAAAGTGGGCAACTACATGCAAAAGAATGGAACTGGCCCACTTTCTTACACTTTACACAAAAATAAACTCAAAATGGATTAAAGACCTAAATGTAAAACGTAAAACTATAAAACTCCTGAAAGAAAACATGGACAGTAATCTTTTGGACATTGGTCTTAGCAACATTTTTCTGATATGTGTCTTCAGTAAGGAAAACAAAAGCAAAAATAAACTATTGGGACTACATCAAACTAAAAAGCTTTTGGAGAGCAAAGCAAACATCAACAAACTGAAAAGACAGTATACTGAGTAGAAGAACATATTTGCAAATCGTATATCCAATAAGAGGTTAATGCCTAAAATATATAAAGAACTCATTCAACTCAATACCAGAAATCAAATAATCCCATTGAAAAATGGGCAGATGACCTGAATAGACATTTTTCCAAAAAGGACGTACAGATAGCCAACAGACACTTGAAGAGATGCTCAACATCACTAATCATCAGCAAAATCCAAATCAAAACCACAGTGAGAAATCACCTCATACCTGTTAGAATGGCTAGTATCAAAAAGACAAAAAATAACAAGTGTTGGGAAGGATGTGGAGAAAAGGGAACCCTTGTTTACTGTTGGTGGGAATGTAAATTGGTGCAGCCATTATGAAAAACAGTATCGGGGAATCCTCAAAAAATTAAAAATAGATATATCACATGCTCTAGTAATTCCACTACTAGATATTTATCCGAAGAAAACAAAAACACTAATTATAAAAAACGTATGCACTTCTCTTTCATTGCAGCATTATTTACAATAGCCAAGATAGGGAAGCAACATAAGTGTCCATCGACAGATGAATGAAGATGTGATTCTGTGTATAATTCTATATTTAATAGAATATTACCCTGCAATAAAAAAGAATGAAATGGTTTTTGTCATTTACCGAAGTGTAGAGGACAAACCATTCACAAATTTTATGCAGAAATAAATGCCATTAAGCCACATGTAGCTACTTACTAAACCAACTATAACAACAGCTACAACACAGTTGGCATTGTCAACTATGTACAAAACATTGAAAGGAAACTGTATCTTTGTCAAGTCTGGCAATGTCCACAGAAATTTAAAAACAGGTAATTACAATTCATTAAGAGCTCTAATAATTAATTTCTTCCTTGTCAAGAAAACTAATTTGTTTACTTAAGATTATTCATCTTGATCATATCTGTTTCTAATCAGAAATATAGATATATTTAAGCCATAGAATTGAATGTCTGGATTCTCAAACATCAGTGATCCTAGTTCAGGCAACACTCTTGTGTTCATAAATATGATCAAGGAACATGCCTTACTTAAACTAACAAATGATCAAACAAAAGAAATATAATGCTCTAAACATTTGCCAGTTCAAATTTCAGCTACATAATGCTGCCTATGTATACATATTTTAGCTAAATGTGAATAAAATTTAAAAAATACCATCTGCTAACATGGAACCTTCCTGCAAGCTTGAAGTGTACCTAGCAGTACACTTCATCATATATAAATAATGAAAACACCTTTTAAAAAAATTTTTTTAGAAAACACCTTTATAACTGAGATTTTGTCAGTGGATTTTTACATTCCATCCACAATCAGAGACTAGATAACATTTTGAGCAATGATTTTATAAGATTTTAAAATTCTCTGTGCAGTATTTAATATCCTATTAGTAATGGCATAATAAAACAGACTGTTGGATTTGGATCCAAGATTTCTTCTTATCCAGTGTTTGCCAAACTTCTTTAGTTAAGTAATGACATGGGCATTACTTTATATTTCATATTAAAGTTTTCCTTAAAGAAGTGAAAATTTTAAGGTAAAAACAGACCAATGGGGAGCTACTTAATTGAAGATGAAGCAGGGAGCCCGTACAGCCTCCTGCCATCTGTCTACTCCACCTGCCTTAGGGCTCCAGGTGTGAAAAGCGATCTACTTCAACCTCATCCCATGAATAATATCTCACATTGTTCTTTAGGCCTATTTGCCCCAATTCATTTATTTTTATTTTACAATTTTGGAGTCTCTTGCTGCCTTGTACTGAGCTCTTTACGAAAACCTTAAGAATGTGCCATCATTGCTTTCTTATTGTGAGGCTACTCTAGGTTCACACACTATTTAAATTCAGTCCCAAGCATTAGATATATACTAAGTATATGCTTGTCTATTGCCTAATTTGAAACGACCACATAATATATTTGCCTTAATAGCTTATTTTTCTTTAACCTCAACAATCTAATATAATAGCTCTACTCAGAAAAGGTAGAGTAATATAAAAAAAATCTCATCCTATAGGATTTTATATGACATGAGTGCTTTGTGATTCAAAACAGTTTCTTAGGGAAAATGAAAGTTCTCAGTACAGGGCAAAAGGAGCAGGCTGACAGAGGGCATGACTCACACTGATATGAAAAGGGAAGATAAAGATTTCTGGAAAGGGATGACATACCCACTGGAACCATGTCCTGGTACTGCGGCCTACTGACTGTATTGAACGTACTCGATGGCCTAGGAAGAACCGGTGGTCCTGTATGTCGAGAATCTTCTCCTACCTGAAAACAGAAGCATCATTTATGTTCTGCACCAAGACCCAGAATGGTTTAAATCAGCACACCAAGCCTAGTTGTTCAAAATACTTGACAACGAGCATTAACTGCCAACTGATCAGAAAAGACGCCACCTGAGGGGCAGACACAGGGCTCTCAAGAGCTTTGCTTTAGCGGCTGAATTGAGGGGAGGGGTTGGGACGTCCATGTCCTTGAGAGGGGCCGGGGCAGTGACTATTTACCAGATGGTACAGAGGCAGTTCCATATGCATACAATTACTCAGGTTGTAGAAGCTAAACAGCAGACCTGTTCACCAGGAATAACCTCTGCTTTGACAGAATCCAGACCTGCAACAAGACATCAGAGAGGGAACCTGGGAAGTACCAGTACCAGGTTATCCCTTCTTTTGGCCAAGGCAGGTCAAGGAATTCCCTGCACAGCGGAGGCTGAAGAGCAGCTGGCTTCATGTGGGGTTGTGAGTTGGTGTATTATCTCCTTAGAAGCAAGTTTACATGCCTATTAGAGCACCCAGTGCAACAGCTCTTTCTGGTTTGAACCTCCCACACCAGGGAGCTAATCGTAGCAGGTGTGAAAGAGCTAAATAGGGTTGGCCCAACCTGAATTATTTATTGTACCTATTACAGATTTAGAAACTCATAATACAAGTCGATCAACAAAAATGCCCTTTAATAGTCTTCTCAGTAAACTCTAGCATGGCTTTAGCTTCTGTTTTAGCACCCTCCTCCCCCATATTACAGAAGGCTTTTGGGACAACTGTAGAAAGGAAGTATCAGAGAGTACAAGGGTAAAATAGGCAAAATAATATACTGGATTTATAAATCGGTACTTTTAAAATAGAGCTTCTACTCCCACTCATTCAAAATTCACAACCATTTTATCACATTGTATCTGTGAGGTGTTTGGGGAGGGTTTTTCTAAAGGCCCTAAAACTGAAAACACCGTTCCCACTCCACACTGCATGCTTATCCCTCAAGAACACTCTCACTCTCCACAGTATAGTTCAAACAGTCCCTCCTCAATGAAGCCTTCCCTTCTGTTCAAGCTGACTTTAAATGTACCCTTCTCTGAGCTCCCACAGCACTTGGGATACATTTTTTAAGCAGCTGCCATTATTACCGTTTTATAAAGTGTTTTCATTCATATTTTTATTCATTTGTATTACAGCTAGTTTCATATATTTGCTCCTTAATAAGAACAAGGAACATATGTTACTTGTATCCTTCACACCAACCACTATGTCTCTACACTGCCAGTGTTTGGTAAGAATTACTCTGTTGGATGGAAGATATATTAACATTACCACCTGTAATATTTGCTAGATGAGGATAAGAGGGTAGATAGAAAGACTCCTGAGCATGACTAAAAGTTTCTCACTCTGCTTCTCTTGAATTACTTACTGTCTTTGAAGAATAAACTCAGCCACTCTTAGAGAAGATTCGATCATTAATGACACCTTGTCAGTCACAGAACTTACCATTTTAATACATGAACATATACTTTCCCTCCTGTCAGTATGTGGTCATGCATCATTATTTACCAGAAGAGACAAATGTCTTCTCTTCAACACCTCACTTCTCCGAACCAGACCGTCAGACAGGAGGCAAGTCCAGATAAGTGTGTGGAGTACAGCAGGCTGTGCCAGAAAGCACATTCCTGTCAATGGTCTGACAAGGTTGGGGCTGACTGCTGAGTCTTTATGGGGTTATCTCTGTTCTATGGCTCAGCCTCCATCAACACGAAGAGATATCCTCAGTTAAAATCGAATGGGTACCTTAGAATCCCTCTACCACAACTGACTATTACTAGACCATGAAAAGAACTCAAGTGCTGAGGCAGAAGGATTGAAAGAAAAAGAGGGTAGCTGTTAATCTTATGCACGTAGTCCCAACCAGACCCAGCAGCCAGCTCCATACTGTGAAGTCAAGATAAGACAAGTGGCTGAAGTGCACTGGCATTGTGATAAAGTCAGGCAGGGCCCTAATTATGGTCTTTATCACACACCAGGTCCAAAGGTGAGAGGTCTGTTCTGCTTTCAAGATGAATGCTCTTCGCATCATCCAGTTCACCACTAATGGTTTCCATGGCAGCAAAGTAAAGATTTATTAACTACTCATAAAACATAAATATTTCTGTGCATACCTCATCTTGCAATAGACTTATATATCACTTTTATATGAGGTTCTCAAGTATACTCTTCTAGGTCTGCACTTACAATCAGCAAATACACAAGTATGTAAATCATGAGGGGAAATTCCAAGAGTAGAATCTTGATGAATCAAATCCAGTTATTTATCACATACATAATTTTTCTTATAAGAGAGGCTACAAAAATATATGACCTACACTATAATACTGAAAATATAATATGCACATTGACATGGAAAAGGCATGCTGGAAAAAGAATCTTAATTCTTTTTGCTTGAGAAAAATGTATACCAAGCAATGATAAACATTCAAGTCATAAAGCCAGTATTAAGGAGAAAAAAAAAGTTGACTTAAAACATTCCTTTTATTTAAGCTACTAAAGAAAAAAGAAAACAGGAAGTAATTATTTCGGGGTTTTTTTTTTTTTTTTTTTTTGGGTTAGGCTATTCGAGAGCCCCCATGTGGTTACCACAGGTCACTGCAAGCCAGCAAAGTTAGAGCGAGGTAGAGCTGTTAGTAATTCTTAATTCCGCCCATTTTCTCTGGGCTCTTAGAATACATGAATCAACTCTCAGATATATGGTGACTTTAAAGAATATTAGTGAGGACACCACAACCCCATAGCATTGGCTGAAGATTTTAATCCAATCCAGCAGTCCTCACTTAAAAAACCTCCCTGCATGTAACAAATTTGGCCCACTAAAAGTTACATTTTGAACCTTCTGCTGTTCATAAGCGTGGTGCTTGGGTGTTCATGCCCTTGTGTGACACGAGGTTCCCTCAAACCTTGTTCCAACTCGGTACATCACCTGTCTGACGTGGAAAAAAAAGGTTACATTTATTTTTTTCCTATGAAGCTGCCCTTAGGTATGCAAAAGGGTTTACCATCCTCCTCTCTGGAATATTTCATAACATTGAGAATTTTCTCTCACCATCTTCTGAATGTAAAAAGTTACATTCTTCAGTCTTTCCTCATATATCCGTCTTTTAAAATTTGTAAATTAGGCTCTGTGTATTTCCAGAGAAGCCCTGTCAACATCCCAACGCTTTCCAGTCTCCAAATGATAATCTCTAAACCAAACTAGGAAAACAAAACAAAGCAATACTAAAAAGCCAGCCCATGTCCACAGCCACCACAGCCACCACATCCCCGTGGCTTCCACGAAGCCCTTCCCGAGGGCGGGCGGCGGGGGCGCGGGACTCACCTCGCCTGCGCTGTGGCTGCGTTGCCTGGTCAGGTGCTGCCGATGAACCAGCGCGCTCGTCGGTCTGCTGCTCTGGAGCGGGAGCCGGGGGTCGATAAAAGTGGTGGTGCGGGAGTTGTGGTCGACAAAAAATGCCTAGAAAACAATCCCCTCGGTCAGTAGTCAATTCGTGCCACACACTCGTCTTCGCTGACCTATCACTGCACAGGTTCAGGAAAAGACCGACTTTCGAGTAATGACCTTAGCTCCATTTTTTTTCATAATTTGAATCGTTGGGGAGCATTATTCCCGGTTTTAGGAAATACTCGAAGAGGCAGTCATCAAAGACAGGATCTCAGAAAGGAGCCATATGAAAGGGCACTTGGGCTTCTCTGAACTGGTGTTCTTTAAGCTCTTACTGCTGTCGCTGGTTACAAAGTTCTTATCACCTGACACTTCAACCTCATTGAGGTCTGCTACACTGTCAGCCCCCAGGCCCCCCACTTTCCCAGAGTAGTGTCTCCTCCATTTGTCCCATCCCAGCCTGATGACCCTCCTATTATTTCAGGGCTTTCTCTTGCACATGTTAAGTATTAATTGTCTTCAGTTGTGCCACACCTCTACAACCCTATTCATTTAACCGGTACCTCAGGACCGAATATTTTTTCTAAATTCTTTGATTACATTACTGCTCCAATCCAAAGCTTCCGCTGGCTACCCATTACCTCAAAAAAAAATTCTGACCCTGCAGTTTTTCAAGATTTTAAAATCTCCTTCCCATTTGCCTTTCCGGTTTAATCGTTGCTTACACATTCCATACAAATTCTATCACCTGAGATGATTTTGGTCAAGCCAGAAAGTTCTCTGAGCTGTAGATTTCTTATAAAAACATGTCTCCCTCACTCATAATAAACATTTCTCCCCTCCCCCACACACTGTGAAAGGAGGGAGGAATCATTTCTATGTTGTTTACTGCAGAATCTCCGACGATGTGAAATCATGAATGAGCATAAACCATTTGTTTCCCTCACTGCTGCAGTAAGGACTGTATATAATGTAGAAAAGCCTTTTAAATTTCTTTTTGTTTGTTGAATTTTGAAGCTCTACACCAGTGTTATTTATCACTGTCATTAGGAGACAAAGGGTATAAATCTTCAAAGTACAATTTGCTCTAGGGAATAACGAAGCCCATTATCTCAAGGACAATTAGAAAATGTAAGTTTTCCAAGATCAGATAAAGTTTATTAAGTCATCAAGATAAAAGAGACTATTAGGAGAGCTGAGAGACACATTACCTATTAGTCAAGTGTCAGGGCACATAATATATGCCGATAGCCCTAGCAAAAAAAACCTGATTTCTCAAACTGATGGAGCTCAGTTCACAAAGTACCTTAAAGACTAGGAAAGAAGGGGTGCCTGGGTGGCTCAGTGGGTTAAGCTCTGCCTTCAGCTCAGGTCATGATCCCAGGGTCCTGGGATCAAGCCCTGCATCAGGCTCTCTGCTCAGCGGGGAGCCTGCTTCCTCCTCTCTCTCTGCCTGACTCTCCGCCTACTTGTGATCTCTCTCTGTCAAATAAATAAATAAAATCTTAAAAAAGAGAAAAGACTAGGAAGGAAAACAACTAGGTGAATCCCAGGTTTAGATGGTATATTTATGTCTATTAAAAAAAATCACCTTTCCACTATGAAACAAAATATTTTTGTATATACATACTTAGGTAACAGGTAAAACAATTTATAGGTAGCTCCCAAATAAGGAAAAAAAAATTTCTTTGTAAGATAATACCTTTAAGCAGTAGATGCACTAGAAAACAAAGCAGAGAAATATACTGATTGAGAATCCTTGCCAGTTCCTCCCTCCCTCCTTCCTTCCTATTAATTTAATTTAATTAATTTACTATTTTTTTTATTATGTTCACGTAGCCAGCATATAGTACTGTATGCTGGCTAGTTCCTTCTTTCAATATCTGATTTCCAGGTACAAAGACTGAATTAAGTGGAAGTCTTATAGGAGATGATCCCATCAGCTTCATAACCCAGGATAATGCTCTCTTTTTCCTAACATGTCAGGTGGAACATCTGTCTTCTCTGATCTTGAAAAAAAAAACAAAAACAAGAAAGAAACCTAAGAAACAAGAAACACCAATGATAAACTCTATATAGACTTATATTGGCAGTTTCTGGTCCCAAATGTCCCACTGGTTCCCATTTGATTTGGGCTTCTAATACACTTATACATCATTTCTGCCACTATTCAAAATGTCATACTATAGAAATTAATTTATTTTTACAAATGGAAATTTCAAAATAATGATTATCATAATCGGTCGCATATCTTTATGAAATTAAGGTTAAGTTTTTATTACTAAAACAATAATATAAGCTATGTTTTTTAAGGGAAAAATACAAAGAGTACTAAAATAGAATTGCCTATTTACCTAATTTCTTAGGAATGTTCTGAAGGGATGGGTAACCATTTAGAAGTAACAATGATGCACTTGTAATTATAAGGACAAATGGGTGTGTACATCTAGGTCAGCTGTGATTTACATGTAGTGTCATAGTATAATTTGATGTTAAGAGGCTTGTCTAAAACCAATTCTCTAAAGAATTATACTGTAAATGCCTTGAGGGAAAGGACTCTTTCTTACTCATCCTGTTATCCCTGATAGCTTTTGGGGCTGCATCTGGGGGAAAGATGGGGCTTAGTAAATAATAAAACTGAAATGCTAATATCTTGACTAAAGTATGGAGACAACTGTTAATGAACTAATCAAGTAATAAAAGTAACGTTCTTTTACATAAGCAGAGAAATACTTAAAGATGTTTAAAAAATAAATGAGATGTGTGTGTGTGTGTGTGTGTGTGTGTGTGTGTGTGTGTGTGTGTGTTAGGTAAAAAGCACGGAGAGTTAAAGAGTATGAAAGCATAGATAGGGTAGAAGTTTTTAAAACATCCCATTGTAGATGTGAATAAATTACCAAGTTAAAACTTGAGAAGTGGGAGGCAAAGTAGTAATTAAATGGTTGGAATCTAAAAAAAGACAAGGCTGGGTCTGAGCGCTAGCTCCACCACTTAGTAGTGACATAACCTTGAGCAAACTACTTAACTCTTAAACCACAATTTCTTTTCTGTGAAATGGGGATAATAACACCAACATCAAAGGAAGGTTAAATGATATGGTTCTTATAATTTTTTTTAACATAGGGCCTGTGACCTCTTAAATGTTACTATTATTAGTACTAATAATAAGTTTTAACTTCTAAGATGTTTTTCCCAGGATCACAGTGCTTCTTGCTATTCCATACACAAGCCTCCAAACACAAGGCTCCATTCCACAATGGCTCCAAGGAGCCATTCCATCCATACATAAGGCTCAAAAAAATGAAGAACCAGGGAAACTAGACTTCCTGAGCTCTTTGTAAGTGTATATGGCCCAGACTAAGTTATGGTCAATGAGATGTAAACCGAGTGTCACATGATATTTCTGGAAAACTTCCTTACAAGGTGATTTTTACAAGGTCAAGCCCCCCACCCCATCCTTCATCTTTTCTTCTCCCTGAGATAAGGATGTAATTCATGGAGCACCAGCAGCCATATAGAACCATAAAGATGAAAGAAGTCTGAGCAAAAATTGGAAGAGGCCAAGGCCTATTACAACTTGAGAAATCACCTTAAAAGCCCCAGACTGCCTACCTCTGAACTCCTTTATGTGAGTGAATAAAATCTTGTATATTAAACTTTGTATGGGTCTCTGTCACAAGGCAGCCAGAACAAATCCTAACTGATACACTGAAGTCTCCACGATGCAGAGGAAACATGGCCTTTCTAAAATTCAAAGCATAGAAGAACACATAAACCAGCAACCACCCTTATAAATATTTTCATTATTTGGTAAATAATGATATCTCATTGTTGTTCACCTTCAATATAGTTGGGTAACAGTTCTGATTTAAGTGAGACGTATAGTTGGGAACGTATAAAGCTGGGATTTGAACTTCCTGTCTGACTCTAAAGCCCAATGAGTAGTAGCTCTTTCCCCTCAATCTCCTTTTCACATATCCTTTTGTTTTCATTCTGCTTTCTGTTCCCTATCTTTTCCTTTTCATGCTCTTCCCACTCCCCTCATACCTTAGGTTGTACATGATTTTAGAAAGCATTTAAGTATTTATTGAATTAGGATGGCAATAAGAGTCACTCACAGTGCTGGCCTTAACACTGTTTCACACTGAAAAGGCTGTGACTAATGTCAGACAGCAAACTGTACATATTCTCCACAGTTTGCATCACTGACCAGTTGGTGGCATGGCCATGGGTGGAGAAGAGGTACTATTTGTATCCCACAAAGGGTTCAGAGTCAAACAGAATGTGCATATTGTTGACACATGTTTTTTAAGTCAGCCAAGTACTTGGGGAGAAAGGTCTTGAATTAAGACCTCTATCAAAATCCCATCACTAGGGCAGTAACAGAATGCAGCACAAAGAAACAATTACTTGGCATGCATTTTGCCTTTGCCCCACCATGTGACCATGGACGGGTCTTGGTGCTTTGCTTTATCCCCATAAAGGGGACTACTCAGGTCACAGTTGAGTTGTGAAAAATGTATTCTACTTTAAAGTAGAGAGAAAAGCATAGAAAAATTACTGTGCAAAATTTAGGTTTGCCATTTCTATTTGTGACACATAAATCAATTATGTCAGAAAAGTGGATCACTTTCCCACAGGATATCCTAAGTAGTTCAAGCCAGTTATGCAGTTGACCTAGTACTTTTTTTTTTTTTAATTTGGGTCATTTTTTTATGTCATCATCTTGAATAGCCTGCCTTTATTTATGGAAGCACTTAACACATATTAATAAATTTTGTGTGGTTAAATAGCATGTTGAGAATGTAGATTATATGAAAAAAAACAGTTGTATCAAAAAATGGGTCTTTTTCAGATTAGCCACAGCAAAGCAAATTTTGAACAACATAGATTCCCTACTGTTAAGTTTATTAAGGAAATTGACAAGCTTCACAGTGCTGGACCAACTAAGACTAACAACACAGTCAAAAACTGAAAGGAATGCAAATACACAAACTCAAATCTCATTTGAAAAACTTCTTCCCTTTCATTGCTTCAGGGCATGGTCGAGTCAGGAAATATGGGCTGGTTGGAGCCAAGTGGTATTTTAGTGAGGCCAAACAAAATATGCTTCTCTCTTTACACAATTCTTTTTATTTTTTTAAGCTTCTATTATTTTAAGAAAAGAAAAAGCCATCAGTATTTGTGAAGAAATACCAACCTCAGGCTCAACAAATCTAAGTTACAGAAGTTTGAAATTGTTTCCAGTTAACATTCTGCCAAACCAGGAATCTATATTAAAAGACCACGTAAACAAAATAAAACAAGCCTTAGTAACTATGCTACACACAAAAAAAGATCAGATCTTCTATCTTTTTCTAAAGAGCTTTGGAAAAAGCAGGCAGTTCAAGATAGTGGCACAGGAAGATCCTGAACTCGCTTCCTCCCATAGACACAACAAATCTACAGCTACATATGAAACAATTTTCCTCTGAAAAGAACATAAGAACTAGCTGAACAGCTACTCCACAACAAAGGATGAAAGGGTCACACTGAGATGGGTAGGAGAAGCAGAGAGCTTACCAAAAATTCCACCCCTGTGTAGCAACCATTGGGAGGGGGCTCACAATGGAACTCCACAATGAGGGTTTTTTTCGTCACCTCAGGCACCCCAACCGTTGGGACCTGCACTGGAGAGACAAATTCCCCAAACATCTGGCTTAGAAAACCAACAAGACATATCCAGAGGAACAATAGGGCTGTAGGAAACAGATTCTGCTCTTAAAGGACTTGTGTGCAGACTCACTGGCCCTGGGATACAGCACAAAAATAGCAGTTTGGCAAGAGCCTAGAAATTCATTTGTGAATGTGAAGAAATTCATTTGTTAATCTCAAAGCATCTTCCAGAGGGCAAAAGCTTGTTGGGAATCTCTCCAGGAATGGAGGTACTCATGGATGCCATTTTTGCACCCTCACTTTGACTTGCTAGGGCCAACCATCCACCCCCACCCTGCCTTATTCCTTCACACTGCTACCACTACTGGCCAGGAGCAGTAGGTGAACACTCCATCCCCTCTCACTGCTTTTGTAGCCCTGTCTCCTTCCCAGCTTCCCCCCACAGCTTTCCAAAGCCAGTCTGTGTGGGAAGCCCACACAGGGGAAGGCATTTAGTACTGGGCTCTGGTGACCAGGGGAGATTGCATTTCTGGACCCCAGGGAGCTGAAACAAATGGAGAGGCAACTTAAAAGACAATCAAGAACTAGGGCAAGTTTAAATGATAAGGTTAATTGCCCACACAGGGACAACAATTCAAGACTGGGAGAGACAACTCTTTGCCTAACACATGGAAACAGAGAGTCAAGCAAAATGAAGAAACAGAGGAATATGTTCCAAATGAAAGAACAAGATAAAATTCCAGAAACACACATTAATGAAATGGAGATAAGTAATTTAACTGACAAAGAGTTCAAAGTAAGCATCAAAAGATGCTCACGGAACTTAGGAAAATGGATGAACATTGAGAAAACTTCAACAAAGTGACAAAATAAGAAAACACCAAAGAGCAGTCACAGAGATGAAGATTACAATAAATGAAAAATAGCTGAATATAATAACTGATAATACATTAGAGGGGTTCAACAGGAGACTAGATGAAGCAGAAGATTCAGTGACTTAGAAGACAGGGTAGTGGGACTGACTCAAACAGAGCAGCAAAAAGAAAACAGAATATTTATAAGTGTAGATAGTTTAAAAGACCTTTGGGACAACATCAAGCAAAATAACATTCGCATTTTAGGGGATACCAGAAGGAGAAAAGAGAAAGAAAGGGGCTGAAAACCCATTTGAAGAAATAATGGCTGAAAACTTCCCTAACCCAGGGAAGGAAACAGACATCCAGACCCAGGAAATCCAGAGAATGCCAAACAAGATGAACCCAAAAAGACCCACACTAAGACATATTATAATTTAAATGTCAAAAGTTAAAGATAGATAATCTTAAAAGTAGTAAGAGAAAAACAATTTGTTACACAAAAGGGAACCCCCATAAGTCAATCAGCAGATTTTTGAGGAGAAAAGTTGCAGGCCAATAGGAATTTAAAATGTATTTGAAATGCTGAAAGGAAAAAACTTCCAACCAAGAATGCTCTACTTGGCTAGTTTATCATTCAGAATTGAAAGAAAGATAAAGAACTTTCCATACAAGCAAAAGTTAAAGGAGTTTATTATCAATAACCTGGCTCTGCAAGCTCAGAAGAAAGGGTACTGATTAGTAATAAGAAAACATACAACAGAAAAATCTCATTGGTAAAAGTAAATATATAGGAAAGGAAGCAGATTAATCAGCTAGTACAAAGGTTAAAAGACAAAAGTAGTAAAACAACTGTAACTATGATAATTAGTTAAGAGACATAAAAGATGTAAAATGTAACATTAAAAATGTAAAGGGGGGTGTAAAAATCCAGTTTTAGAATGCATTCAAATCTAACTTGCTATAAACATAAAATACAGCAAAAAATACAGTAAAATACACACACACACACACACACACACACAGGCTGTTATATATGAGCCTTATTGTAACCACAAAGCAAAAACCTATAGTAAATATACAAAAAGTCATGAGAAAGGAATCTGAGCATTATACTACAGAAAACATTCAAACTACAAGGGAAGAAAGAAGAAGAAGGTAGGAACAGAAAGGAACTACAAAAATTATAGCATTCATGCTATAATTGGTTTCTATTTGCATCTTTTTTCATCCCTTCACTTTCAGTCTGTGTGTGTCCTTATATCTAAGGTGAGTCCTTGGGTAGACAACGTATAGATAGGTCTTGTGTTTTTATCCATTCAGTCATTCTGTGTCTTCTGATTAGAGAATTTAGTCCATTTACGTTTAAAGTAATTGACAGATATGTACGTATTGCCATTTTGTTTATTTTCTGGCTTTTATTTTCAGTTTCAGTGTGAAACTGAATTATAGCAATTCAGGCCTACCCAAGACACAAGAAAAAACTTAAATAAACTATATATATATATAAAATAACCAGAAAAGAACCAACTCCAAAGTTAATAGAAGGAAGGAAATAATAGGGATAAGAGCGGATGTCAATGAAATAGAGACTAAAAAACAATAGAAAAGATCAATGAAACTAAGAGCTAGTTCTTTGAAAAGATAAACAAAATTGACAAACCGTTAGGTAAGACAAAGAAAAAAAAGGGAGAGGGCTCACATAAATTAAATCAGAAACGAAAGAGAAGAAATTACAACTACTACCAGAGAACTACAAAAGAATTATGAGAGATAATTACATGCCAACAAATAGGAAAAAACAAATAGGGAAACCTAGAAGAAATGGACAGATTCCTAGAAACATACAATCTTCCAAGACTGAATCATGAAGAAATAGAAAATAGGACTGGACAGATTATTGGTAACGACATTGAATCAATAATCAAAAAGCTTCCAACAAACAAAAATCTAAGACCACATGGCTTCGTTGGTAAATTCCACTGAAAGATTTAAATAATATTAAGTACTATCCTTCTCAAACTCATCCAAAAAATTGAAAAGAAGGGAATACTTACCAACCTCGTTTTGTGAGGACAGCATTACCCAATACCCAAACCAAATAAAATACTACACAAAAAAAGAAAGTTATAGACCAATAACCTGATGAACACAGATGTAAAAATCTTCAACAATATATTAGCAAACAAAAGTCGGTAATACATCAAAAGATGTATACCATGATCAAGGAGATTTATATACCATGATCAAGGGAGATTTATTCCAAGGATGCAAGAATGGTTCAAAATCTCCAAAATCAATCAATGTGATAAACCACAGTAACAGAATGAAGGATAAAAATCCATATGATCTAGCAGTTCCACTTCTGACTATCTATTCAAAGAAAATGAAAACACTAATTCAAAAAGATATATGCATACCCATGATTATTGTACCATTATTTACAATAGTCAAATATGGAAACGATCTACCTGCCCACTGATGGATGAATGCACAAAGAAGATGTGGTATAGATTATACAGTGGAATACTATTCAGCCAGAAGAAAAGAATGAAATCTTGCCATTTGTGCTAACATGAATGGATCTTGAGGGTGTTATGCAAAGTGAAATAAGTCAGAGAAAGACAAATACGGTGTGATTTCACTTATATGTGGAATAAAAAACAAATAAACAAAATAAAATGTATAGGTAACAGAGAATAGATTAATGGTTGCTAGAGCAGGCATAGAGGGTGTAAAATGGGTGAAGGAGTTCAAGAGATCCAAAGTTTCAGTTATAAAATATGTGTCATGGGATAAAATGTATAGCATGATGACTACAATCAAGTTGTATTGCAGATATGACAGTTGTTAAGGAAATAAATCTTGGGGTGCCTATGTGGCTCAGGTCATGATCCCAGGGTCCTGGGATTGACCCCTGCATCAGGGTCCCTGCTTGATGGGAAGTCTGCTTCTCCCTCTCCCACTCCCCCTGCTTGTGTTCCCTCTCTAGCTGTGTCTCTCTCTGTCAAATAAATAAAATCTTTAAAAAAATAATAAATCTTAAAAGTTCTCATCACAAAAAAATATCTGTAACTTTGTATGGCAATAGATGGTTACTACACTTATTATGGTGACCATTTTGCAATGTATACGAATGTGAATCATTTGTATGATGTATCTGAAACTAACATAATGTCATAATGTTGTATGTCAATTACACTTCAATTTAAAAGAAATGGAGAGCTATGGAAACAAAAGAAAAACAATTTATAAGTTAGAAGGACTGCATATTGAATCTGTTCTTCTGACTTCTCTACAAAGTCTTAGGAATGCTCCAAAAAAAAAAAAAGAATATATTTACTCACACAGTCTCTCCATTCCAAAATATAAATCACTTCTCATCTCCTGGCTCCCTCACTAGTATTTCTCCAATTATTAGGAATAAACACATTATTATTTCCTTTATATTATTTTTTCTAGATTTTACTTATTTATTTGACAGAGAGAGACACAGCGAGAGAGGAAACACAAGCAGGGGGAATGGGAGAGGGAGAAGCAGGGTTCCTGTGGAGCAGAGAGCCCGACATGGGGCTTGATTCCAGGACTCTGGGATCATGACCTGAGCCGAAGGCAGATGCTTAACGACTGAGCCACCCAGATGCCCCTATTTCTTCTATATTATATCCCAACAGAACTCTTAGCAATAACAGAAATGAAAAGGCTAAACGATACAGTTTATTATAAGTAAAAAATAGTCATGCTAATGTTTTCCACCACTTGGTTCATTTGGAGGGAGTGATCCCAAACATTCTATGACATCTGTATTAGTCACAAAAAAAGTTGAAGCAGGTTATTTTGTTAAACTACTATGATCAGAGACTTAAAGCTTCGAGGAGACAAAACAGGGAATACGTGGTGCTCAGGCTAGAGTTTTGGAAATAGCTGGTCAGTTAGCAGGTATGGGTAAGTCCAATATTCCCAACACTTTAAATAAAAAATGTTAGCAAAAGGATATTTCACGTGTTGGGAGTGGTGGTATTTAGGTGTTGGAAATATAACAGGAGAGCTAGTGGTATGCTGGGGATGGTGTCTACAGCTCATGAGAGCTGATGTGAAATTTTAAGGGAATATGCTGGCAGCCTGAAATGGGCTATGATGGGAGAATTTACCCCATGGAAAGTGGCAAATGCTACAAATCAGCCTTCCTCCACACTTCCCCTGGAGAGCCGGTTTTTAAAAGTTACTAATACATTGCTATAGAAGGCTGAGGATAGAGTTATCCAAATCAGCCCATTTTAGGTACAGCAGAAAGTCACTGCCATGAAATGTTAAAATACCATATTGTATTTCATAAAAAAGGTCCAGTACAGATCATGAAGACAACCGTTTAAAAATAAGAGACAAAGGCCATTTCCATACTTGGATAGTTCCTTCAGGATTCCATGAGTCTAGCATTTTACTCAGAAATATACTCACAAAACCAATCTCTGTTCTCTTCACTCCTTCAGAAAGGTACACTGTCCCAGAAGTAGTCTTTCCTGTTGCATTCTATGTGTATTTATGTGAGTTAGTACTTAATCTAATACCTTTTTACTCCCTTAAAAATCAGCAAGAGATCGTTTAAAATTCACATGCTATTTACAAGTTTAGAATTTAATTCCATCTCTACCTGGATTGCTGTACAACTTCAGGTTATTAAAACAGGTAGGCACCACAATGAGATATTGTTTCAAAGCAATTAAAGAGATGTGCCACAAAACTAACAAATGTACTCATCAAACTAACAAAGAGTGTGTTTTTCAAAGTGTAGAGCTTATCCTAAGATATTTTAGGGATTCACATGAGACTTTCAAATACTAAGTTGCAGTTTACTCATTGAAATGAACCTGACCCCATAAATTGTAGCTATCAGCTTCATGTGGGATACAACCAAAATCTGTCATCACTGTGTCAACTTCTGCAGCCACACTGGCTATTACAGTCTTGTACAATAAGAATCCTTCAGTAGGCTTACACTGTGATAAATTTCACTATACAAATATTTGTTCTCTTCTCAAAACCTATCCTCATAACCATAACTGCTATGGTCATCTATGTTGGGTATTTGGACCATTCTGCTACTCAAACCCCCAATCTGACATCCAAAGTCACAAAACTCTAGAGTTACCAAATTTGGATATAGAAATGGATATCAATTTAGCTAGGAGATAGAGCATATGATTTTTGTAGGGAAAAAAAATACAAGAAACTATGGGAGAAGACATTTCACTTCGAATAAAAAGATGATTAGCATTTTTATTTTAAAAATGAAGTTTATGATGTTACTACTTTTAAAATTCCAAATTTCTTAGTATTTCAACTTACGCCCATGTAGAAAGAGCTGGGAAAAACACTTTGTGTTATACTGCTTGAACGTACAAAACAAAGAGGCAAGGGGGAAAAGAAGTTATTTCATATCGAACATCTGGAAGGGGGCCAAAAACTAACATTCTTTTCTAAAAATTAAACCAAATGATAAACTCATTGTGTGAACTTAAGAAATAATAAGCTGTATAGTATTTTTTCAATTATCCATGCCATTTTGCATCATTCTCTTTGTTACCCTTAACCCTCTGCAACAGAGATTCTACTGGTAATACTTCACTGACAAGAGTCTCTGATGGTTCATTTTATATGTCAGTTTTACTGGGCCACCCAGTACCCAGACATTTGGCCAGACCAAATGGGTCTGTATCTGTGAGTGTGTTTCTGGATGAGATTAACATTTGAATCAGTAGACAGAGTGAAGCAGATTGTCCTCCCTAAAGGACCAATCATCCGAAGAGCTCTATAGAACAAAAAGGCTGAGAAGAGGTAAATCCATCTGCCTAACTGAATTGAGATATTGGTGTTTCCTGACTTTCAGACTCAGACTGAAACATAAGCTCTTTTTGGGTCTCGAGCCTGCCAGGCTTTGGATTGGAACTTACACCATTAGCTCTTGTGTGTGTGTATCTCTCTCTCTCTCTCTCTCTCTCTCTCTCTCTCTCTCTCTCTCTCTCTCATACACACACACACACACACACACACACACACACACACACACAGAAAACATAGCTTATATACAGTCTCTTAAAATTTGCCCATTACTTCTTCATAGGAATCAAACACACCTACCTGCTGTATTCCTATCTCCATGACTTCACTTCGGGTGCTTTTCCTCCCCATCCCCTATTTTCTCTTCTCTACAATCTCTTTTTATCAAAATCATACTCATCATTCAAGGGTCTGTTGTACTGCTACCTTTGCTAGGAAAACTTTCCAGGTATCCCATGCCAGAAATAAGTCATCCTACACCGGACCATTGCAGACACTACACCAGTGCACACTGCACATTCTTTCATAGTCCAAATGAGAAGCATTAGTGGTAAACAGTCTGGGGGAGGAATGTCTAGTGGCTTTACACAGTAAGTGCATGATTCTGTGCAAAGGGATCTGGTTTCAGTTCCAGTTCTACTTACCTTGCTGAGAATGTTTTTCAACCTTACTTTCATGACCACGGCTGATGGAGAATGTAACCACCAGAGTAAAGGCTACCGATTCGGCAAGAGAACAGATCTACCAGGAAGACTGCAATAACCATGGTAAAAAAACAGATGCTCTGGGTTGTTACACAGTTTTAAGGCAGGAGCAAACACCTGAGGGCAGACTACCCTTCAGTGTCATGAACAACATGGACAGCAAAGAACAATAGCAAAAGGAACCCCATTTTGAAGAAACCATTCTTTAACCATGGTTAAAGGAGATCAGCTGCATGTTAAGAACAAGAATGGGACATTGACTAATCCTGCAGTATATCTTTTATAAAGTCATTGTACATTTCCTATTAAAGATATGGCCATTAATAACAAATCTTTATCATTTTCATAAAATTCTAAATTGATGAAACTCTTAGTTATTGTACTATATAGACCTTTGCTTTAACTTGACCATTCAAATCAAGATTTTGGTGAGATGGGCAGCAATAACTAGGTGAGCAGCACTCCTGGCTAAAAATAAAATAAAATGGTTCATTTTATTTTGGAGGTAACTGTATATTCCATATCTTTGTTTTCTCCAAACTAAATCATAAATCTCTAGAGGTTTGTAACATACAGCTTTTATCTTCTATACCATAAGTCAAGGAATATTAAATCAATGACTGATTATTATAATCTTAAATGCTTTTCTTCCATTTGTAATCCCACCATTATCTAAGTTGATGCTAACCATAGCCCCAGGAGCTGGAAAGGACTGGTTACTAACCCTCACTTCAGAGAAAACGGAGGATCACAGAGGTCAGATCAGATCTGGAGGATCCAGAAATCCTGACCCCACTGCAGCATAATTTTCTCAAATCCATCAAATTAACAATGGGAAGAAAGAAAGGGAGAAAGTAAGAGTGAAAGAGAAAGAGGAAGGAAGGGAGGGAGGGAGGGAGGGAGGGATGGAGGAAGGAAGGAAGGAAGGGAGGGAG
>LNAC01000099.1:3055258-3221413 GCA_002007465.1 Ailurus styani
AACCGTCGAGGGTGAGTGCTTGGAGACCAGGGAGTGGACACATCCCTAGCGACCTGTGGATGGCCCTCTTCTTCCTGGGGACAACGGCCTGAACCTCCCGTCCTGGGGCAGCATTCTGGCAAGCTACTGCTGGCCTTTCTCCCTGAGGGGTGGCATNAAAGAAAGAAAAAAGGGGAAATGTTCCTAGGTTAAATAACTTCATTTTCTTTATTAAAGTGCATATTTGTCTTCCAGATATATTATCCCCATGAGTACACACTAATGATCAAATCTAGCCAAGAACCAGAAGCATTTTAAACAAGTCACATTTTAATACTATTGATGCATATTTCTTGCAAAAATATAAAACATTTATATTAACACTGTGTCCAGAGCCAAAATTATCCTTGCTTTTCACACTCCTGAGAGTATACAAAAATTTAAGAATTATTACAATAAGAAGCAAGCAGAACTTTTTTTATACTGGCCCACTTTCTTTGCTTATGTTTCTTTTCAAAATGAGGCAAGTCAAAATGTGTCCTATATGCTAGGTGAAAATCCTAGGCCTTAAATCCAACAAATAAACAGAGAGGTTGATCACAGTTTCATAAGGACGATCCTGCATAAAACCTGGTTTAGTTGCCAATCCCACCATTACAGAGTCAAAATAATTAAGGAAATCGAGTAATGGAACAAAATACTAATGAAAACAACTGTTGAATTTTGAACAAAAGACCCTTCCAAATGTAATGAGCTGAAAGAAGTACATTACATATTTGATGTCAAATCCAGTCTCAAACCATATCGTCTAAACTTCAAAACTGAAGAATCAAGGGTTTATAAAATCTATGAGCTAAAAAGGAAATCTTGGCCTGTCTCTAATCCAACCTATCAATTTTTAAAATAGCTTTACTGAAATGTAATTCAGATACCTACGATTAATTCAACCATTTGAAGCGTACTACTCACCGTTTTTTAGTATGTACACTTGGTTGCACAACCATCACCATGATCTTAGAACATTTTCTCCTCGCAAAAGAAATGCCACATACCCATTAGCATTCACTCCCCATCCCACCTCCAACCCAAGGAAACCACCAATCTACTTTCTATCTCTATAGATTTGCCTATTGTGGTCATTTTATACCAATGAGATCATACAGTATGTGATCTTTTGTGATTAGTTTCTTTCACTTAGCAAACATTTTCAAGGTTCATCCATGTTGAATCAGTCCTTCATTCCTTTGTATTGTCAAATAATATTCCATTTATGGACCTAGCACATTTGTTTGTCCATTTATCAGTTGATGGACATTTGGGTTGTTTCCACTCTTTGACTATTACAAATAATGCTACCATGAAACATTTGTGTGCAGGTTTTGAGAGGAAGTGTATTTTCTTTTCTCTTGGGTATATACATAGTTGTGGAATTGTTGGATTGTGGGGCAATCTGCACAACGCTTCTTTAGAAACTGTCAGATTGCTTCCAAAGTGGCTCTACATCCCCACCAGCAATGGAGGAGGGTTCCAATTCTCCACATCCTTGCCAACATTTATTATTTTCCAGATTTTTTTATGGTCAATTAAATGGGTCTGTGTTGGTCTCATTGTAGTTTTGATTATCACTTTCCTAACAACTAGTGATATCAATTAAAAAGAACAGTCTTCAGCAAATGGTGCGAGGACCTGGATGTCCACTTGGAAAAAAATGAAATTGGGTCTTCGACCTCATGCCATACAAAAACAATTAACTCAAAATGGATCCTAGATCTAAATAGAAATGCTAAAACTGTAAAACTCTTTGAAGAAAACACAGGAGTCAATTTTTGCAATCTTGGATTAGGTAACATTTTCTTAGATATGACACCAAAAGCATAAAGCAACAACAACAACAAATAAACGACTATATCAAAATTGAAATTTTGTGTTGTAAACAATACCATCAAGACAACTCATAGACTAGGAGAAAATATTTGCAAAGCATGTGTCTTAAAAGGGACTAGTATTCAGAATATATGGTTCAAAGAACTCTCACAATTCAATAATACAAAGACAAATAATCTGATTAAAAAATGGGCAAAGAATTTGAATACACGTTTTTCCAAAGAAAATATACAAATGAACAGTAAGCACATGAAAAGATAGATGATCAATGTATTCATATGCAGAGGTAAGGAAACTCAGTGCCAGTAAATCTAAATGACATAGTTCAAGTTAGTGAGGTGGTTAGTGGCCAGTGAAGGCTAGACTAATCTTGTATAGAAAAACCATTACAGGTCTTGGATAAAGAAAGGCATGGGTTTGTATTCAAAAATTTACTTGCACACCTAAACTCTTTGAGCCTTAGTTTCTTCATCTATAGTAAAACCTATTCCATAGGGTTATTGTGAAAGTTAAATGACCTAATATAATAACCCTCACATAGAGCTTGGCATCTAATAAGCCATTATTATTTTTATGTTTCAATATTCTATATACCCTTAGCATAAGACCTCTATGGTATTTAAGCATGGAGCTGTGTATATGTATGTCTGGTTGTGTGTCCTCTGCTAGATCACCTGGGATCTAATTAAGACATACATCTATGTCTCAGTCTTGAAGAATAGTAGTAACCCCAGCATCTGGCCTGGAACTCTTCCTCCATGGGATGACAAAGGAACTCTCATTTCCAAAGACAATCCCTCCTAGTAGAGAAACAGTGGTAAAGTCACACTGGTAATGTTCGAATCCTGGGTTCCTCACTTGCTTGCACACATTATTTAACATCTCTAAATTTCAGTAAAATGTGGATAACACTAATAATACCCACCTCATAAATCGCCAGGAAGTATAAATAAAGTAATCCACGGGGAAGCACCTAGTACAGTGCCTGGCACATGGTATGAGTTTTAAACATGCAGGTATCATCATTATCATCACTGTCATTGTCATCATCATCAATATCTTACTAGAAAGCCTGATATTGTTCTTATTCTTTAATTAGTAGTTAATTAGAAATATTTTATTTCTATTCTTTTATGTGAGTCATGGACCTAGTTCACCCTAGAAATTCTAAAAAGATTATACCAGATCTAGAATTCTGTGAAATTTCACCCAATTTAAATCCTTGGCTTTAAGTAATTAGAAAAAAAGTCTCTCCCAAAATCAATCACTGTCAAAGTGCAGTACAAGCTTCATCACCACCTTGTTTAAACAATATTGTGAAAGCTCCAAGGCAACATACACATTAAGGGAGGTCAAGTGGAGCAAATCTAGGAGCTATTTCTGGTGAAAACACGGGAGGAGGAAAGAGTGGGGAGGGAGTCTTCATCTGTCCAAGGCAGAGATTACTAATGACTGGGAAACTACAGGTGGCAAGTTTTGTTCATATATTAAGCTTGTTTTGAGAACCTGGCATGTGAAAGGCACTGGGGTAGAAGAGGAGGTAATTAAAAATAAAAGAACTCTCAAGGTGGGGATTGTCAGCTTGGGAAGATAAAACATCTAAATGACTATAGCATGAGACAGATGTGGATAGATGTCATGAGAACAATACAAGGGAAATTATGAGGGTATTCAAGAGAGGACTGATTGCTTATGCCCGGATTGCTGACAGCAACTCACACCATATGCTGTCCTTCAGTGATGCATCTGAAAGGCCCTACCCTCCTCGACAGTGGTAGGAAATCCTACCACAGGTTCCCATGGCATCTTCTACTACTTTCATTATGACTGTTAGACATCCATCCACCCTACTCACAGGTGAAAGGCAGGATGAGAGCACAGACTCTAAACCTGGACTGCCTGGGTTCAAATCCAATTCCATCACTTTCTACTTGTGGGACCTTGGTCAATTCACTCAACTATGTTCTGCCTTAGTTTCCACCTCTTTATTTATTTATTATTATTTTTTTATTTCTTAGTTTTTTATTATCATTTTTTAGTTTCCACCTCTTTAAAATGTGGATAAAAACAGCAGCTATCTACAAGGCTGCTGTGAGCATGAAAGGAACTAATCTGAGTGCTTACAACAGTGTCTACCAAATAGTCAATACTACATACTACCTAATGTTACACTGAGTGTTAGCGTTTATCATTATCACAGTGGCATGCACATCTGAGGCATTCAGAAGTATGTGAATGTGTGCTGAATGACTAAATAAATGAGAACAGGAAAAGAAAAGGCTGCACTAGAGAAGACCAGATGTCATAAGTCTGCAGAGCTAAATTCCCCTTGAGAAGCATTTCCTTTCACGTAGCTGAGGATCTGGATATCCTATTCTATGTCAATTCTAAAAATCAGTCACCACCATGGGAAAACAACTTTGCAGTATTTAATAGCTTTTGATGTTATATTAAGCAAGGAAAAAGTTTACTCCCTTTAAATGTTCTGGAAGCAAAGCAATTCATTAAAAAGGGGGGGCTAAAATGTCAAGACTGGAAGAAAACCTATCAACCTTGGAGGATAAGAACTATGATTTCCAAAATGCATTCAAAAGCAGTGCAGCCAGTAAAGACCTAGCACAAGCCTCTCCCAATGTTCCTTTATTTTAGTTCACTGGAAACCAGACATTTGCAAAGGAAGGATAGGGGTGTGTGTGTGTTGGGGGGGGAATCACAGGGAGATATACCTGCTTCAGTTAAGGTGTCCAGTTTAGCTAAAAATCTTACTCAAGTTCTAATGCACAAAATAAAGAGATTACACTAATGCGATAACCTTTCAGGCCTGTCTGATAATCTGTTTGGTCCACAAGGCTAGGGGTCCTTCTCTATCTTTCATGCCAAACAGTGTTCAAATGCAAAGCTACCCGGGCACCTGGGTGGCTTAGTCGTTAAGTGCCTGCATTCAGCTCCAGTCATGATCCCAGGGTCCTGGGATCAAGCCCTGCATCAGGCTCCCCGCTCAGCGGGAAGCCTGCTTTTCCCCTCTCCTACTCCCCCTGCTTGTGTTTCCTCTCTCGCTGTGTCTCTCTCTGTCAAATAAATAAAATCTTTAAAAAAATAATAAATATTAAAAGTTCTCATCACAAAAAATTGTCTGCAATAGATGGCACCTTGTCTGTAAATGGCATTAATAACAGCAGCGTTGCCTCACAGAGTTCTCATGAGGAGCTTATATGCATAAAGATCTTAAACAGTTCATGGCTCATAGTAGGTACTAAACCAGAGTTAAATACATAAAATCTTAGCTGAGAAACACCTTATAAAAATTACTAACTTTCTCATTCTGATTTCTTACTCATGACCATGTCCTGATCATAACCTGGCTTTCGAGTGCATCTGTCTCTGAAGGAAGTGTGGACACGGTTACTCTGGCCCGTGTGACACTGTTACGTATTTCTCATCATACACGAATTAATCTGTGAGTCTTGTTTTATGCTAACAAAATCAGGGTTCTGAACCAACAACACCGAGGCCACAGTATAGTTGTGTCATTGTTTACTGACCTCCAAGCCACTTTCCCCAAACAATACCACAACTTTTAAATGCACTACCCATAACACAATCTGTATAACTAAGGAGGACAAGTGTCCCAGCCTAAGAAATCTTTTCTCTAAACAGCAGAAAATGGAGAGAGATCACAGGCAGAAGAATATTCAGGCAAAAGGGAGTATTTCGCCGAAAAAATGCCCTCACACCTGTCCATTCCAGACACTACTTCAGAACAGCATAGTAACTGTTTGTAGAGACAACCTGCTTGTCCAGGTTTCCCTTGAACACGGACATGGAATGTGTCACCTCACAGAGGCCTTTCAGCCCTCCCTTGAATGGCTGAGCCAATGCCAAAGCCACAAGCAGCCCGCTGTCACTCAGCAGCTTCCCCACGGCAACTCCCTCATGTTACCTTGCCCTGATGATCATGTTTCATCTCCCAGCCCCTTGGCAGCTCCAGCTGTTTGTTGGCGAACATGTTGAGGAATCCCACAAGATCTCGATTATGCTGGTAGCGTTCAAAGTGGTGGGTGTCCCGCCGGACTTTGGTGATCATGTGCTTCAAACACGTGTTGTTTGTAAACATGCGGTAGGCACTCTGGAGGAAAGAATGGAGAACCCGAGTTAACCTGCTTCGGACCTGCAACAGCCACGTGCTTCCCGTGAGACATCAGGCATATACAGTTGTCCAGGAGTCATACGAGCTTCCACAAAACTCTAGACTCGCATGCGGAAACAGCAGGCTGAGCCCAAGATTTTGATCAAAATAACACAGCAAGACTACAGAAAGTAAGATATCCGTCTTCACAGATGATGTCTAGTTTCCTAAAGAACAAGAACGCTTGCTGTGGAATCTCAGTCTACAGGGGATGTCAGGTCTTAAAGTTGGTCTTAGGCGAAAACCGCACAGTCATAGTCACACCACGTCAGATATAAATATACCACCTCACAGGGAGCCCCCACACAGCCAGTTTTTCCTCCAGCACTGGAAGAGATCAGTGGTCTCTGGGTGAGTGTCAGATGAAGCAGCCGTCATACGTTTAGCAGGTAAGTTGTACGGAAAAATGCTTGGCCATATATTTGAATATCGGGAGTATATGCAATGGGCTGAGTTGCTCTCCCTGAGAGTCAAATTCAACTGAGACCACAGTAGATGAAGGTTTTTCATCTTACACCTTCTTCCAGGCATAATCTCAGTGAATGGAATGGCGGGCAGAACTGCCCGGGCTGTATACATACTTTTTCTTTCTTTCTTTCAATCTCTTTCTTTCTTTCTTTCTTTCTTTCTTTCTTTCTTTCTTTCTTTCTTTCTTTCTTTTTCTTTCTTTCTTCCTTTCTTTCTCTCTCTCTCTTTCTCTCTCTCCCCATCCCTTCCTTCCTTTCCTTCTTTCTTTCTTTTTGTTGTTTGTTCATATATATGCACATTTAATAAAACCCCACAAAAAAAGTGATTGTCTTGTGAAAAATGCTATCGTCTTAATCTCTATGATTCTTAAACAGATTTCAGAAATTAGCCATAAACCATGGGCTATCCACAAATAAGATGGCCCACAAATGCCCATTGCATAATATCATGTGCCAAGAAGTAGAAAAGGAATAACTGTATGGAGCTATTTCCTTGCATTACCAGAAAGAATATGATATTCATGAAATTGATAACGTTATGGATGATCTATTCTGGAATTCTATTCTTCTCAGATAGATTTAAAGGATTCTTCTTACCTTTAGTATCCCAGTGCCACTAGATTGAGTGTGGAGGCCTTCAGGCTTTACTTCGTGGGTTCTGTTATTTGTTTCAGTCTAAGATAGACCAAAGCAAACCCCAAAGAAGCCAGGATCTCTGGAGATGATTTCATTTTAATAAACATTTACTGTCTTTGCTATGCCCAGTACCATGGCAGTTATTGAGGATGAAAGATGAATGAGTATGAGGACAGTTAACATTGTTCCAGTCTGTCCAGGATCCCTCAAGGTATGTAATGTTCTGGTCAAAGTATTTATTGATGCTGTGAGTCCCTCTAGAGCTTTCTTCCCTTTGGCACAGTTATCATAGCAACTGGTGATATCTGAAGTGGTGATTGCTCCCCAGTCTGGGTCCCTGGGTCTCTGGGTAACTACAGGGATCAGAGAACCTTGATGACCCAATTTGGGATGAGAAACACGCCTTTGTCAGCTTAAGCCACCAAGATTTGTTAGTTTCTATTATTGACATATAGCCTAAACTTGATAACTTTTATATAGTTTTTCAGATTGATTCCATCATTATATACTTTTTACTAAAATATTTTTATCCTATCAAAACAAAAGAAAGAAAGGAAGTAAGAGAGGGAAGGAGGGGAGAGGAAGGAAGGAAGGCAAGCAGGCCACACTGAACTATCCTCAAATACTAGTGCACTAATTCCTTAGTACACCTGAGTGTAAAACACATTGAGGTTGTATTTCAGCCTAACAGTCTAAATGAGAGGAGTTCTGATGGCTGTGAGAAATTGTGAGGTTCAGAGCACAGGGCACTGCCAAGGCAGGCAAGCCTACGCAGGGGCTCTGGGCAGTTAGAGAGCATGAGAGAGTAAGAAAGGGACACCATGAAAGCAGAGAAGGAGACTAATAAAAGAAGTTGGAGGTTGTCAGAGACGAACATTAGCTAACTAATAGTTTAGCCTGTGGCTGACCCTGCCTTGGTGTTTTATGCACGATCAGCAAGGCATCTGTTTTCTGCATTTGGCTCTGTGCTGCTGATGTATTTTCACAGAAGCCACTGCAAGCTTAGAGGCCAGAGACCACACTAGCTCGAGTGGCAGCTGGCAATGAATAGTCAAGTCATACTCCCCAGTCAGTCTCTCTGGGGTGCGTTATTGTGGGATAATTCTGTCAGATAAAGCATTATATTAACTGTTGCTCTAAATAGGTATATCTCTTGGTCCCCTGATTTCTTCCTCCCCCATCAATCTAAGTAAATAGGCCACATCCTGATTCTTTATCTGGAGCACCAGAAATGCTCCTCATTCTACTAAAGAGAAGGAGAACTTCATTAGGGCAAGAAGTAGTAATTAGGTGAAGGAACCTGTCCCAGCCCTGGGCATGAAGTGAAGCAATTCCCTGGGGTTGCATGGCTCTCTACGTTCAGGAGTCTTAAGGCCAGTCTCATAATTACTTACGTCCTTTCACTTTCCTCCTCTCCTCTCAGTAAGATATGTGACATAGTGCCGAGTTCGAGTGATATGAAAAAAGCATCTACCAAAGTAAAGTAAGTGCAAGAAAGATTTCTTATCAGTAACTATGGAACCACAGCTTTTCCAAGTCTGACCATGCACAAGACTGTAAGTGTCCATATAAAACCCTTAAGGCAAATGGGAACATCCTTTTAGACTACTACATTTTTATAAGGAAAATATGTATACATATATATTTATTTATATAGACATATGAACATATTTTTGTATGTGTTTATGTATATACACATGACATTTATACACATATGTATGTTTATATATGTGTTTATTCTATTTTTGTTTTTAAATATATACCATTTTGAATATATATCTATATATGTAACTATATATATATATATATGTGTGTGTGTATGTATATATATATACTTCAGAAAGAATATTTATACTCCAGTTCATATGGAACCATAGTGAAGATTCTAGTCACAGCCCTGTCATTCATGGACAGAGACAGAGAAAATCATTTAATCTCCACCTCAGAGATTAAATCTTTGTTCAACTGTAAAATGGAATCGTAATAACTGCCCCACTTTGTTCATAGGCATGTGAGACTCAAGTCCAATGAAACAAAGGATGTAAAACCGCTTTGAAGAAGTAAAAACCACTATAAAAATACAGAGTAGAAGTAAGTAAAGGAATATATGAGGGATTATATCTACCATACCTATGTTAAAACAGATGAATGATAGCATTAAAATTGTTTTCTACTTTTGAGGTCTTTGAAGATCATGGGCCAGCATCCCACTTTTTATTAACTAGAGAAGGTTTTCATTACCTTCATTAATTATGTCATAAGCTCTGTGCTAAACCCCGAGGACACAGAGATGAGCACAGCCCATCATTCAAAAGGATGGGAAGGTACATAATAGGGAAAGGGGGGAGGAAGAGTTTCCCTGGAGGCAGAAAGTAGAGTTTGGAAATCAAAGGGCACAGGAGCAGTGAAAATACTGAAACACAGAGAGAACTAGCAGAGCAACCAATGAGAGGCGTCCCAGCACTAGAGAAACACTAAACAGGCAGGATTCAATTTACAAGAGCTTAGTCTTCTGGGAAGCGAATGCTGACAGAGCTGTGGGAGAAAAGAAAAGCAGCGTTTCACTCTCCCTCAATGGTTCCACGGTTCTCTTTGGGTGAGGGTCTTTTCAGTGTTTGGGTTGTTGTTTTGTTTTGGTCTTATAGAAAAAGATGCAGTAAATGGATGTGACTTTCTACCTGAAACCAAAGTAAATTAGGAAAGAACAAATGGGCCCCATTTCATCACAGGATAAAGTCTCACGGTAACGCAAGGAATGACCTCGTCTGGGAAGAGGCTGCGTGTGGAGTCGCCAGGAGTATTGGGAGAGCTGGCAACTGTTAATAGTAGACAGAACTCCTTTAAATCATCTCTCATGTGATTCAAAAGGTCCCCTTTTGTTACTGCTTCTCTACACCAAAGCTCCTTTCTTAACCTTATTCTTGGTTGTTTTCTGTTTTCTATGCAAGAAATGAACATCTGATGGTTGAGTGAATGATCAATTGAACTTCTTTAGTGGAATTCTGTTAAAATAACATTCCTTTGAGCTTAATGTGTTTTGTTCGGTTGAGTGTTTTGGGGTGTTAGAAATGAAAAGTATTGAGAGTAGTTGAGGGCAATGTTATTGCCATTTAGCAGCAGAATAAGAACGTTATATAAAATACTCATTTCTTATCAATCAACCACAGTGCAAATAATAATCCTTTTTTCTTTTTTTCTGGCTTCTTTCTTTCTTTCTTTTTCTTCCTTCCTTCTTCCCTCCCTCCCTCCCTCCCCCTCTCTCTCTCTCTCTCTCTTTCTTTCTTTCTTATGTTATACTGACCATATGTCCAGGATTACCTGGCCCAATCTTGATTTCATCTAATTTTGTTCCTTTCAATAACATAGGTAAGTACATCAAAGCTAAATAAATCTTTCATAGTTCATAAATCCTTCATCAAGAATAGGTCTACTGAGGGGTACCTGGGTAGCTTAGTCAGTTAAGCATCGGACTCTTGGTTTCAGCTCAGGTCTTGATCTCAGGGTCCTGGGATGGAGCCCACCCCCTTGCTCAGCAGGGCGTCTGCTTGTCTCCCTCTCTCCCTCCCCCCACTCACACATATGTGCTCTCTCTCTCTCCCTCTTTCAAATAAATAAATCTTTAAAAACAAAATAAAATAAAAAGAATAGGTATTCTGAATCCACGCTTAGAAAATATAATCACTCATCTACAGTGAATGTCTCATGTTCACAAGGGAGCAGATCTGAGCATTCACATACCTTATTCACAAAACAAAATTTATTATAAACAAAATCAAGTAACATTGCTTCCATAAAACTTATGCAGGGATATGAAAATAGCCCAGTCTTACACAGTCTGTAAGTATTTTTAATCATAAGGGATTTTACATTATTTTCATGTAGCTAAAGAGTAAAATGGAGGGAAATTTTAACTTATTAGCAAAACTAACTGTAAACTATCAATTCATCTATTTTGCAATAGCAGGAATTCCTGACTTGTAAGAATATATTTATGTATTTTTGAATAATATTTTTCTCCATTAAATACCAAGGAGTTTAGATGGTGGAATTAATGTATTTCTACAGCTTGATAAAATCCAGAATAATTATTTTTGGCATGTATGTTGGAAACATTATTCAGTTACATATTAGGAGACATATTTATGTATTACATTACTTAGACAAACACAGGCATACCAACTATAAAAGACATGACACTAATAATTAGATCTTGAGTTTTCAGAATTCGTTTATGAATACAATCTTGGAAGAAATCTGATCATACCAGCAGAGGGCAGTAATATATACCTTAAAGCAAACATAAGGCAAAAAAATGAAAAAAATACAAAAAACTATATTTTGTTTTTCAAGTTTTCCTTTAGAGTTATTACAACCATATATCTACTTAATTTCATTTTCTTCAATAAAAATGATTAAGTTACTGTTACATGAAATCTATTTTTTATGACTCTTAATATTAATTATCTTCAAATCATAAAAAGACAGAATTAGGAAGGCTTTTAAATTAATATACTCCTTTCGTATGTTGAATATTTTCAATAGTATAAACAGGGAGTCTACTGAAACAGTTATGGGTAATAAGCGAAGCAAAAAAAAGGACTAGATAATAAATCTTAAAATAAGGAAGCCAAACAAAAGTTTGTCTCATAACATTTGTTACATAATCTAGGAAAAAGAAGAGATTCCATCAAGTAATACACGCTACAAAAAAAAAAAAAAGAAAAAAGAAAAAACCAACCCGTGCAACTTATTCCCATAAATTCATACCTTGAGATCATTAGCAAGATAAATGCAGCTACTTTAATTCCTGTCACAGAGAAGTCAGGGAAATAAGACTTCCTAAACCCAACAGAATTCAAATCTTACACAAATGCATAGATGCACAGCATGGATCATCTTTGTGGCCGGTAATGAAGACAGCTCAGGTAGGGAAAAAAAGAATTAAAATGCTTTAGAGAGAATACTTTAGAATCAAGATCAGCTTCCCAGCAAGAGATATTTTGAAATCATGCCCAAGAAAAGGGAAAAACAATGAAAACATGAAGACAAAAGAAACAAAAAACCTTTAAGTTGCTGAACATTTTCACAGTTAAAATCTGTTACTTGTCCAAAGTCCAGATGTAATACCGTTGTGACAAAAGCAGTGAGGTCATTAAATACAACACTTCTTTATTCTAGGAATTCCAAAGTTACAGGTCATAGACCAGTTGCATCAGAATTCCTTAAGGAACCAAACAAACAAACAGTTGCTTGGGCCCTCTCCAGACCTAATGAACCAGGATCTCTAAGATCTGGGAATCAAGAATATGCATTTATTTATAGAACTTGACCAAGTTTAAAAGCTACAGCCTTTAACCACAACCCAATAACTGTGACTCCAGCATCTACTTGAAACAATGTGGTGATGAGGAGGTTGTACCCAAGAAGGCAGCCTGCATTGACAAGCTGGTGAGGTTATATTGGTAGTTTAAAATTGGCTATAGTTGGGTGTATTAACATTACAGAAATCAGTAAATGCAAACCAGGCCTTGATATTATTTTGTGGGCTGTCCAGAACAGGTGTGGGCAAACTATGGAGCCATAGGCTGGCTGGCTGCCTCTGCAAACAAAGTTTTTTGAGATACAGCCACGTCCATTTGTTTACATGTTGTCTTTGGCCCAGAAGCTGAAAACACTTACTTTCTGGGCCTTTACAAATAAGTTTGCTGCTTTCTTCTAGATGTAAGGTCTAGACTTAAGAAACTGATAGAGAAAATAAAATGCTAATAATATAGATTAAACTTCACATTATGCTGTTACACCGCATACAACACGCGTGCCCAGTGTGTCCGCATGCGTGTGAGCGTTCTTACACGAAGATATTTAAGTCTTCAGTATTCGGAAACTATTACCTGGCTCAAAAAGAAGGTACTACAGACCTCACTAACACAGGAGTGTGAAGCTCCAACTTGTGTCTTCCCTGCTTCGCTGTTGTCTCAATAGTTAACGTAGACGAAAACATTCACATTGGAACTGCACTTGTCTGTAAGCTAACAGCTCTTGGCTTGCTACCGATAGAAGACTTCAGCAAAAAGCCACAAAAGCATTCTGTGTACATTTTATTATTTGTAAATTGTGTGCTATACATCCTTCATGCAGTAAAATTTGTAAGATACACACACACACACACACACACACACACACACACACACATTTTCCCAGAGCTATTATTGAACATTTACTAGCAAATCCTTGAACACTACTACCCAATCAACTGCTCTTTCTGGAAGCCTTTCTTTTCTCTTGTCCCCATCTTCTAAAGTATTAACAAGAATGTCTGCTCTTCCTCCAGAACATGCCCCATATTCATCCAGTTGTCACCATCTCTACTGCTACTGCACTAGTCCCAGCTCCTTCTATGTCTCACCATGGGACCTTTTCACTAGTCTCCCTGATGCCAGACTTGCCCTCTAAAACCCATTCTTAGCAAAGTGGCTAGAAGGAACTTTTAAACATTGACATTACACCCCTACAGGATATCCAGTTAGAATAAATCCATTTAAAATAAAGCCCAAACTCTTTGCCAGAGCATACCAGCCCTACATTCTGAAGCCCTGCTCACCTCTCTGACCTTATTATGTACACATCAGATTCATTCAAGCCTTAGAACCTTTGCTTTTCCTTGGCAGGGAAGCTTCTGCTCCCAGACCTTTACCCTCCTGGCTTCTTGACATTTTACAAACAGCTTAAATGTGGCTCCCCCCAAAGAGGTCTTCTTCTCCACCCCAACTAAAGCAGTGCCTCTCGGAGCTCATCTTGAGTGCACCCTCGCCCCGGGTATGGTGCCTCATGCCACACCATATCATTTGAATTAGCTTTTCTGGTTCACTAGTTCATTGTTATAATCTGTTCTGTCCTGTTGACCACTCTATCCCAGTCTAGACTGTACCAGGAAAGTCACAGGCATTTAATAAATCCTGGTTGAATGAATGCATGAACAAAGGAACAAACAGATAAGTGAAGGAAAACTTGAGCTATCTGACTTTAAGCCTAAAGCTCTTTCTGCCACAGAATGATACTGTTTTACAATAACGACTATAAATGTTAGCCCACTCTCCCTTGTGTAAGAGCCTTACCGTCTCCTAGAATTGTCCCATACATGAGTCTAGGTTCATGTAACCTGGCTTCTGCCCACCTTCTCAGGTTCAAACTTGACTCTCAGGGTGTCCTGTGCCCTTGACCTACCAGCAATGCCACAGGGCTGTCCTAGCGATCCTGTTGCAGTAGTTCTGCAGTAATTACCCAGACAGCTGCACTTCATAGATCTTTAAATATGCCTCTATTTACTGATTTAGTTTTCAGATTACAGCTATGTACTTTGTACAACTATGTACAGTTTATATTTTCTCTTTCAGAGAGCACATGCCACAATCTCAAAGACTGATCTGACCACTGCCTGCTGTTGACGCTCAGATATTTAGTTACATTCTTGCAGGCAAAATAAGGCAGTCATTAAGAGCATAGATTCTAAGTTAAAATCCTCTGGGATTTTAACCCCAGTGATGCCACTTAGTAGGGGTATCACTTTAGGAATGATTTTTTGTTGTTGTTGTTTTGGGTTTTTTTTTTTAATGTATAGTTGACACAACAAGTTACATTAGCTTCAGGTGTACCACAGTGACTTGACCACTCTCTATGCTGTGCTCACCACAACTAAAGCCACCAACTGTCACCAGACAGTGCTATTACAGTACAACTAGCTATATTTCCTATGCTATACATTTTATTCCCATGATTCGGTCATTCCATCACTGGAAGTCTGTATCTTAGGAATGCTATTTAACTTCTCTGTGCTTCAGTTTCTTTATCTGGAAAAATGGAAATTTTATCCGACTCATAGGTGTACTGGGACCAAAAGGGTTAAAACATATATAGTGCTTAACACAGACTTTGGAACACTCTTAGTGCTCAGTAAACAGCTCTTGTCATTCTTACAATTATTATGCAAACCAGGATAATTTCCTTTGGCCTGTCACTTTCTGCATTGCAAACTCTCAGATTTGATACTCACAGGGTTAGAATGCAGCACGGTGAAGAACTCTGGGCTGATGAGGAACTTCACAGGGGGAGACTGTAACAGCAACGTGAGCCTGGATCTAGAGGTAGAGTGGGGCAGGACGTTCTCCCGTCGGAAATCTAGATGGGGGAGACGACAAAGGCTTTCAGGGAAATCTCGCCATGTAGTGGAAACATATCTATTCACTTCCATCTATGTTTTAAAAGAACCAAAGAATACCTACATCATTTACTATTATTTTAATCCTCCAAACACTCTTTGCTTTGATGTAAATTCATAGATAAGACCTGACTAACATGGATTTGAGTATTTCTAGCCACTACTAACATGTTAATGCATCCTTAGATGTTTTAAGTGATCAGATTCAATCATTTTCCTCTATCCCACACCTCTGGAGATTATTTATATTTTATTTGGTCTTGTGATTCTTCTCTTAGTACTAGTAAAAAGTTGAGGATTAGAAGAGGCCTCTGGTGAATTCTACTATTTGCATTGGATTACCAGATCTTACTGAAGATCAAAAGTTCACTAAAAGAAAAACCTAATTTCTTGGAAATCCTTATTATTTGTTTTCCACTTTTGTGAGATTACAAACCAAACCAACCTACATGGTCTTACCTGCACTGGCTTGGTGAAAGTCAGCTTCCTCCCCTGCCCCATCCATAGCGTTGGTATTTTCCTCAGGCCTCTCGTTAGTCATAGTTCTGCGGATACTCTGGTATCTAAAATCAATAGCCTAGCATTACATCACAGCAGCCTCCAAAACGAGGGATTCAACCATTCCCCCAGAGCCTAGAAATGTCCACTATCTTCCCAGCCTCCCCCAAAGTTTCTTCTCCAAACTTTGTACCTTTATCCATTCCCTGACCTTCTGTGCCATCTGTTGTTTAAATTACAATGCATTGAATTCCTTCTGTCTGTTGTTTGTGGAACATTTTCCTAACAAAGTAATAAAACTTAAAAAGAAACAAACAAACAACTGTGGCCCTTAACCAAAGAAAATTAAATTCTTGTACTGTTAAAGAAAAGAACTTTTTATTTCATAGCCATTAGTTTTCACAAAAGAATGACATTTAAAAACCTTAGTTGATAATAAAGATGTATGATGAATAGAGATTCTAGATATTTAGAAAGATATTTGGCTTCATATTATATATGTATATGCTCTATTTTACTAAAAATCAGTGCCTCTGGTTGGTGAAAGGGGTCGTGATTACTTATTTCCTCTCCCGTTTCCAAACAAGTGGTGTATGCCTGTGGTTCTTATTTTTTCAACCAAAAGAAGTTCAGTGAAGTCCATAAATCACAACACATACCAGCTACAGTTCATGACAGGACACCCACAGATGAAAGAGAGACAACCATGTTTTCTACTGTGGCCCACATGAAAATAAGCCCAACCACACTACAGTCATAGCGCAAATGCCCATCCTCACCTCCGGTTCAGCTGCTCCATTTGCTGTATGGAGTTGGACCTCTGCAGCACCTGGGGGGCCGGGGGCGCTGTTGGCCGCTGCCACGTAGTGGTTCTGTTGACGTGATCCACGTAGAAGATCCTGCCGTGGCTGTCGATGCGCGCCTCCCAGTCTGCACAGTAGGAATGCACCGAGAGGGGTTAGAGGAGGAGCAGAGGCCATTAATATGGTTCATTAACTTCAGCACAGGTTTTCCCTGACATGCTAGGAATTGGGGCTAATCCCATACATTTCACTGCATCACCTCCCTCAGTCCACTTCAGGATCTGTTGTGATCAGTTAGTAAACATACCCTGTGTGTGGAATACCCCTGCTTTAAAGAATTTCTGAATGTAAAAAATCCTTCCAGATCTTTCCACAATGCCCATCTTCATAAGTGAGTGCCAGTGTTTTAAAAATACAAGTTGTTGGTATCCTAAGACTTTGGATATTTGCGTTGAAATTGGTGTCAGTGATTGTTTTTAGCAAAAATTGATTTCCCTCTCTCTCTTTTCTTCCAGCTTGAATGAAAGGATAGCTGGAAGCTTCCAAGTGCATATTTACATCCAATTCTAATAAATGTAGTCTTCAGAAGAAAATAATGCTAGCCCAGTCATCAAATAGTATCATTATCTACAAACTTCCATTTGCACTTTCCCAAAGATGAAAACATTTTCAGAACAAGGGTAATTACTTGCCTCCAACCTCAAATAAATACATTTTAAAATATTATTTAATATTATGTTTAAGCAATCTCATTAAGTCTGCTCACTTTTGCAAACAAATACGTAAGTGCATGTTCAGTCGAAACAGAAAGCAGAATGATCTTCAGAGCTAGACAGACCTCCTCTGTGGCTCTCTAAAGGACCATTCTCCTATCAAAATACCCAAAGCATGAGCTGATCTTTGCAAAAGGCAAAATTTTGAAACTGACTGTAGTTGGGAAACACAATTTATATACAATATACAAAAACTGGCTCGGCCAGTTAAACGTCCAGCTCTTGGTTTCAGCTTAGGTCATGATCTCAGGGTCGTGAGATCGAGCCCCACTTTCAGGTTCCATGCTGGGTGTGGAGCCTTCTTGGGATTCTCTCTCTCCCTCTCCCTCTGCCCCTTCCCACCCCATTCACTTACTCTCTCTCTCAAATAAATAATTAAGTCTTTAAAAAATAAAACAGCAGAAATCTTCTCCTTAACCAGCAAAGTTTTTATACATCTCTCTTTCTGTGTAAAATATTTTTTGAAATTAATGAGCACTTTTCTCCTTAGCAGCTCAGTTATTTCAAAACTGAGCTTATCAACAGACGCATAGCTTATCAACAGACACATGGGTCCAACCTGGAGACTAGGAGGAAGGCATGTTTGCTCCTGACCGCCTAAGGCATTTACTCTGGAGGTGAACAGAGCAAGTATTCTAACAAAGTTCTCAGGGTTGGAAAAACCTGAATGGCAGACCCCAGCCAGCAGCAGCTGATTACTGAGGGCTGCCTCAGCAGGGGACTGGGGGTGGGAAGATCTGTTCTTGTTGATCCTAGCACATGGTAATTTATGACGAATGGCAAGAGAAAGGAAAATTGGGCTGAGAAAAAGCACCACACAGACAAAAAACAAATCAGTGTCACTCATGCTCCAAGGTAACACAGACTCACAACGAACCAGCCCGCCAAATCTGAATTCTTTGGACACAGTTGCAATCCCGTCAATGAGACATTTCCAAAAACCCTCACGATCAGCCTGCCGTAAGCTGACAAATAGGAACTACATTAGAGCATTTTCAGGAGCCATTTTCCAAAAACCCTTTGATCTAGTCCATTGTTTTGCTCTGCTCTTTGCATACTTTACCACCTCAAAGATTTTGAGAACCAATTATTCCATCTCATTAGGGCCAGAATAATTCAAGAACATAGTATATGCAACTCAAATGTACAAGAAAACAAATGGCCATTTCTTTCCCCAAAAGTGTCTACAGTAGCTTTTAATTTAAAAATGTAGAATAGGTCAACTAGGGATAAAAACAGAATAGAAACCAACTAAAGAAGTGGAAAGAGAGGTGCGGCCAAGCTTCCAAGATAAGTTTATAACTCAAATTTGGCTCTAAGTTTTCTGGCAGTTAAGGTAGAAAAGAAAACACTATTGTGACATACTTTCCGTTTTCTGACAAAAGAAAGTAAAAAAATTATCTTCAAAGATAGAACTTTTTCCTTGGACAAACTACATAGAAATTTACCCCACAGAATGTGGTCTCTATAAGGGCCGTATGGGTAACAAAATGGGGGAGGAGGGAGAGTGGGGAATCTCCACATATATTTACCACATATATTTACCATGTTATGTTACACATAACATGAAGTGAATGAACAAGTAATTTCAATAACATTACATCCCAAAAAAGAATGATTCTTGTGTTCACTTTCCACAAAGTCCAGGAATAACCTTAACGTATTTCAACAAAGACATCTCTGTGTGCAATGAGAAGAATAAGAAAATGAGGTCCGACAATTTGCTTTCAAAGAACACGGGACATTGGATGCACATTAAGACTATCCCTATCAAATGTCATATCTTTAAATAGAGGCTACTTAAGATCCCATAAAGAGAAGCGCTGTCTTGCTGATTTCAAGTGGACGCTTAGCGCCAGATTGAGAAAGGCTGTTACGTTGCTGACTTTACCCAAATGGTCAATACCCTTCCATCCAAAGACAGTAGAGGTTCCTGTAGGAAGATAAGCTCTCTATTTTATCTACCAAAGTTTCTTTGTCAGGTGGAGAGAAGTGGGTCTGGTTGCTTATAAATTTTTATATGGGCCTAGTTTATTCTTGGTACAACTAAGCATGTGAGAACTCACTGCCCAGCATCAAGTTTTCTTTCAGAGACCGTGATAAAATCAGACAGACAGGATTAGAAGACTGGGAACTTGGCATTGACTTCCTTGTCTTGCCACGTTGTAAAATGGAGGTGCGTGTATAATCAGTGTACAATGAGTCTGAGAACAATGTATTGGGGTGCATGAACTTATGGAGTGCACCACATTGGGAAGCAGAAGGCCTGGGGCTTCTGGCCATAGCTTTGTCACACCTTTGCTCCGTGACCTTCAACAAATCACTATCCCTCTGAACCACAGCTTCTTTACCTGAAAAATTAGAGGGCAGAATTATACCTTGTTAAGATCCCTTTCAGTTCTAGAATTGTAAGAATCTTCAAAATGACACCCATTTTTCTACATTAGGTTTAGTAAGAGCCTATCAACATCTCACGTCTGGGCCAGATTTGCAAACTAAACTCTAATTAATTTAGCTGTATAGAACCAAGGGTCTTGAGGTCCTGAGAACCATCTTCCAAGCCCGTGTCAGTCACTGCAGCCCTAGTGTTACCTCTTGTGCCTATTAGTCTTCCACACAAGATTTTATTTGCATAAAGAGCTTCATGGCAATAACAAGGTTTGAGAACTGTTACCTACAGAAATGCTTCTCAAAGTGTGGGACTCTGGCAGTAGGCATCAGAATCACTTTGAGGATCAATAAAAATGCAGTCTCCCAGGACACACCTCAGATCTGCAAGATCAGACTATCTGAAGCTAGAACTTGGTTGTCTTTATTTTTGACAACCATTCCAAGTAATTACTAGACACACTAAAATCTGAGGAACACTGACATAAATTTATAAGAACTTAAAGCAGCTAATTTACTAGATAAACCCATGGAGCTAACGCTAGATTTCTCAGAGGTCACGACGTATAGGCTCGTAAGAAACTGAACTTCATCCTAAAGACTCCCAACTGAAATCCAGGAGCAAGTGGACTGGGAGACACCCTGAGACTCAAATAGAACAGCCCCCTTTAAATAGCTAGACAATAAGGGGAAATCAGAGTTGGAAAGTGTGTAAAAGCACGCCGAGGTCACGGTCACAGCATTAATCCCTAGGCAGGGCACTGGAGGGAAGCAGAGCAGGGAAGGTCTTCACTTCCAACTTTTAGAATCAGCATCTGTGGGAAGGGAGCAGGGGTCGTCCCTGTGACCCCTCTTCATCTCATCAGGCTTCTTTCCCAGGCCTTTCACACTAGACCTTGGTCTCCACTGGACCGTCCAGTTGGTGACGCAATGAGGCCATGAACACATCTGGGAGAGAGCTGAGACTGGGAAGAAGACCAGGGACTAGACAGAGAAGATGACATTTCAGGGGAAGCATGAACCACATGAACCAAGGGGTTGAGAGGATCACGAGTGGGACCTGAATGAGTTATGACTTGGTTTAAAAAGATGAGGAAACCGAACATTGGGAAGTAAATGTATAAAACATTATAAGAAATTATAAGGACCATGGTGTTTTCACCACAGGGTGAGATGATAAAGTTATAATGAACTGAAGGTATTCTTTTTTTTTTTTTTAAAAGATTTTTTTTTTTTATTTATTCATTTGACACAGAGAGAGAGATTACAAGTAGGCAGAGAGGCAGGCAGAGAGAGAGGAGAGAGGAGGAAGCAGGCTCCCTGCCGAGCAGAGAGCCCGATGTGGGCCTTGATCCCAGGACCCTGGGATCATGACCTGAGCCGAAGGCAGCGGCTTTAACCCACTGAGCCACCCAGGCGCCCTGAACTGAAGGTATTCTAAGGAAAAATTAAGCTTTCATGGTAGATGTGGACAGCAGTGTTTAAAAGATTAGTTTTTCCTTATTTCAACACTCAAGGAGGTATATACCATTTGTACAAAGTACAAAAGTAAGTTAACTTCTCTATGATTTGGGGAGTCAGCATAGTAGGTCCACTTCCCCTTCAGGAGGTGGGTTAGTGATTGAAAGGGGCCCAAAGAGATTTCTAGGCCCCTATGACAGGGCACTGATGCACACACATGCTCAGTCTGGGAGGATTTAGCAGGCAGAATGTGCTCTCTTCTGTATGTATATTATATTTAAATAAAAAGTTTTAAAAATCTCAAACAGCAGCCTATGGTGGACCTTAATGGTCAATTTTTAAAGAAAGTAGCTTTGTAGATTAAAAGTATCAATTCTGTTAAAACTCACTTTTAAGCTCTAGAAAATAAGAGCCCCTAGCCTTAAACATAGTAGAAAGTTAGATTAATTATACCTTTCAGATTCATAACCTTATTTTAAACCTTCATTTCAAAGGATGCTTTAATAATGAAAGTGAAGTACAACCACAAAAAAATGATAAACATCCTCCTGTGTTTTTTCAGACCTGCCCATTTGAACCTGCCACCTAAATAGTATGCTAGTCCTAACAACGTGGCAAAAACCTGGGATCCTACAAGAGTCCAATAATCTAGACAGTTCATTGTGAGTCTAATCCCATTCCTACCCTTGTGGGGGAAAAACACTCAACAGTTCCTTGTTGTCCTCAGTGCAGCAAGGGATTAAGTTGCAATTATACTGCAGCCAGTAATAAAAAATAAAATAGTTTTTCAGAAGGGGCTGAGCTGACCATTCTTTTTTCTCTTATCTTAATGCTAAAATGACCGAGATCTGTCATGCTTGTGACATTCCAGGGGGCTTCAGCCCTGACCTGCCCCCAGCTGCCAGGGCCATCCATCACCTCAGAAAGAGATCAGTAAATTCTGAAGGAGCTCAGTGTGGATACGGATTTAAGCCGCTTCCAGGGAAGGTTCCCCACACTGCCGTGCTGCCCTTAAGACTTGGAGTTGTAGGGCACCTGGGTGGCTCAGTGGGTTAAAGCCACTGCTTTCGGCTCAGGTCATGATCCCGGGGTCCTGGGATCCAGGCCCGCATCGGGCTCTCTGCTCAGCGGGGAGCCTGCTTCCTCCTCTCTCCTCTCTCTCTGCCTACTTGTAATCTCTCTCTCTGTGTCAAATGAATAAATAAAAATCTTTAAAAAAAAAAAAAAAAAATTTTAAAAAAAAAAAAAAAAAAAAAGACTTGGAGTTGTACGGAGTTCTGTTGCATGGATCATGAGAACCTCTCCCAGCCAGGGCTTGGAGTTACATAGCTCACACGGTCATAGCATAGGGTCCGCGGCCTGAAGCAACAGTAAGATTCTGAAAACAACTCACAGAACATCATTACAGCTCTGTCGTCTCTGGACTAAGTCCACGATCAATTCCCTGATCCTGAGATAACAGGAATAAGATGGGATGCAGAAGCAAACAAACAAGGAAAACTGCTTTCCATAAAAAGAGATCAAACAGATGTCCGGAGACTACATTATAACACTGAAGCATAGACCACACCATAATCAGCTGTGACAGGGAAAAGATACAGCAAGGGACACCACCGAATCCCCTTAATTGAGCTTGTAAATCTTCAGAGAGAAGCCTAAGTTTGCTGGGTGGCTTCCTCACTATATGTTAGTACACAAGGTTTCTGAAGGTCAAAATAAGCTCAAGTAACAACAATAATAATTAGGGAAAAAAAAAGAGAGAATCAAAAATGGGGGTGCGAGCATCAAAGCCCAAGGTACAATGTTTCAGCAGCCTGCCCTACTGAGGGTCGTGGACAGTGACCGACCCAAGGAGGAAAACGTGCTTCTGAGACTGATACAAACGCTTGAGAGAGCAAACCTGTCTGGGCGGTGCTCATACTGTTGCCCCAACCACTTTTCTTAGACTTCGGGGCCCCTAGGGAAGAGTCCTGCTGAGTAATCCTAACCCGGCAGAAAGCCGAGCGCTTTTTGAGCCTTTCTAGGTCTGACCTCAAAACACCACAATAGAAGAAATCTTCGGGGAAACCCCCAAAGCCTCTGATTTAAGGTGATGCTTGTACCTAGTAGACAACACACCACCATAGAAGCCACTACTCTGCTGCTAAGTAACTTCAGAATTTATATTCATCTACCCACACCATTGTCCCTTCCCTTCTAATCTCAGATCAGAATACCTGAGAGAGGAGAAGGAAGGTTTAAGACTCTGTCTTAACTAGTAAAAGTTGAGACCGTGAACAAGTTACTTAATTTATCTGGCCTTCAGTTTCTCCATCTATAAAATTAAAGAGTCGGTTTAGCCAATTTCTACCCATTTGACTTACTTCATAAAAATGTAACAAAGAATAAAAAATAAAGCATGTAAAAGTGCTCTGTAAACTATAAAGCAGTAGGCAAGTTTGAATATTATAATTTATAGTGTTAAAAGTACAACTCTCAGCCTGAAAATAATTCAGCCTGGTCATTTAAGGGATGGACTAATCTGTACACTCCAACCAGGCGCCCCATGGCCGAGCCTCCCCAGAGACACTGCATGAAGGCAGTAGGGACAAGACAGTGTTGGGCGTCTGGGTGGCTCAGTGGGTTAAAGCCTCTGCCTTCGGCTCAGGTCATGATCCCAGGGTCCTGGGATTGAGCCCCACATCAGGCTCCCTGCTCAGCGGGGAGCCTGCTCCTCTCTCTCTGCCTGCCTCTCTGCCTACTTATGATCTCTCACTCTCTCTGTCAAATAAATAAATAAAATCTTAAAAAAAAAAAAAAAGACAGTGTGGAATGTGGAATGCCACAGCTCCAAGTCGGAGGCATGGCCTGAGGTGGTAGCACAGTTGTCCAGTTAGGAAAGAAAGGCAGAGAACTGGTTAGGGTTGGGGACAGACGACTAGCAGGGCAGCCACGTGATTATGTAAGGTGTTGAAAGGATGAGACAGCCATGAAAATAAGAGGGGTCAAAACAACGTGAGGATAGACCATGGTCAGGCACGCTCAGACCATAATCTGTAACCTATCCTTGATAATAGAAAACCCCAAATTCGTAAGTTGCATAAAAGGGATTAAGAATTTTTCTCTTCTTGGGGCACCTGAGTGGTTCAGTCAGTCTAAGCGTTCAGCTCTTGATTTCCGCTCAGATCACGATCTCAGGATCCTGGGATTGAGCCCCGTGTGGAGCCCTACATGGGATTCCACACTCCCTGGGAAGTCTACTTGAGGATTCTTTCTTTCTCTCCCTCTCCCTCAGTCTCTCCCCTCATGCTCTCTCTCTGTCTCTCTCAAATACATAATCTTTAAAAAAATATTAAAAAAAAGAATTTTCTCCTCTTCAGTCACTCATTAAATTGGATACACTATTAAACTGCTTTTTTGCTCTTAGATATATCAACTTATTAAAATAAACCAATTGTTTATTTTTTTACATCCTAAAATATATTCTGTGTAATGCAAATATCAGTGTTTAAACAAATGCATTGAAATATCACAAATAGTGGTCATAATTTTAGCAGGAAAGTGCTTGTATTTATTAAATGCAATCTGGAAACCAAAATCATGGTTCAATAATAAAATTCAGAGCAATTAGATGTGGCCATAAGATGCCATTTACCCATACTCTGATGTGATACAATGTCTCTGAAACTTGAATTACTCTTAATCCACATAGACATAGAAACAAAGCTCTTCCAGAATCCTCTCCTCAATTTTCCAATTCATTTTCCTCCTATTATATCTAAGTATCTCCCAGGGATATTTTTCTTTTCTGTCTCTAATCTTTTCTCCTGGGGTAAACAATAAGGAATTTTTTTATTCCCCATTTGCTTAAGATGACACGCTTGTTAATTAATCTCTTGGACTATTTTTTAAAGTTGCTTAAAATACACATATTTCCTATAAATAACCACCCTCAATTATCAAAATACATAAACAAAGGGAGGAGCTGTACACAACAGAATTTCCAAAGGATCAAGCCAATATTTTGACCAATTGTACACAGTACCATTCAGCTTTTTTGTTAACACTCACCGAAACTAAGCACTCAACATTTCAGCCCTACAGATACATACGCCTGCACCCCCGCATTTATGTCCCACCATTTTTTGTTTAGATTTTTTTTTACTGGAGAGAGAGTGGGAAAGAGAGCATGTCAGAGGGAGAAGCAGACTCCCCACCGAGCAGGGACCCCGATATGGGGCTTAATCCCAGGACCCTGAGATCATGACCTGAACCCAAGGTAGACACCTAACCTACTGAGCCACCCAGGTGCTCCTATGTCCCACCATTTTTAAAATACAGAAGGAGGGGCGCCTGGGTGGCTCAGTGTGTTAAATCTCTGCCTCCAGCTCAGGTCATGATCTCAGGGTCCTGGGATCCAGCCCCAATCGGGCTCTCTGTTCAGCAGGGAGCCTGCTTCCCCCTCTCTCTCTGTCTGCCTCTCTGCCTACTTGTGATCTCTCTGTCAAATAAATAAAATAAAAAATCTTTAAAATAAAATAAAATACAGAAGGACAAGGGCATCAGGTTCTCGCTATGACCACCTATAAGGTGGGAGAGCTGAGAGAGTGAATAAGACGGAAGAGCAATAATGCAGAAAGATGTATTTTCCAATGTGATCCCCTACAAGCAGTATTTACTGAGCTTTTTTACTATTCATCGGAATGCTTGCTCTTACAGAGCAATACTGCTGTAAGCGATCCTGGACTTTTAAACAGAGATTGAATTATGCCCAGATTATGACTGGCCATGGGTATCACTCAGACGTGTGGATACAGGTTGCACAACTATTTTCCCAGAATCCCTCATCCTCAACCATCCCCCCTTTAAGTGTTACATGTTTCTTGAAACTGAAAGAAATGACATATCTTTCAAAACCCCAGATAACTGTCATGCTCCAAATAAATGGTAGACCAATTCCTGAAAGTATTAACACCTCTGCATATCCCCAAGGAGAAAGTTAGAACACTATACTTAATGATTGAAAATGCTGTAAGTGAATAGAAAGAAGCATATCACATGGAGTGAGGCTTTTTTTTCTAAGAGATTGCACCAATTTGTCTCCTAACTGAAAATTCATGCTGCTGTTAGGCATAATTTTTAAAATTTTCTATTATGAACCCAACTGTCCCAAATATCTGGTTCTGTTTCCCCAATTACAGTCCTGACTCTATTACAGTATGTGCCCCTCCCGCCCCCCACTACCCCCCATTCAGCAAGACAGTGCCAGCAAGGAGTCATCAGCTCCAAACTTTCCCATCTGCTGCTGCTCTGTCAAGGGGCAGCCCTGAGATCCTTCCTCTCAGGGAGTGGGTATCCATCTTTTCAGTCCCTTGGAAAGAATCTGCCTGTCACCCTTGCACCCTCGGAGCAAGGCGAACCCCTGAGCTACCAGGTGCTCACTTGGTGGGAGAGCCTCGTCCACCCTCTGGTACCGGCTAACATCCTGGCGCACTGAAGGCAGCGATCTCAATGGCTGGTGGCCATTGGCTTGAGAACCTAGGATCAAAGAGAAAAAGGTACTTGGGTCGTGTTTTCCCCTTCAGCGTCAAAACAAGTCTTTGTGAAAAACCAAACCAAACCCAAACCAAAACAACAACAACACCTAACATAAATCCCGGAGCTAGTCTCTTCTCTCTCTTGAGCCTCCTTTTCCATATGAGGACCCAGAAACAAAAGAAAAGAACAGGAAGTGAATGCTTAGTCAGGAGAGGCTCTTGTAGAGAAAGGTCTCTCTGTACCCATCCCTCCCCCTTCCTCTCCTGGCTGGTCCTGGTCATGCACCAGTACTTCTAGTTGACATCATGGCTACCAGATGATGAAGGAGACAAAAACAAAAATAAAAGGGAAAAGGGAGGAGGAGGAGGAGAAGGGGATACTTTAGGTAAAAAATAAACTACAGAATAAGAAAACCATTCCCATTTCTGAGCCTGGGGTATTTAGGCACAGGGAATTATCCTTAGGCTTTCCAAAGGAAACATCCTACCAGGCCATGTTCACTGAGACAAAATACAAATTCTATGTGTGAATTTGCTTCCCCAGACACTAAAACAGCTTATTCTTCAACTGTCAGAATGCATCACCTAACTTAGTCAACATTTTTCATACTACAGAAGTCAAAAATGTTACAGTTGATGCAAAGTACATATTAAGTTCTGTTTTGAAGGTTTTATACAAAGACAAGTGACTTAAGATGATCCTGAAAGCCTCTACACATTACACTGATGGTAAAGCCGCCAGCCTGTTTGGTTTTGTATTTACAAACCCAGGTCCCACCGGAGATTCATTATTGAAATTTGAAGACTACTATCTGATAGGCCTCTTATTGCAAAAACAAAGGACGCACTTTAAAAAAAAAGCTAACTGTTGAGCCCCAAGGTGAAGAATTCAGATCACATGTGACCTGCAGTATGATTTACACCGAGGGACGAGACCCCAAGACTTCTCTGGACATGGTACGCTTGAGCCAAGAGCCACACCGACTTGTCCCTCCTACCTCCGGTGGCGCCCTCCTCCTGGGCAGTGGCCCCTTCACAAGGCCCATGGGCATCCCCAGCATCACCCTCTTCTTGGGGCTGGCTCTCGGCAGCAGCAGCTCCCTCCAGGCTCCCCCGCCGCTGCCAGACCTCGCCCACCTCCTCCTGCTGAGGAAGAGGGCCCGAGTCTGCCCCCGGCCCTTCCTCCTCTCCACGGGGCACCTGCACCACAGGTAAAGAACTGGGGGTGCGTATGGAACCCTGTGAGCCTTCAGCGGGGCCACTGCTGGTGGCCTCTGCGGCACAGGCTCCGTCTTCCTCCTCCTGAGAAGAAAAGGCCGGGGTTTCGGGAAAGCGTGCGCTCTCGAGGGACGAGCACCGCGTGTCCACCGAGGACAGCTGCGTGGTAACGCTCTCATTGCAGGAGCTGTCGGCGCCTTCCAGGTCGCTCTCGCCCTCCGGCCTGGTGCTGGCCTCGCTCACACTCTCGGTCCTCGCGGGGTCACTGGGCTCTGTCTCCGAGGACACCTGGGAAGGCTCCGAGCCCTGATCCAGGGACTCGGTCTCACTGATGGCTCTGCGGCTTCCTCCCGACGTGTCCGAAGTCCCCGTGTCTGCCCCACTCGTGGGCTGATCTACCTCCTGAGAGCCACCCAATTCGGTGCTGCCCTGCTCAGCGCTGGGCTGAGCCTCCGGGCCATTTTCGCTTTCCTCTGGGACCGGGCCTGCGGGTAAGGAGGCCTCTGCCAGCTCTGGAAGTTGTTCTGGCTTATCCTCCAAGGAAGCGGCTTCATTTGTGGAGGCTTCCTCCACCTCCACTGGGTTGTCTTCTGGCTTTGTCTGCGATGTCAGGCTCACGTCATCAGTTCTTGACGTCGTGCCAAACATTATTAAGCCTCCTTCCTCCTCCAAGGAAGATGGATATCCCAGGTCTTGCTGGAACTCGTGGTCTTCCTCATCTGAGTCGATATGAAGCATTGCGTTGAGTCTTGTGTCGGTGGGAAAACTACTCCTTAGTTTTGGAGAGGCTCCCATGGACCTCTCTGAGCAGGTGGCCGTGCCCGGCCTGGAATGGCCGTTGTGTTCAATCGCATCTAAGTAATCATTGAGTGAATCCTGACGTCCTCGGGGAGGTGAGGTCCTTGAAGAAGTAGAGGTTAACTCCTCTGTGTCTATTTCCAGAGTGGAGCTAGTCCTGAAAGAATGCTTGGGCGTCCCATCAGCAGCACTGTCCTCAGAAACTGGTCCATTGGAACAAACGGGGCTGTCATGATGGCCCCCTGGCATGTCCTCCTCATCAGAAGGGCTTCCTAGGTCTCCATTCACAGTATTGACCCCAAGTATTGTGCCAACAGCTTCTGGAGAAGCATCTGAAGGGGAAAACAGCATTTATTCAAACAAAGTGGTAATAACAAATAAACTTTTAATGTTCTACTCCTTTGCCACCCCTCAGTCCAACAAATTCAGGCATCCCATTAAGGCCTATTTACAGTATTATTGCCTTGCGAAGATTAACAACTCACTACTAGATGAGTAACTTGTTGGTCAGTTTGACCTATGAAGTGTCTATGTTCAGTATTACTGGAAACTCTAAAGCCCAGTTTCCCAACACATGCATAAACCTAACAGACATTTTTTGATAAACAAGCTTGCCCATCTGCTTGAACAGGACCCAAATTCAAATTCTATTCAAATGTCAACTGACGATGGACTTAGATTGAACAAGTTTTTCCTACAGCGATGTATTCATTCAGCTATCTCACCTTCGTGCACAGAAGATGTAACCTCCACTTTAAACTGGAGGTACCCGCTCACGTGGTCAGCTGGGAGCCTGCGGCCGAGGTTGTAGCTGAGCATTTGATCACTGTAAGAGGAGAAATGGTTCTTTCCTTACTACACTGGTGTCAGCCTTCACCTCCTCCAGCAGGCCACCCCCAAATCTCACGCACTTCTCTTAAAACTTTCCGACTCACCGGAAAATACAACGCTCGAAGGCCTGTTATAGTCCAATGTAATATGATTCATTCCCACAAAGGAATACTTATAAACCCCAGGATGCAACAAAATCTTGCTCTAAGCTGAAAATGCAACACAGTATGACATGATTTTCTTAAAGGGGGACTGATTCGCTCTCACACTGCTAACAGTGACCAGGAAAAGAGCATTCTGAAGTCATCAAGGAGCTGGGACAGGTTTTGGTATTTTTTGACTCAGATATAAAAGTGTAGAAGGCCTGGTTCCTTAGCATTTAGCAGAAGAGGAAACTGGCCCTATGAGGACACAACAGGGAAGGACATGGGGGGCACTTTGCTACTGTACTTGAGGAGCAGGAGCTGAAAGTTAGGAGACAGCAGGGTGAGAAGTGTCTGCCCCTGACAGCTGCTGGGAGAGGAGGGGGCCCCTGGACCTCCCGTCCTCACCTGAAGAGTAAGGGGACTGGAGCTGCTGGCCCCCACTGGGGGGAGCCTGGCTATCACTGCTTCCCAGCATGCCCCGCGAGAGAAGCTGATTGGGAAGCTAGGTGTGCTGCTCTGGTGGCGCTGGAGGGGACTACACCAGGGCCCTACCATCGCCCCCCACTCCGGCCACCAGCATCCTCGAGGATGGAATTGTCACTCTTTTTCAAGCCTGTGTTTATTTAATCGAAGTCAAATGCAATTACATCATGACCTTGTACGAAGCAACTTTGATTCTCAACCTGATTTATTCTTCATAAAGGAAAATAATCAAAGGGAAAATACGAAATCACACCATCTCTGCTCTCACACTGCCCTCTACTGGCAACTTCAAAAGGAAAACAATGTCTTTGCCTAATATTTGCACTGCTGTGCAGTTTAGAGCCACCGGTCTGCTATTTATTATTAACGTGCATCACTGTTTTGTTTGTCTGTCTCTGCGTTCTCAGGAAAATTCCAGATAGATGTAAACCCTTTAAAAGAACACATGTGACTGCAAAATCCCGGTTAAGCTCTTGGGGATCTTTCTGAATTCTTAGCAAGAATGTCTTAAAATTTTAAGATTATTTTCTTTTCTTTTTCTTTTCTTCCCTAGAAACATTGTGATAGTTTTGTCTCGATGCTTTTAAAATGCTTTCATTTCCCAACGTGAGTGCTTCCTGTGTGCCACCCGCACTCTGCTAAGGGCTTTGTCTGCACCCTGAGAGGCAGGTGGCACCTCTGTTTTCTAGAGGAGGACAATGAGGCGTGGGGAGGGCGAGTGACTTGTCAGAGGCCAGACACAAGTACTGAGGGACAGAACTGGGATTAGAACACAGATTCATCTGACGCCAAACCCTGGCTCTGCAGTCACATGCTACCATCTCACTTTGTCTTCTCAGTGGTTCTAGGCTGTTTTCAGTAGCATACATTTTAATGACATGATTTACTCACGGCTCAGCCAAATGTGACTGCTATCCTGATAATGCCTTTCCTACTTCAACCAGTACTTTTCAAAAATCTTTCTACAAAGCGGTATATAGGCATTTCTTACTATTAGACAGTATAGTTACACTACTTGTACGTTAAAGTGTTCAAGTAACATTGCATACTGGCTATAATTTGCATCACAGCATGGCTGTCTTTTTCTTTCTCTTATCACTGTCTTCCCAGAATTGAGACAGCGCCTAACACACAGAGGTGCCTGAGCTTTGCCCACTAAGGCATGAACCAAGCCACCAATTACATGGGCTTGTCCTCAATGTTGTGGTTCTTCACCCATCTCTTTGGACATTAAGTCCTGGAATAATAAAACCTTCCTTTCTCCGTTAAAAATAAATTGATCTTCATCTTCTCTTCAGTCAGTAAAAGCAAAGTGTTGGTGTTGATAATGGACGATTTATAAAAGTGAGGGATTTTAGCCAGGAAATAAATGTTTCATAGGAATTATAAGAAAAGAACTGCCTCCATCCATTTTGCTCACTGTCATATCCCCAATACTGAATGAACCCTGTGTTTAATATTTAGCAGACATTATATATGTATGCACACGTTTATTGAATAAATTAATTAACAAATGAGACTCTTTACTTAGAAAGAAGAATTTTAACAGGTGTAGTGCTGTTTATTAGCCAAACTGGCCAGATGCTCAATTCAACTATTCAACCTATAAATACAGGAAATCCTCCTATTCAGAGATTCTGAGTTAAGGGTTTCATCCTTTGTTGAGTGCCTATCAGAGGAGTCACCTGTCTTCTTTCTTTCTTATTTATCTTTTTTTTTTTTTTTAATTTTATTTTTATTATTTGCCCAAGGGGTACAGGTCTGTGAATCATCAGGCTCTTTCTTATTTATCTTTATCTGTTTTTATTTTTGTTGCTTTTTTAAAAAATATTTTTTCTTTTGTTTATTTTTGGGTTTTTTCTTTCTGCTTTCTTTTCTTTTCCATCTTTGTTCTTACCCGTCTCATCTGACTCATCCTGCTTCTTGCTGAGGTATATTATTGTGAACAATATACTATATATTATTACGATACACAGTTATGAAGAATAAGTGCCAAGGCACTCTCCCTACGTAAGGCATTCATTCTCTAATGTAATCGAAGGGATGTAATCAGAGGGATAGGAAAGTGATGTGTATTTTGGACAAACATGGCCACTCTCTGAAAAATGTCACATTCAAACAAATACTCTCAAAATAGGTAATTAGCGAGAAGTTCTAGCTCATCCTACAGAACCACACTCTATAAAATCTCAACTACTTCAGAGGCTGCAATCTACCAAACATATAAGTAGTGAAAACCCAGCTCTTTTCAAGATGAATCAATTACTTGGTGAAAAGCAATAATCAGATCAGGAATATATATTTAGGCGTTAATAGCTGATATACTAATATGTAGTATCATTCTTATCTAATAAAACAAATCCCCAAGTATCTGTATCAGACAATGTTTTTAATATACTTATACAGAAACATTTCATAATTCCAATATTTTACAAATTCGTGCTGGACTTCCTTCTAATACACATCAATTCATGACTGGCAGTTCTCAAAGTGTCCAGTTGTTAAAAAGACTAAATGAGAAGCCAGCAAGTCAACAATAGCTTCACACACTGAAAAGGTTTTATTTTGCCTTGATCATTCTCATTGGTGTATATAAATTCACACTTTTATCATGTGTCATATGTATTCTGTAAATTATATGATGATAATTATATAAATTAAATGATATGCTATATTTACCAAAGTTAACTTATTTTTAAAAATCTTCTACTTTCTATAAATCCTAAAAATAACTTTTAAAAAACTTCCTAATGTATATGGTCTCTACCAGAAGCAAAAACTGTGGTTTCCTAGCTTTTATCATGATGATAAACCAGCCTACTAGAATTTCAGCATAATATTCCTACTTCATGTGCGCTGGCTCAACTGCAAATTCCATCAACTCTGATAGCCAGAGAATTAGAACCCATTACAATCTCTTAGTTTCAGATTTTGAAGGGGCCTTCGAGTTCAGCTCGTCTAAACACTGTATTTTTCAGATGAGGCATGCCCAAGTGAATTGTGACTTGCCAAAATAGAACGGTTCATTAGTTGCAGAGTGAATATGAACGATCAATCTTCCTTAGTTAGCTGGAATAATAACACATGGTGGCCCGTCCTTAAAGTATCGCAGAAAAGCCAGAATTCTAGAGCAAACTGATCTGCCCTAAAATCCCAGCTCCACCTCTTGCCTGCCATCCTCAGATTCCTCATCCCAGAAATGGGTATAATCATACTCCTGACCTTCCAGAGCTGCTGAGAAGGTTACACGGGCTAATGAGAGTAAGTACTTAAGCCTTAAAACAGAATAAGTTCTTGGCATCTTTTTTGTTTCTGTACTTTTATTACTATTGCTACTACTACCATTACTACTTCTGCTGTCACTGCAACTATGACGACCACTACCATTTGTTTATATTTTCTTACAGTGAAGAAGATACAAAACAAGATGGTGGCACCATCACCACCGCTACTATTACTATTACTACTGCCGTATGTTCATAATGTTCTCCTACAATGAAAAAGATACCAAAACAGTATGCTCAGTGCTACCTCAGAGCAGTAGCATTACTGACTTTGCTGGAAACAACCATGTAAAAATACATACACCATTTGTGATAAGGGATGCTATGATTCCTTACCTAGTTTATTCACAACTTACAAAAACTTCACAGAAAGAAAACAGACATCAAATCACATTTTAAATTCTCTCAATGAGTAAACTTTAGTTGTCTGAATGAATGTATAGGTCTAGGAGCTCTACGATAATACCTCCTACGAGTAAAGGTCTTATTTTCAGTGGCCCTAAAACAAAGTGGTTTTTGTTTTTCAGGAACAGGGAATTGTCTGGATGGGATTAATTAGCATAAGGGAGCTGTCAACCTGACACTAAAACCCTGCTCTAGGAGACACTTTCACTGAAAGATTTCAACACACTCAAAAACAATTGAGTGCTATGACTTTTGACATGGAAATGCTAATGGTAGGCACATCTCAGAAAAGACAGATAGATAGATGAACAGACAGATATCAAAAAAAAAAAGTATTTAATGAAAACAAAGTGCTTTGGTCCTGAACAGTTTAATGAGTATACAAACACTTCATTTTTAAAAAGAATTATCTTACCACTTCTTCTCAGTAAGAAAAGTCCTAGGACTACAAAATTTCATTTCAGTTGCTTCTGGGCAAACTAATCTCAACAAGATCCCTACAAGGGGGGCTGATTACCCAATGGCTTGCCGCTCCAGCAATCTCTGGACTGGAATGGTTAGCTTCCCCAGAAAACGTTTGATGATGGGACGGCTCTTGGCAAATTTGTCTTTAATTTCAATTTCTAAGACATCAGTAAGAAGTGCAAAAAAGGAGTATTTCTGAAAACAAAAACAGATAACATGTTGATTCAGAAGAAAGACGAATATGAAATTTTATCATTCATTATTCTAGAAAATGTTATCTCTTAAATCCTAAGGACTTAGAGTCCACCTTGCTAGAAATATCTGCAGCCAGTGTCCATCCTCTATTCATTTAGAGTCATTAGCATTCCCAGTGATTACAAGGCATCAATTAAGGATCTGCAGGACAAAAGAAGCCCCCTTCAACCACTCAGCCCTTCCTGGTTCAACAGTTTTAGGAGACGGTATTAAATATTAAATTGTGCACAATGCAGTTTTAGTACTTACATTTGTTATATCTCAATTCTTTGAAATTTAATATCCTGTTACAAGATGGTTTTGAATTATTGCTGTGTTTGATTAACAGCAATTTTAATTCCTCATCCCATGGGATTTGGAAGTTGTACAGCACAGGTTAAAATACTCTTTCACATAGTGGCTAAAGTAGGAACATCTACAGAATACTGTGGTTTCTCTGATAAATATGAGAATGAAACAATGTTTAAATTGAAAGTACTTAATTTAAAAGGCACATAGGACAGAAAAATAAAAATATGAAGTTAACATAAGCTTTGTTGTTTTGCTTAGGAATGCCATTGGAGAAAATCAGATTGCCTTTTAGTAAGAATATAAAATAAATATAGAAAGCTTTATTCATTTACAAAGACTTTCACATATATTCCCTTCATGTTATCTTTTACAAATCACATTTTCAAGGATGAGAATCTCAGGATAAGGAAGTGATGGGGCCGGAATCTAACCTAACCATTTTGTCCCTTCCCTGACATTACCCACTCAACCACAAAGATGCAAATGGTACCGGCCAGTTTTACTTAGGCACCACTAAGTTTATTTAGTCCTAACAATTAAAGTTCTGCCAAGGGCCATGGAGTCTAGGAATCTGCTGAATAGAAAAAACGCTTGCTAAGAATAAGAGAGCTGAGTTTAAGCACTACCTCTGTCTCTGAGCAGCTAGTTATATAAACACTTCAAGCTTCAGTTTCTTAATCATCAAAATGGAGAGACGAGAATCTTATCCCTTATGCCCCCTTGTTAGGCATTCACTGATAACATGGTTAAGAACTTTGTAAATATAAAATGTTAGCAAAAGAAAGTTATTGCTAGGATCGTTACTATATCCACTATGTTCCTTCTAGAACTCATAGAACATCGCCTAGGCTTCTAAATGTGTTAAATTAAGTGGTGTGCCTTTAAGAGTTATTTACTATTTGGAGATCATAAGTAGTTTTTTAAACCAGGTGTAAGAATACATGCAATACGTAAACCATTTAAATAACCATGAGAACTCAGGAGAAACATCTTGCTGTGCTGGCAAGTGTCAAATAGCCATATCTTTTTTTCCAATTGGTTTTAGATCCCCTGAATTATCTCCTGCCTCAGTGAAATATTTCTACAAAACTGTTAGGACATATTGTTGTCATTAAACATTTAGGGAATGATCTGATTCACTGTATAACTCCTACACCCAATGAAGGTTTACCCAAAAACATTCTAACACCAATAGGTGAAACATGTCTTGGAACTCTGAGAAATGGCAGGAGAGCTCATACTTTGTTCACTAGATGAGAAACAATGTCTCTGTTCATTCCTTGACTTTTCTGAGTTCGAATGAGAAAACCCCTTGCTTGATTTTAATGATGCATTGCACTAAGATGACAGGTAGCAAAATGTAGCTGTTAGGAATTCTATAGTATCTATCAGCAACACATTAACAACCTGGCTTCACTCAGGATGACAAGTCCTTGAATGGCTTATTTAATTTACCAAACTCTAGAAATCCAAAAACCATTTGCCAAACCCAATAGGGAGAGAAATGCCCTTAATTTGTACTGAACATATACTAGAACAAAACATAAAAGATTGGGAGGGCTTTTAAAGTTTTTTATTTTAATTCTAGTTAGTTCACATATAGTGTTATATTAGTTTCAGGTACAAAAACATAAAAATTTTAAATAAAAACAGGGTTGGTGTTACTGACTTTTCCTTCTGCCTCGGGCTCTCATATGGCTCTGCGAGGCACGATTACTACCCTGTCCTTACTTAAAATTTTAATATCTGTTCATCATGAATTTTTTGCATTGATTTTGAATTTTCTAAAAAAACATATTTCATTAAAATATTAATCTTGATGATTGAGTCTTTTGGTCCCCCTTAAGTCGTGCACCTGAGGTAAGGCCTTCATTTGCTTTGCCCTATACCTGGCCACAAGGGACTATCTCATTCTCATCAGACCCTCTTTCTACAGAACCCCGAGATCCCTCAGCCATCCTGCCATGCTTACAAACAGCTCAATGATACACAGAACAAAGATGGACTTGGCCAACTTCCTAACTGTCGAGTAAAGACCCCTGAGGATCATCTTACCTCTCGGTGCCAAATTGGATTAGTGGTGTTACTGATGATAGTAGACCTTCTCTCCTGTCCATGGTGGGCACAGGTGGGGAAACTGCTCTTCTTCCCTGGCTGAATGGACATCTTAAGATAAGGGTCAGGATTGAAGAACATCCCTTTCTTTAGCCCAACCGCTCTAAGATCTTGAAAGAAAGAGAGGAGGGAGGGAGAGAAAGAGAGAGGAGGGTAAACAACAGCAAAACAATAACAAAGTTATTCACATTATGATCACTTAGATAAGTGAAGACAAGTGAGTTATGATGAATTCCAGGGGTGGGGGGGCGGGGGGGTCTCCTGACAGGCAACAAAAATGAAGTCAAACATTTACCATCACCTTACGCACCTAAACTGACTTTTCCTGGGAATCATTTTGATTCTAACGTGCATCTTCACATGGTTTGGCAACAAGCATTTCAAAGAGTGTCTTGAGAGAAATTCTTAGGCAACAGTTTATTTTTTAAAAAAGAATGCTAACATGTTCTTTCATGAGACAAAAATTAAATCTACATACATATCTGATATTATAGACCTATGTTTAATTGGGGGTAAAACTTAAGAGTACACACTCAGTTGTACCACATTTATTTTCTTTTTAAGATTTTATTTATTTATTTATTTGAAAGAGAGAGAGAATGAGAGAGAGAACATGAGAAGGGGAAGGGTCAGAGGGAGAAGCAGACTCTCTGCTGAGCAAGGAATCTGATATGGGACTTGATCCCGGGACTCTAGAATCATGACCTGAGCCAAAGGCAGTCGCTTAACCAACTGAGCCACCCAGGTGCCCTCAGTTGTACCACATTTAAAATGTTATATATATTCCACAAATGTAAAATGCTAGGGGAAAAAGGAGGCCAGAAATATTTGAATGCCACCTGCCGTATTAAGTAATTACGAGGTTGCTGTTTAGGAACTTACATACCTGATGAATGTCACAGACTCATCTTATATTCACTGGTTGTTATTTTACACTAGGTAAGCTGCTAAAATGTCTGGCTAAAGTCTGGTAAGTGGAGAGACTGATAATTTTAAAAGGAGTCAGGTTAAGGGATACAAACATGTCAGGAAATAAAGCCAGATCCACTGGGTCCTCAACACCTTTCTGAGAATATTAGTTTGGATAAGACTGGCCTGAGAGCTAAGTGATCTTCGAAGCTCCTGCAATCATAGACTGTTTCTAAGTAACGTGATGTGATTATGATCTGTCTAGGGAGGTATTGGCACCTGGTCCAGAAAAATTCTGCAGATGCTGAAGTTTTAGAGACCTTTGGATTATCCGGATCAGTAATTTATGGTGACGCTAAATTATAGGAGGTCCCCTGAGTCACCCTACCCAAGCTCATTCTTTTTTTTTTTTTTAATGTGGACTCCACTCTGGGCCCAACGTGGGGCCTGAATGCATGACCCTGAGATCAAGACCTGAGCTGAGATCAAGAGTCAGAGGCCCCACCAACCAAGCCACCAAGGTGGCCCTCAAGCCCATTCTTGAAACACAGTCTTTCTTAGTAGGACAGAATTGGCCTGGGGTTGACCAGAGAACCATATTCTCTAGGGAGTGCTGCCTGGAGGAGGCTCAGCCATGGCCGATGAGAACTTGTGGCCTACAGTGTTGTCTGATGACAGCTGACTGGTGGCAGAGGAGGCCATTTTAATATGTCAGCAAAGGTTGAAAAATCAACCAAGAAGCGTCATGTTAAGGACACTGCATGAAATACAGTAAGATGTTTGATCTGAAAACCAGTGGCAGAAGGGAAAGTTGAGTAAGGAGCGAGATGTGCATTCAGAGAAGCCACCCGATTAGTCTTACAGCCCCCAATTCCAGCACTTCACAAGCTATGGAGTCATTATTAATACAGCATCTGCCTCTGACTACCAATTTAATAATGCTACATGTTTTCCCTTGGCTTTAGTTAGCATAAAATAGCTTTAAGAGAAAAACACAATTTGCATATTTATTTTCTTACCATTCTTGATTAGGCTTGCCTCAGACTCAAAGGAAGAAGAAGAATATTCTTTAGATACTAAATCTACTCATAAAGAAGGGATTTCTTTGTAGTCAGTGAGGAGTAACATGTACAGAAATGGCTGCCACAAAGTCTGACAGGGCTAAATTATTCATGCAAAGCATTCCTTTGAACAAAAAAGCATCCCTTCAGAAGATTAAGCCACTGTGATGAAAGATGTCAATATTAAATAACCCTCATGCCAGATATGGCCACAAGGAACACTATACAAATGAATCTTCATTAATAAATATAAGAAACTACCAATTATTTGTAGTCTGATTATTCAGTTCCCTCATCCATCTCATTTCTGCTCCTGCTTCTCCCTTTTGTCTTTTATATATTTTATTGCTCATAAATGTCCACATAACCTCAAAGACCAAAAAAGAACTCAGTTCTTTTAACTCAGAAACAGTTAAAAAGTAGCCAGCCACTCTGTGTATTGAGGGATAGTGGAGGAAATTTTATTTATTTATTTAAAGATTTTATTTTTTTATTTGTCAGAGAGAGAAAGAGAGAGAAAGCACAAGCAGGCAGAGTGGCAGGCAGAGGCGGAGAAGCAGGTCCCTGCGGAGCAAGGAGCCCAATGTGGGACTCGATCCCAGGACCCTGGGATCATGACCTGAGCCGAAGGCAGCTGCTTAACCAACTGAGCTGCCCAGGCATCCCAGAAATTATATTTAAAGCAGCCGTATTTAGTGGTGCCCCAAAGCTTATTTCCTACTTTTTAGGAAAATGTCCTCAGATTTTCATCTTCTAGATGGTCAGTTTCCTATGGGGAGTTAATTAGCATCCCCTTGAGTCAAAATCTATATGTGTATATCATATTTAGAATGATATTGATCACTTGAAAGCTTAGGGCAGTGCTTCTGAACTAAGAAAACCATGGGATGGTCAAACTCTAAATTTTCTGAGCCATGGAGGTTGGTTAATTATTCCCTACCTATCAGTGAAGGATTTCTGTACCTGCAGCCACTCAGGACTGTGAAGGTCTAAAGCACAGCCAAATAACTATTTTCAGGAGACACACAGATAATGGGGGTGGGGGAGGAGGACCACTGGCCATGGTTCTTCTAAGTGCCCTTCTAAAAACCTATTAGATACGTTTTAAACCCTGAGGGGTCCAACCAAAACATACGTATTGGCCAAATTTGAACCATAAGCTAAAAGTTTATGACTTCTCAGATTCGCCAGAGAATCAAAGAAAAAAAGGCTTTCATAGTAACCAACCTCCCATGGGGGAGAAGGAACATGCTAGGACAGAAATGGACACTCCGAAGGCCACGGCCAGCAATGAACTAATGTGCACACTTTCATCATAGGCAGTAATTATGCATCATGGAAATGTCTGTTTTCAAGATCAGCTTTCTCTCACTCTTGAGAATGTCAATTTTCATTCACAACACTTTTTGCTGCCAAGAAAAGTGAATCTAATTTAAATTTCAAAAGCACTGCACCCATGGAAAAATGGAAACAAAACATCTTATAGTGATAGACATCTGTTAGACTGCATTTTGTATGTACTGTAGCAAAGTTGTCTGTTTTAAAAGTCCATTTCAAATACTGATTTTCTTAGTGCATTCTTGACTTTTAAGTGCCAATAAATTTTTAAATCAGTGGCTTTCAATTTTTTTTGACTGTGACCTACATATGAAGCCTATTTTACTCTGAGATCCAGTATAGATATACTGGATATAGTGCATAGATGTGTGCACTTTTTGTGTGTGAAAGTTTTCAGCTTGTGTATACTGATTTTCTATGAAATAATACTTCCCTTTAGTGTAAAACTCTGATTTTTTTCCTATTCTTTTTTTTAAACTGCCGGGTTCAAATAAGTTAAATTTACAAAACACAAATGAGTTCCAACTCACAATCTGAAAAGCAGTGGTTTTTTTCATAAACATATAAGCAATTAGGGTATTTCACTAACCAGAAAATAAACAAAATGTCTTATCAGCTTTCCAACTTTTATGTGAATTTCTCCACAGAAATAGGAGCATCCCTTGGCTTATTTTTGTTAGTCTCCAACTTTTTCCTTTCCCTAGATGAGCTAACCACACCTTGTTTTCAATAATCAAAGTTCTCCAGTGGGGTAAGCACATATTACATTATAGTATTCTTTTAAAGTAACTATACATGGTGACAGTCTTTTTATCACTAGAAAACCTGGTGGAAGAAATAATCTCTGAGTTTATATTAATAATCTAATGGTAAGAAATATACTTGAATTTCCAGAAATATTACCAAAAACTATAAATAACTCGTTCATATATCATATATGAGAATCTGTAGGCCAAATGACCATTCATGCCTTTGAAATTATACACTTTCAAACTGGACATCACGTTTAAAGACATCCTTACCTGACAAGGTAAAGCTAACTAGTTTCCGAGAGTGCTGATTTCCAGAAGCACCTCCTTCCATGCCTTCTGCCCCCATCTGCAGAAGAAAAACACGTACTGGACGTTTCACAGGTATAGTCTGGTACTCAGCTTTCTTAAGAAGCCACATATATTTGCAAATATGATGATTTTTGTGTCAAAGGTGCATTGTAGTATATGCCTTTTCATATGCTATAAATCTTGGAATCGAGACATAAACACATATCATCAGAGATGAGAGCATCATACCTCAATTTAATCTTTACACCAAATGAAACCAACACAAACTTCTAAATTCCCTGGGATATGAATCAGGCTATTTAATGTCCTTTTATTTCTTTGATAAGAATATAGTTGAGATACAGTAAGTGCACTTATATTTCTATTACCGTATTAAAATAATCCTTTAAGTTAAAAACCAAACACCAAATTCCTTTAGATTTATTAGGAAAACTTAGGATAAACTATACAGCTGACTTATATCAAGCTCATCCACATATATGCAGAATTATCCTCTCTCACCAAATATTTCTGGGTGACCACGTGAATGTCCCATTGCCCTTGTAAACTATTTTCTTGGGCTGCGGGTACATGGCACATGGTATGATAATTAGCAATGACCAGAGTTTGCAATGCTGTTGTACTGGTTATTGTATTGTAAAGGTTTTCCTAAAAGCTTTCAAGTAAATGATATCTCACTTGAAACCAGTCATTTATGGACCACATAGCAGATCTAGCCTTTCTCCCAATTTATGTACAATTAGCATTCAATTTATAGTTAGCATACTAGAAAAAAGAGTTTCCTGTTTCCCTAAAAATGAAGTCCACAATACTTTAAGAGACAAGTGAAGGCAGAATATATTTTGAATAGTTAGGAAATAGAAACCACATTTTTATTCTAAACTTTAGATTAAACCTTTGCATCTAATCTTTTTTTTTTACTTCTCAGTCTTTATTGAGAGCTTATTATGCACTTAATGAAATTAGACTCTTCTTTTTTTTTTTTTTTAAATAATTGTTGGGCAAATAATGCATTACATGCCTTGCATCTAATCTTTGCTCCTTTAAAAATCATATACTACCAAATGCAAACTGGTGTAGCCAGTAACAGTATGGAGGGTCCTCAAAAAATTAAAAACAGAATAACCATATGATCCAGTAATTCCATTACTGGGTATTTACCCAGAGGAAATGAAAACACTAATTTGAAAAGATACATGCACCCCATGTTTATTGCAGCATTATTTACAATAGCCATGATATGGAAGCAGCCTAAGTGTCCACTGGTAGATGAATGGATAAAGAAGATATGGTGTACATGCACAATGGACTATTACTAAGCCATAAAAAGAATGAAATCTTGCCATGTGCAACAACAGGGATGGAGCTTGAGAATATAATGCTAAAGGAAATAAGTTAGTCAGAGAAAGATAAGTACTGCATGATTTTATTCATATACGGAATTTAAGAAATAAAACAAATGAACAAACAACAAAAAGATAAACAAAAAAACCAGACTCTTAAATACAGAGAAAAAATTGTAGTGACCAGGGGAGAGGTGGGTGGGGGGATGGGTGAAATAGGTGATGGAGATTAAAGAGTATACTTATCACGATGAGCACTGAGTAATGTAGAGAATTGTTGAATCATTATATTGATTATAACAATGATATAATGATTATAACAATGTTATAATGTTATAATCATTATAACACCTGAAACTAATAGCAACACTGTCTGTTAATTATACTGCAATTTTAAAAAAAATTAAAAAAAATTTTTTTAATTTTAAAATTTAAAAAAAATCATATACTGCTAAGACATAAAACTTTCACTAATCCAAGCAAAGTTGAGCAATTTAAAAAAAATTAAAAAAAAATTCCATTCATATTTTGAAATATAAATTTCTATTCCCTTCTCTACTTCCTGTACCTTATTCAAAAATATTTTGTGTGGCACCTAACTGATTCCTAATTTTTCAAATGTCATCAGCAATATACTAGGGTATCATCCAGGTATCCTCATTTCATCTCATCCATAAAACCAACTACTTCATAATTCTGAGTTGGCTCTCAACAATCATGCATGGGTTATTATATTGTGGTGTTCCCTTCTGACTCACCATCGCCAGCATACCTGGAACAGAGACAGCAGCAAACTGGCCAATAACTGTGTCCTCCTGCTTTCCCCACACACACCCCTGGGCTATAGAGTGATAATCAGTGTGAGGTAGTACAGGATGCTGCTGAGACAGACATTCAGCAACCTGTCCCTCCAAGTCCTGGGTACAGCCAGACACCTGGTAAACTGTAGCCTCCCCTCACATGGACCACACTGCTCAATAAGATGTGTTTCCTCCAAAAACATGATGTCTCTTCCTGCTAGGCCACACCAATGCTAAATGAGTTAAATGAAATGGAAAAGGTTCAGGGTCTATCTTCACTTAAGCCTATTTAACATGTTATAAGCTATTATAGAAACACAAGAAAATGCCTTTGAATTCTCATTTTAAAAATAAAAACCACTGTCTGACAAAAGGCTACTGTGAAACGATTCTCCCAGAATTCACAGATTGTGTCCTTTACTATAACTGCGGCAAATGCTCATCTAAAATAATACTCAAAGAATTCAATTTTATCATTCATGATAATAAAGTCAGGAAAGACCAAACACTGTCGCTAGATATAGGGACATCAGGGATAAGAAACGCATCTGCACTCAATGTTTAGAGAGAGGTTTTTAAATAAACTCATTCCATAGATTCATTCCGGGAAAACCCAGAAGCAACGCCAACAATCAAGTGTTGGAACAATACATGGTAGTGAGTGATGCTAGTCTTTATCTGTCCCCGAAGCCAGAGGATTTCCTGTTCCAAATGCCTGAGACACGTATCGCTATGTACTCTGATGAATGACAATGACGTCAAAGTGCAAATGACAGAAGAGACCCAACTTTTTCTAATCCCTGATTCATTGCAAGAGGATATATGAGAGAGGAGGCCATGGTGATGGCAGCTCATTTCCTCCCTTACAGAGTTGCTCAGTTACTTCTTCCAGGACTGTTCTTCACATATGGTCATGGAATAATTAAACTGAAGAGCTTCGTAAATGTCAATGTTGTCAACCAGTCACACTAACTAGACACATGTCATATAACGAGGTGGCTGGCCATCATGATGTGAGAGAAACACAGCATCATGAGGTGTCCATGTGGCACAGCCTTTCAATTTTGAATTCAGACCCAGTTGTCTCAGCTGGGTCAGAAACCTATTGACCACCGATTTCATTAGTCATCCTTTGAACCAATATATTCGGTTCTGATGGCCAGAACTGTATCTGGGAAACTTTTAAGGTTCTCTAAAACCTGTTTGAAGCAAATTAATTATCTCCAGACTATCTACAGGCTTTGACAGAGTAATCTCAATGCAAAATCAATGGAACAAGATCAATGTTTACCAAGCTGTAAAGTCCTGCTGTCTTCGATGATATCTGATCACTGAAATTGCTCAAGTCTAAGAAAATCTGAATCCAGAAAACCATGTTTGAAAGCTATTGTCTAATTTCATACAAAGTTAATTTTTCAAAGGTTTTATTATTAAAAAGACTCACTTTTCCAGTTTTATAGTTTTTTTAGAAGATTAATTAAAGCATATTCCAGTGCTTACTATGTAACATGCCAGGTTTTGCAATCAATAATTGTTATTCTCCTTGTGACTTCAAAATCTTGTACAGTAAATGTGGATTATTCTTTTAAATTCTAAATGATGTTTATTACATTGGAACGCAAATGTAATTCAAATGTGAGAAGAATATTTAAATACTGAAGATTTTACATATACAATTCCTGCTATCTGAAATGCTCTTCCCTCCCCCTCTTCACCTAAGTAACTCTCACTCATCCTTCAGATTCCAAACACACCTTCTTCAAGGAAGCCTTTGAAGACCCTGATCAGGATAAATCCTAGATGCTATCATAGTCCCATTTTACTTCTCCTGATAGTGATTATCACTCAAATAAATATAACTTAATTTAATTGCTGTCTCTTGTCCCCACCAGATGTGAGAGAAGGACTGGGTTTTGGCTTATCATGCCATCGCTGGGGGTGGGTGCAATGCCTGGTACCTAGCAGGTACCCAGTGAATATCTGTTTCAATGAATAAATGGAAAGGAAAGACTTCATGATACCACATTGGTGGGTATGAACAATTTCAAAATGCCACCTGCAAAGACTACTTTCTGAATTTCAGGGAGTCAACATGGCCACTTGCCTATTTCCAAAAATGCATGTGTCTATAAATGCATATATACACACAATACACACACAAAAAAATGCACACACACACATTGTTATAAATATTCTATATCGTGGGAGTCAGTGTTTTTCTTCAATACTTTCATGGCCTGATTTTTATTAATGGCTTATAGAAACTGCATTGCTTTACATATCTTAGACTCTAAGAATCTCCCCAAACCCTCTGAACCCAACCACCCATGTACAATGGAGTACATATTGCAAAGCTGTTAGATTCTAAAGGAGTCAGTGGTGTGAAAATCACGAAACTGTAAAAATCACGAAACATGGAAAGTACCATATTGAAAATGGACATTCTTTTCTTCAAAAGGCCAACACAACCAGTTGCCCCCAAAACTAAGTTAGGTATCTCTTCACTTGAAGACCTGCTGAAGAGACTGACTTCCATTGCGTGGTCATTTTATACCAAAAATATGTGGTATCTTTTTTTTTTTTTAAGATTTTATTTATTTATTTGACAGAGAGAAAGAGAGACATCACAAGTAGGCAGAGAGGCAGAGAAAGAGGAGGAAGCAGGCTCCCTGCTGAGCAGAGAGCCCAACGTGGGGCTTGATCCCAGGACCCGAGATCATGACCTGAGCCAAAGGCAGAGGCTTTAACCCATTGAGCCACCAGGCGCCCCCAAAATGTGTGGTATCTTTAGGCACAAGAGCCCATCTCAGCATGAAGGGATCTGGTGCTCAGACCTCCCGAGGAAACAGCACATGTGTGATCCCTATCTCATATTCTTTGAGGTGAAAGCTTGTTAAGTTGACTGGCAGGTAGAATCACACATGATTTAAATTGTTATTTTTTTTCCCTTTTACTCGCTTAGCTCAAGTAAATTAAACTCACGTACGATGCAATGCCACCATCTCCTCCCAACCAGTCATCTAGTCTAAATTTAGACTAAGTTTAAGTTTGATAAGGTACTCACTAATTTGCTTCCTGAATGGATTCTCTGAAGAGTTGACTATTTACAGAGTTGTTATAAATCAAATCAGATTTTTCCATGGATTTGTGTTATGGATCCAGCTAATCCAGCCTGTAAGTTATTTCCTTTCCTAAAAGATACCCATGCTGTTATGCATTTCCTTTTTCATTGTTCCCCATAACCCTGCCAGGGCTGCACAGGCAAAAATAGAAACCGGGGCCCTGGGGATGTCCTGAGGAAGCCGACAATGGGGGCACTCACCATCACAGCCGGGTTCTTCACGGTAATGCAGGGGGTCGTGGCACGAAGGGCTCCACTAATGCCGTGGTAGTATTTAAAACAGATTTTTATCTCCGCTGCAAATCAATTGGGAAAAAATAAACAATAATTTAAACACTGAAACAAGTCATTTAGGAACTGGCTGAAGAAATCCGCCACATGACCACTCAGAAAATGCTACTCATGACTCTTTGCACGATCCCTTCTTTTCCAATCAGAGACACAAAGGATACCAACCTATTTTATATGGTCTTCTGACATTTTCTAAGAACAGCCCACATATATGAAAAATATATGAAAAAACAACACATCAAAATATGTATAGCATAGGGCTAAGAATTGAACTGGCCACCTTTTATCGAGGTAGTCCACCACGTGCCAGACCCCATGCTTGTCTCTGCTCATGCAGAGACATGCCCATTTAATTCTCACTTCAACCCTGGGAGGCAGAGATGCCTGTCCTCATATTACAGAAGAAGTGCTGAGGCTCACAAAGGTCAAGCAAACAGGAAACGACAGTCAGGACTCAAATCCAACCTGTCTGATTCCAAAGCCTTCACTCCCAACTTCTACGATATAGACAGACTGCATCTATCAATGGAAATAGCAAAAAAGCAGTCTAAGAGTGAAAAATAATACTGTCATAGACTCTGTGGTAATAGGGTATCTGTATTTTAATTTTCCAAGTGGCTTCAATGCAGCCACTGAGCAGGGATCAAATTTAGGAACCACTGGCATACAGATATATAGATATGAATAGATATCGATAGATGATAGAGAGATAGATAGATAGAGATATATGTGGAAATATATCTCTCTCCACACAGGTGTGTGTGTGTGTGTGTTTATGCATATGTGTGCATGTATATATAATCTGAGCTTGATTAAAAAGCAACGCAAATGCCAATTACTGATTTTAGAAAATAATGACAATTTCAAAGACCATGAAGCCAAAATGTGTCAAAGATAGACCCCACAGCCACCAGAAATTTCTCTGTATACAGAGCATCTGAGTCACTGCTGTGTCACTGTAAGATGCCCTTTTCCTGAAGTGTAGAGTAATACAGGCAATGATGCTGACGGGCAGGTGCAGGGAGGAGTCCCAGCCTACAGGAATGGAGCTCCTCTCTCAACTGAGCCACCTGGATGATTAAAGTGGGGCCACTAGTTGTACTTCCCCAAGGAAGATAATAGTCCACTGACTCTCCTGACTGTACCAAATAGCCTCCTATAGAGTATTTGTTATGACTATTTTAAGAGAAAGACAAAATGATTAAAGAAAAACTGTTTTAGAAATTTATATAGAATTAAAAATACTATACACAGGAATACAATATCATATTTTCCTATCAATGACAAAATACTAAAGCTCAAAAAATTAACTCTAACATGGGGTAAAATATTGAGTGTTTCCATTACGTACGATGATCACTGTGCAGTGATTCACAATGTATTTAGCATCATCAAGCAAAAGATTTTTACCATGTACCCATCACAATACATGCCCAGGGAATCAAAGAAAGGGTTCTGGTCTAGCAGGTGTTTTATAGTGTAGCTATTAGGATGACAAGCACGGGCAGGACAAAATACAGAAGACAAGCACTAAAAAAGGGGGGCAGCGAGGTAGCAGAGTGTAGAGACCATGAAGAAGATGAGTGAGGACACAGTGGAGTCAGAAAGGCCTCATGGAACAAATTGGTCTGGACTCAAACTTACAGAGGAGAAAAATGGAGCAGAGAGAGTAAGGAGTGAGAAGTGGCAAAAGGGAAACGGAATAAGCATGCTGGGTTTGAGGAACAGCAAGATGACCTGCACAGGAATTCTAGCTTTACTATTACTTCACTTGCTCGGGAACACCTCTGCAAATGACCTTCCCAAACACGAACACAAGCTTTTAGTTATTACTGAAATAATAGCAACTGTATAGATCAGAGCAAACCTTCCTTTCCCACTTGCTTTCTTCCAAGACCAAAAGCACGTATTCCATAAGAACAAAGCTAAGTGCCATGCACAAAGCCTACCAAAGCAGAACCAGCTCAGTGACGTGCTGGAGGATTGAATTCTGCGGGCATGAGCTCATTAGTATCACACTGGAAATGCTAGCAACCAGCAGTCTGTGAATCTGCCCGCAGCAGCGCCTCATAGATCAAATCAATGGTAAGTGAGTGAGCAGCTCATTTTCCCATAAAGGGAAGTGCATTTTTATAAGACATCTTCCCCTAACTCCCTCTCGTTAGGATGCTCTCTCCTCTTTTGTAAGATTTTAAGAGTCAGCTAGGTAACAGACTATGAGACCAAAAAAGAAAGAAAGAAAGAAAGAAAGAAAAGGCTTATTTTTGTTTGTAGGATGTTGATAGCCCAGGCAGCTTTGCTAGTGAATCCATTCTGGGTTTATTTATTCCTTGCTGTAACGAAAATCTCTAGTTATTTGTACCTGGACTGAAAGGAGCTGACTCCTTACGCAGAACACTAGTTCTGCCTCTTAAAAGTACAGCAATGTTCCATGCTGAGTGGGAGCGTTCCTCTCCAAATATTAGTTAGTGCTTTATGAGGTCACTCAAGATTTTAAAAATGGTGTAGCTAATCAACATCCCTTTGAGTGAGAGAAAGGAAAGAGAGAGCCGCATTCTGATTGATGTGCTTGCACATTTTAGTTGTGGAAAGAGGTAACCTAGAATACTGAAGATGGGTAGAAAAGGGGAGCTGGAATTCATGCTTCTACTTAAGCTACAATTCGTAACCACTAACTGCAAGAGGAAAACAAAAAGCTACTTCTGAGAAACAGATACACGCACAGGTAAAAGTGAACACATGAATGATGAGGGGACAGCAGATGAGGGAGGAGCCCTCTGCCCGTGGGGCCAGCCAGCCCTGTACACACGCAGGGGAGATGCAGGCCTGAGGAGCAATGAATGACTCCATCTCCCTGAAAACGCTTTCTCCACAGCCTGATGTGGCAGCCAACATCTCCTCCTATTGGCCTCAAATTATGGAAATAGATATACATGTGCCTGTCTGTGCGTGCATGTAGTCCTTCAGACTATAAAAAGCAAGAGTATTTTCTCCCCCCAAAATCCACTTATTGAAAGCATGTTGCCTCAGAGGGCAGCAGACCAGGAGAAGGGTGAATCCTCCCACATTAACCTATGAGGAGCTAACATTGGTTGGGCCCACTCTAGCCTCGAAGGAAGGAAGAAAGTACCACCCAAATGGCATCTTCCACCTTCAGAGGTCCCTCTTGAAGCCAGTCATGAATTACGGAACTATATTTTGGTGCCTTCCAGAATTCTTCAGGATACTTTCATTTACAGAGTTCCTACAATAGAGATTTGGCAGCCCCTATTTAAATGCTGACAAGACATAAAAGCCCCTTTATTTTTCAATGTTTAAGTTACTAATTTCCACAAACACAAATGAAGACATCTCCCAGAGCACCAGCACATCAGCTCCATCACCTCACAGACGGGAGAAGGATCCTGACGAGATGTTACCTCAGCTTGTTTTGTGCAGAGGGGAGGTCAGGGAGGTGGAAGGAACGTTCAATAGTGTTTAGGAACATAAGGTAAGGTTCTTTACCTTACCTAAGGTACGGGGTTTCTATAACTGTGTGATTCTGACATTGCATTTTAAAACCATTCATTTTGTTTCCGGGTTTGTATCTGAATAAGATATTGCAGATATATCAAGTAAAACTGGTAAAAATGGTTATCTTCAGGAGGGGACACTGATGACTGGGGCATGAAGTTGAGGAGATATTCACTTTTACCTTTTGTATCTTTCAAACATTATATACACTCTTTTTGTACACTACCTATTCAAAAATAATTTTTTTAAGATTTTATTTATTTATTCATGAGAGACAGAGAGAGAGGCAGAGGGAGAAGCCGGCTCCCCACTGAGCAGGGAGCCTGATGCAGGACTCGATCCCAGGACCCCAGGATCATGACCTGAGCCAAAGGCAGATGCTTGATGACTGAGCCACCAGGCGCCTCCAAAAATAATTTTTAAAAGCAATCTTAACTCAGCTACGTTAACTCTAGACATTAGCATAAAACTCCATTTTGAGCCCTCTCTGAAAAAAGATTCTATAGGCCACACCCTGTAAGAAATGGTTTTGTTTCAAAGACTGGGAATTCGTCTATCACCTTAAATAGCTACAGGATTCACTTAGGCAGTCATTAATGGTTTGCTCCTATTTAGAAAGTCTGCATTTTTCCCAAGTTTCTAGAAGTCGAATATTTTTGAACCATAAAGTAGATGGAATGGAACTGTCCTTCCCTCAAGAATTTTTATTTAAAAAGAATAATCTTTAGGGGCGGCTGGGTGATTCAGTCAGTTAAGTATCTGCCTTCAGTTCATGACCTCAGGGTCCTGGAATGGAGCCCTACATTGGGTTCCCTGCTCAGCGGGGAGCCTGCTTCTCCCTCTCTCTCTGCTGCTCCCCCCACCTGTGCTCTCTCACTCTTGCTCTCTCATAAATAAATAAATAAATAAATAAATAAATAAACCAACAAATAAATAAATAAAATCTTAGAAAAAAGAATAATCTTTAAAAAAATAAAGCTAACTACAATTTATTCTAAAACATGATTTTTAACCATTGCCCTAAATGATTTTATTATAGTCTTCATATTATGATTCCTATTCATAGGATCTTTTATTCAGAGGTCGCAAACTGGAAAAAGTAAACACATTCTAATCCTCATGCTTTTGAGGAAATCTGCCCACGTTTCCAGTGACAGGTGAACTTACCATTTATGTTACTGCAAGTTGTCTTCTTTTAACAAGGGCCAACACAGCCTGAACGGTCAAGCCCTCCTCTGCTAAAGCTCAGATATACCATCATGAAAATCAAAGACAGACATTATCAGTGTGGATGGAGCAGAAACCTAATAGGATTAGAGGATGAACAGAATCCCAAACCTAAAGTATGAGAGCGGAAAATAAAAAACACCAAATCTCCAACCAAGGGACAAAAAGGTCATTCTGATGTTGGTAGGGAGGGGCTTGGGAATGGACACATTTAAAGCAAAAGCTCTGACAGTACAAGTAAGAGGCCCAGGCCACCTGCCCCGCCCCCCAAAAAAGAAAAGTCATCCATAAAGCTTCTGTTTTGGCAAGGCACTGTATCCTGGAAAGCATATTAATTAATCAGTGCCAGTCAGAGACAAGGCTCTTATGGACACAAGCCACTTACATCTCTGATGCTCAGTTTCCTCATCCTACCTACTTACAATGGCTGAGACAGGTAAGATATGTGAAAACACTGGATCATTTACACAAATATCAATATCCTGATATTATCCTTAATGATCACAAAGAAGTTTAGCACACAGCAGTGAAGTTTACTATTTTCAAGTTCATTCATCGATCCAGGATTTCGTGAGCTCCTAGAAGAGCATGTGACACAAGGTTGGCACTTAATAAATACCTTGTGATACCTGGGGGGAGATAGATGGACAGATGGATGGAAGGAATGGAAGAATAACAAAGCAGGTCTGAATGAAGGAATGAATGAATGACCATAGTCTACGTAAGACTATAAAGTAACAGGGATATCCGAGCATGACAAGACAACTTGGACACCTCTTACATTTCCAAACTCAAGATGCATCCTGCAAAGATGACCCATTCAGTTTCAGCAAATGTAAGCTCATCTGAGGACTCTTTGACAGTCTTGTGACAAGTAAGTGCAGAGGAAGCTGATACTCCTGTCCAGTGTCTAGGAAGGTCATCTGCCCAAAATTAAACCCGTCTTTGTCCTTCACATTCATTTAAGTAGGCCCTGTAATAATAGAAGTCTGGGCTGCCTGCCTCCTCTGGGGCTTTATCCAGACAAACTAAAGCCATCTTTACATTCAGAAATAGCTTAGACAGCACTCAAATCAAGGTTTGCCCATGAACTTGGGTCAATGTTCAGAGAATTTTATTTTGCCTGAACTTCTGATGAGCTAAAGATAAATTTTCTTTCTGAAAATGAAAGCAAAAGTTTTTAAATGTCGTAAGTTTTCAAGATCAGAGGCTGAAAATATAGAAGCTCTCTAACCCACTCCCCCCAAGTTTTTATAAGTTCCATGCCATCAGCTCCAGAGGTTCAAGCAAAACTTCATTACGCTGGGAAGTCCCCTTAGGTCTACTGTAGTAGCCATATATGGGATTTTAAAAAATGATGTCTAAAAGACACAGGCTACACTACGAAGCAGTCATATAAATACCACCTGAGGTTTTTACATTGGAAGGATAGGGAAGTGTGTTGGAGGGGCCCTCATTTTGATTAATGAAGATAAACTTTATTCTAAAGCCAAACCTTTTGTAATTCTCATTCGCTGTCTTGGATTTTAACATACACGACTTTTCTCAGTCCTTAAAAAAAATTACTGCACGTTCCCAGTTTTACATTCATGATACACAGTATCTCCAATTTTGTGTGTGCAGAATTAAGGTGCATTTAGGAGAAAATGAAACAACAACAACAACAAAACCCTACTCTTTTCTTCATTCCCAATTCCTAGCTTCAATGTCAAGCTTATTTCCATTAAATACTAGAACAAGGTAAAAAGAAAAACATTCATCCAGATAGAGATACTAGCATACCCTGATCAGCCAGGACATTACAAATCTCTAAAGCTTTTGGGAGGAGAAATAAAATCAACCATGGCAAACAGGATACTCTGCAAATAGGGTTTTTCACACATCATGTTCCAAATTATAGCAGTGTGATACTGCTCTATCACATATAAGTCAGTATGTGATACTGATTTCTTCCCAGGTTGTTCACCTGAGCCCCACAACATGGATCAGCACACTCCTTCCACAGGAAATCATTCCCAGCAGTCTGGCATTTTGGAGAGGACAAGAAGGTTGTTTTACCTTTTCCCCTGAAGTTCAGTTGTCAATATTTCTCAGCTACATCAGTCTCTTAAACCCTGGGATCTTTTCAGAGGAGGAATCACCTTGAATGAAAACCCATTCCATTTTCTCCCAGATTCTTAACAAGTGATAAAAGAATCTACTCTCATTAGTAGATGGCAATGCCAGTGCTGGGTCAAATGTTGGAAAGTAATGAAAAGTACAAATGAGCCAGAAAAACAAATTACCCATAATATGACCTCCTAGGAAACAACCCATGTTCACATTTTGGCAAATCTCCTTCCAGACTTCTTCCTATGTGTCATGATATTAGTTAGAATTATGTTATATGTATCTGCTTTTTTCCCCCTCCTCACTTATTGATAGATCATAAGCATCTCCCTTAAAAACTACATTTCCTTTAAGGTTTCAAGAGAGACTCTAGCCAGATACTGAACTACAAAAAAAAAAAAAAGACAGTCTTCTGGGGAGAGAAGCATAATTAGAGAAAGTTAGGAAATGCTGACCTATCAGTAAGAAATTATCTGATGTCTTTAATGGCAATTCAAAGTGACAGATGTTAGTCTTTGAAAATAAATTTTTATATTATAGAAATTTATATACTTCAATAAAAATATGCTTATAGTAGGTTCTCATTTAATCAAATCTTACTTTATATTTTAAGGTTTAATATGTACCATCCTTCAGTACAAATATACACACACACACTCTCCAATATTAAATCACTTGAACATAGAAAACTTAATTCATAGAAAACTTGAACATAGAAAACACAGACTAAACAACTCAGAAAAATTTTAAATAGCCCATTTTTCTACATTAATGAAGAATTCTCCAAATGTAAAAGTTAACTTAAACCATCCAGGAAATCACATATTCATTCACATTTCTATCTATTCCACAAAAATATACATACTACGTTCTCAATAGTATTAGTGGCATATATAAGTTCTCCCCTTCACCCTAAATAAAAGAGAATGAGATATTTCTGTGAACCATGTACTATGTATAAGCATATATATTTACAAATAAATACATCACAGGTCAACTGAGTAATGGCTGAGTTATCTGCAGCTAATTGCTGATTCTTAAAAAAGACCTCCAGACTCACCTCGTTGTAAAGACCAGGACCCAAATGCAATAGTTACTGCTGCTGGGAAAAATAATAGCCAAATATTCTATAGGCCAATAAAATTCTTAAATTAACTGAAATCATGAATTATTCTTTATGCTCCCTGAAATTAATATTAATTACAAATGTACATATAGGGTATATAAAATGTGTAAAGTATTAAAATAACCCTACCTGCTTTATATACTATGCATTCGCAAGGTATATATAATGTACGTATGTAAATATATACACACATATATTTATATACACTTTTTTCAAAATATGTGAACATTCTCTAGTGAGCATTTTCTAAAACAATATATTTCCCAGTTTGAAGACACATGGCATAAATATGTAAATCAGAGCCAAAAAATTTTATAATAAATTCAGAAAAGACCTCCTGGGTTTCTGTATATTTATGGAATGTTCCATAACAAACTTCTATTTCTTGCTTAGTACTTACGTTCCATGAAATAGGGTCCAGGCTCAATTCTCCATACAATTTGCCCTTTTTGGGTTCCAGTCACACCCCTGTTTTTAGAATCCCAGAAGTTGGCTGGAGAATTCTCATCTGGAAAAACCAAACAAACACTTTTCAGCCTAATTACAAACTATGTGTCCTTCCTTAGCTCAAAGACTAACGCAAGTTCTAAAATGAAGGAAAGAAAAGATAAAGGGGGAAATGTTAATGAACACTATTATGAATGACCAGCTCCCAGCAGATTGTTACCCGGCATTTCTGCACTTCCATTGATTTGGGAGAACTGGGGAAGGGGTGGAAAGAAGTTGCCATTTCTGGGCTTGGCCCGGTTAATCAACGTCCCCAAAAGACAAAACTGTAAAGAACAGAGGATACAACTGCAGCAGGATCGGCAATGAGCTGACAGATAAGAAAGGAGCTGGGTGCACTCCCATCTATAAAATCCTATATAAAAGAAAGAAAGAGCAAAGCTGGGAGAACTTAATAGAACTCCAAGTGGAATTAAAAAAAAAGGGGGGGGACCTTAAGCTATGAAAATGAGCGAAGACACAGTACAGGTTTGCCATGAACAGTGTTCAGGAGACACCAACCAAGTCATCATGTCTACTAGGGTAATTTTTTACAAAAGGCCAAAGGCGTAAATCTTGAACAATACGAAAAAAGAAGAGTGTTTAGGTATTTGTATGGATAGAAAGGACAGTGACCTGAAGAATAGGCCTGTAAACAGCATTTTCCAAGCTTTCTGACCTCCTGGCACACAGAAAATCGTAATATTTGTAGGGCACACAGATAAATGAAAGAGGCACTTACAACTTAAAAGGGTAAGCAGAGATGTTCTGGGGGCACCAGGCCCTGCCCCACCACCCTAAAGGCTGAAGGTCATATTCTATCATTTGCCCTCATCACACTAGTTTGAAACTCTGTCCCAGGGCCTAGAAATAGAAATACAACTAAAAAGAAGACCATCCAGAGTCTGATAGGTACATGAAAATGTGTACAGTGATACTGGCTCTTAAAGTCAGATGTACTTCATTTGTCTCCCCAAATCCCTTTCACAGGAGGAAAGATGAAGGACACGCTTTAACCGAGAGCTGGGATAAACTAGACACGAAGTAAGAGGGACACTGAAGAAAAGGAAAGATAGAGAAAAGGTCCCAAGCTCAAGGCAATCGTCCTGAGAAGAAAAACCTCTCCCCGCCCTTTATTTTTTTCATGCTTCTGGAGCATGAAAGAAATAGAAAGTGGACCAGAGCACGGGGTCAGATCATCCAGCCCTGAGAGGTTTCTGTCTGTGGTTGTGCTGGGAGCCCACTATTTTCATCATACACATAAGCCAGAGCACTCTGGGAGGAATGGTTCCCCTTGCCATTTGCATTCAGCACATTGTAAGTCAAAAATTCTTTTTGTGAAAGACCAAGAAGGAGCCACTGTTCTGTATAGGAGTGGAAAAGCATAACACATCAATGCCATCGCCTCCTCCCCTAAACAAACAACGCGAGGCCAACTACTCTGTTCCATCTCAGAAAAAGCACAGCAATGTCGATATTTAGAAGGCAGTCACTAAAACTGGTTGTGATAGATGTCATGGGGCTCCCCAGGGCACATCCTGATCACTGCCCATCCACTGAGCTTCCTCCTTGCCAAATGAACCCCAATTTTATCCAAGGCAACAATGTTCCCAGTTAACAACACTCACCTCTCCAGAATGCCTTGCAGCTAAGAGTGGCATGTGGCGGAGCTCTGGCCAGCGAGATGGCAATGGAAGTCTAGTGGGTGGGACTTTGGGGAAAGCTATTATTTTCCTGAGTTAAAAAGGGAAGACTCAATAATCCTTTTTGCTCTTCCCTCACCCCTTTTCTTGGATGAGAGCCACATGCTAAGGATGGCAGAGCAAGAAGCCAGAAGTAACCATGACGAGTCCTTCGGCCCTGAACCACCCGCCTTCAGGCTTCTTGCTACCTAGGAACAATAAATTGCTCCCTGGTTAATTAAGCCCTGTAGTTGGGTTACCTTACCTGCACCTTAACACAATTCCTAACAGACGTACTTACCACCCTAAAAATCCATCAGTCATTTAGACTCATCATGCCTGACTTGACCTAGAATCCCCACGACAGCATCACTGCTTTGGTCTAGACCACAAACATACTTGCTACCCATCTAAAAGATAGTTTAGTGGGAGGAGCTGCTAGGATGGAGAGAGAGAGAGACTCTCATGTTTTTGCAAAAAAATATTTTTTTCAGCTATTGGACACTTGGAAGGTGTGAAAAGCTGGACCCCGCAAGGAACAGAATATAAGCATCGGGAATAGAAGGTGTCCAACCATACAAAATGTTTTTTAAATTAATTAATTAATTATTTTTTTAAATTACACATAATGTATTATTTGCCCCAGGGGTACAGGTCTGTGAATCATCAGGCTTACACATTTCACAGCACTCACCAGAGCACAAAACCTCCCCAAATATTTTTGTTTTTTTTTAAACATGGTTATGCACACAGCAAATATTCTGAAAACATTATTGTAAGAGTTTCCTCTTGAGGCCTTAGGAAAGATGAGGCAGCATTACATCTTTTTAAGGAGGAAGCACCAGGATCACAGTGATACAAAGCCTTGGTGATAAAACAGCACTTGTTAATATGACCTCACTATAAGAGGTTTGCACTTCCGGGGTTACTAACCTTTACTCCCAATGGCATCAGGTAAGCCAAACAAAGGATACACTTCTGACAGAAGAGAGCCTGAGGCTCCCCTCTTCCCTTACATGCTTTCTGGAAAAGAACTTTGACAGAGAACTAGTGTCGGCATCTCTTGTTCCAAGAAGGGTCACTAAGAAACTCTTTCTTTGCCAGCCACATCCACTTCAAGGGAGAAATTCTGCCCCATGTGAAATACGAATTAAATAAGAATTAAGGGAGAACAGTGATGGGTGCTTGTTTCTAAGAGCCTTTACCAAGAAACAGATGTAGACTTGTGCATTCAAGGTACCCACCAGCTCTTGTGGGCTGGGATAAGCCATATATCTTTGACTTTAATTCCCCTCACTGGTTTATAGGTCATGTAGACAACTCCATTTGGATAAATTTATGATATTTAAAGAAAAAAAACACGAGTTGAAGCAAAATGTTGAAAATGTACTGTGGGTATTCAGGCTCAGCTGGAATTCAAATGTCCCATAAAGATGAGAAATGGGTCAGAATTCGGATGTGCAAGCCCACAGCAGAAGTTTGATGGATCCATTCTGATTAAAAATGCCACAGCAGAAGACCTACCCTGTAAATCTCCATGGGGAAGATCTTATTCCCCACCAAGCATGGTGTCTGTCACAGAAGATACCCAAGCTGATTAATATTCTGGTTATTCTAGATTGAAATTTTTCTCTGATGAGATGATGTTTCTGATAATTCATTATCTCCGACAGAGACAAGGCCCTCTGTCAACCAGTGGCAGTGACACTTCATTGAAAATATCAAGTCCATATAAATAAGCCAGCTTAGGAGCACAGAGTACAAATTATTTTGATATGATTATCACAACTTCCTCCACAACTACAGCTCCTATCACTGCTAATGAGCACAACTCTGGCCAGCCTTGGTCACACCATATAAAGAACAGTGAGTATGACTCACTCTTTTCCCTTGTTTCAAGACCAATTTTAATTGGTCCCTCAGAGTAAAATTTTCTTCTTTAAGTAGGTTAACATCTTTGTTTAGATTGCAGTCAATTCTAGTCTAGACCCCGAACACCTTTTCCGTGACAGCATTTCTATGCTGAGATCTATTTTTCATGGGTATCTGAGGACAGAATATTTTCTTCCCAGATTGTATGAGCTGTTTCCCTTTCCCCTCATCTAACATGTATATTAGGTGATTTGATCTTTTTTAAATTCGGTCATTTAAAAAAATAACCCAGTAAAAATAACTGAGTATAAAATGGCATACCAAAGAAAGGGTACTAAATCCCTACGACTATAATGTAGACATAATTATAAATCTATTTCTTCCTCCACTGAATGAACATTGTGATAGATCAAAGAAACGTTGTTGGCTTTTAAAACCAGTTATCAATTGTTGCATTTATACTTGGCTACTTCCTCTCTCCATTTCTCTTAACGACTATTCAAATCTGTCCCACTGTCCTCACATCCCATAGCTAATTTCCGTGCTCTGATTTGGAGCAGGGTACCATTCAAAACATGTAGAACATTAGGCCTCGTCTCCCTAATACCATCTTTTCTGTGTCCATACCTACTCCTTGCCTTCTTTCTCGGGTTCTAGTCCCTGTTATGAAGAAGCCTTGACCCAATCCCCTCTACCAGTCACCTTCTCTCACCTTAATTTTTAGTTTCTTCCTTTCAACCTAAAAATATGTCAGCTTCCATAAGGCACACTTCCTGGTTTTGCTTTTGCTCTTTGAACATTCCCTTCCTTGCTTCCTTTTCCATTCTCATTCTTATTTCTCTTCCTACTAGGATTAAAGTGTCTGTTCTCCAATTGAAATAGTCTTATTTTGGGGGCACCTGGGTGGCTTAGTGGGTTAAGCATCTGCGTTCGGCTCAGGTCATGATCTCATGGTCCTGGGATTGAGCCCTGCATTGGGCTCCCTGCTCAGTGGGGAGCCTGCTTCTTTCCCTCTCCCTCTGCCATTCCCCCTGCTAGTGCTCTCTCTCATGCTCTCTCTGTGTCAAATAAATAAATCGTGAAAAAAAAAAAAAGAAAGAAAGAAATAGTCTTACTTTTCTAGGAGCACATATTCTAGATACTTGGGTAACTTTCAAGTTAGAAGTAATTACAAAAAAGAAACATTGAAGATGTTTAACTCATGTACCTAAATACCTTTTTTGAATCTAATTTTGTTCGGTTTGGTTTATATAAAGCTTGTCCACTCATATGTCTTCTTTGTTCTCTTACAAGTCTAGTTGGCGGTACATTTTCTCTAAATAGAAAAGCAAAGTACACATGCAAAAAAAGCCCTAAAAATCCTTTTGATATAATTTTATACCTGTTTATGAATATTATGGGAACATGATCAAAAAAACTTGAAAATCTTCCCTCCTGCCTATTTTAGCAGCCCATGATACTTTTGCAAAGTGATTTCACTTAGTGTTTTTTAATTACTCTTTAGAGCTATTTCCATTTATTCTGTTATTAATCCCAGAATCAATTCTGTTAAGTCTGTTTCTCCAAGGGAGAATATTTACAAATAAAGTGTTTGGACTCAGAAAACAAAGGCATAGAGATAGAAGATTACACCACACACAAATCTCTTAACTATAGAGTAGTCAGTGGCTCGGACAATTTCCTCAGATCTAATTAATTGGGTCAGAAACAGGACCCCTTTCCTTAAATTAAAACCACATTAACTTTAGGAGGAACATGTTGGGGACTTGGAAAAAAAATCTCTATATAAGCAAACTTACCAACAGGTCGGGCACACTCATATGGCTCTGGATCTACCAGGTTTGACGTATCTTTGGGAAGCACACACAGAGACAGCCTTTGGGAGATGTACATGTAAGCCAGTCATGAAGGCGTCTCAAGCGTTCCTTTGCTTCACTGTTCTGCAGGCATATTGCTTTACCAAGGGGGCTCATTTTTTAGTTCTACGAATGGTCATCAGAAGCAATGAACAAGTGGCCATATTTAGAGCTGAATTCAGTGGTAAAAGTTAGTGTTGTTGCCTGGGCCCTAGAATGTTATCTTTGTCATCTTTGGAAAAGTAAAATTAATTATATTAACCTACAACATGATTGTAAAGAGTAACTAAAATAATGAATGCCACAAAAAGCTAAAATAATGTAAGCAGAAAGACTTAATTTTTTAAAACTCTTCCTTTCCCATAATATTTCATATGCAGATAGCACTATGAAAATTACCTTTAAAAGATTGTTTTTCCTATACATGATTTTTGGATTCCAGAAAATGTCCTCTGAATAAGCTTTTAAGACAATAAAAGAATATGTAGGAGACATGACCAGACATCTCAAACATATCCAAACATAATTTGGATTTGCAAATGTTTCTATGTCTCTGTTAATATTTCCAAAATCTCCAGAGAGTGGTGGAGATAAAATAGGAAAAAATATATATATATTTACATATATAAATATGTATCTATATATTTGAATACACATGTTGAATATATATACATATTGAATATATATCAAATATATCGAATATATATTGAATATTTGAATATATTTAAATTGAATATTTGAATATATACATATATATGTATACATATATATGTATATGTATATATATATTCAAAGCCTTCTCTCTTCTATCAATCAACCCAGGGGAGTTCAGAAAAGATGAGGAATTTTTTGAGAAAGATGCCATGTGACAGATTGTGCCAGAGAGATGAGAAATGATACTTGCAAATTTTCTTTTGCTTTAAAGTAATTCCTCCCACGTTTTCTCACAAATGGCATAAACATTATAGTTGTTTTGAATCACCTTTTGAATACAAATTGAAGGTAACTATGTACTGAAATTGGATCATACAGGGGCCTGGTTTATTCTGGCTGCACTTGAAAATCAGATGCCCTGGGATTTGGGATTTGGAGAGCAATATCCTAAACTACAATTTGAATTAAAGGTATCTTTGTAGACCCAGGCAAAGAGCACAACTTCACAGGGACTGTGTGACTGTTTTTAACAATTTTCCAAAAATTTTTGCAAATTTTCTACAAGAATGTGCCAGGCAGGTTATGGAATCCTGCTACAATGGAACAGGGAAACTCTGACAATGACTTTGGAATCTGAACTACATTGTGAGGGGAGAGTGAGTCTCTTCCCACGGACTGCGCCACACAGAATACCAATTATATGAAGTGCTATGAGAATTCATTAATGACTTTCCTCATGAATTTGCAAAAGTGACATTACTTTTAACCTAGTGTCCCTAGATGCCCAATTCCTGACACCGATGCTCTCTCTAGTTGAAAAAAAACAGTGTGTCAGATGTTCCTAGAGATTACAGTCCCGCTATCTCAACACCAGCTGTGATGTACCCACTTAATGACTATTGCTTGGTTCTCACATGAATAGCTATTTTCCTATAGATACCAGAAAGAACTGCTGATTGTAATGTGCCAGAGATGGGAGAAAAAGACACAGCACATCACAGGACAAAAAAAGCAACAGTGGTGGAGAAGAGCTGATGGCCATTCGGCAGGGTCTGGCCCTGGGTTACGTGTGCCTAGGAAGACATGCACATCGCTGCTTTTGCAGGGTGGAGTGGGCGCACACGTGCCGACTCAAGGCCATGCACCCCCCAGTATGAGAGAGATGTCTAATGGTTATCTTCTCTGTGGCAGGCCATCACTGGGTGTGGAGCCCAACCTGGAGAATGGGGACTCTTTCACTAGATCCATACTGGGTGACTTAGATCCACATCCTAAGAAGGCCCATCCCTGAGGGGGCCTCCTGAACATTCACCTCTAGCCGTATAGCCAGCAGAGGCAGGATGGGCTGCTAAGCAAATTCCTAAATAAAATACTTGATAAATTCCTAAATAAAATAAGCTACTCGATTAAACACTCGTTTTGACAAGGGAGGAAACCGCCGACAGATCCATGAGAAGCAACACTTGAACTCATTTTGGCAAATACCTCCGAAGAGTTTCAGTCATGGCCCAGAATACCAGATAGTAAAGAGCAGTTCAGAGATGGCGTATATGTCAGGCACTGTTCTGTTTCTCTGTCTTTATGGATTCATGTACACTTCTAACAATCCTCTGAGGGAGGTACCACCCTCAGATTCTTAACAATGGAAACTAAGGCACAGAGAAGTTGGGAAATCTGTCCCAGATCCCGAAACTAGTATGTGCACAGTGAGCCCAGAGACCACGCTGCTTGAGGCTATACCGCACCTTCTATCCAGAGCACTTTGGAGAGTTTGGATTCCATGCTGAGGGTGATAGAAGGTCACTAGAAGACTTAAAGCATGGAAACAACATGAGCCACGTTTTAAAAAAAAATCTTTCTTGCTGCCGCGTGCAGAATGGACTGTCGAAGGGCAAGAGAGGACGGCCCATGATGCTTCGCGCCCAGGCCCAGCACCAAGCGCCAGAGCCATAACCTAAACGTGACCCTCTCCTCCCGTCTCCATCTTTCTTGTGCAGACAGAGCTGCAGCAGCTATAAATAGCAGCCTTGGTGCAAACTGCTGTGAATCAATTCCAGACTCTCCAGTCCAACGACCCTGTGAGGTGACTCATCCACCTCTAAGCTCTCTCCAAGTCCAACCACCAGCCTGAATTTCACTCTCTAAGCCCACCATGCTCTTCCTGTCCCTCTCTTTCTCCAAACAACTCCTGAAAGTCCAACTTTCCCACACCCAACCTTCAAGAGTCAAAATAGAAAGCTCAGATTCTCCGTCACTTAGTAACTCAATAAAACCCTTCACGCAACATATTTAATATATTACTGGCATTCAACCCACATGGGCCTTCTATTCACCAACAGAAGTATGCTTTATGTTTTTAGGTACAAATCATTTATTACAGGTACCAAGAGAGTCATACACCACTTGATAATGATGTTGCCAGGCAGCAGCTATTAGGTGATGGTAAGATCCCAGAACTTTGAGAAACAGCAGACCTGAGTTTAAATTCCATCTCTCTCATTTACTGGATCCATAACCTTGTGCAAGTCTTAAAACTGCATAGACTCCATTTTTTTAATCTAAGAAATGATAACAGCACCCAGCTCCAAAAGCTGTGAGGAGTACAATATTTGAATATTTGGCACATATTAGGAACTAAATGTGTGGGGTTTAAAAAATTTTTGATCCATTTCTTCCTTTTTTCTAAGAAAGTTATGTTTTTCTTTTAATACTCAAAAGCACAGTTCCTCAACCTCATTTCCTTAGTTTTTAATTTTTAAATTTCTTTTAAAGAAATTAATTTCATTCTAATTTCTCATAAACATGTATCAATTAAAAGAAAAGCATGCTAATTCATATGTTTCTGGAGACTGCTTGCTTTCTTAATCTGTATGCCAAACAAGCAGACAGCAGAAGCGCAGTCCATACATACAATGACAGTACATTATGCTATTTCACACAGAACACAGTCTCTCACACACAGTAGATCAATCTGTGCAGTTCTTGAGTGGAAGGTCACTAAAGCCTAAAATTCTGTCAATGGCCTTTAAACTCGTCCTAATGAAGAACACTCAGAGAGGCCCTCATCTCCCTACACAATGAAATTTGTATTGTGAATACCATGTTTAACTAGGAAATCTCTGCTGTGGCACTACATGTGTTAAAAAGTTGCCAGGAATGACAACAAGGTTTTGAGGATATATCCCTCTTTCTTTCTTCTAATGATTTTTTTCAATACCATATATATACTAAGCTCTCACTCAAAGATAATCTTTTTAATACTAAGTGAAGTTTAAAAGCAACCTCCAGATCCTTCAGGATGTTACTTTTACATGAACCTAATAGCTGCAGATTCTGAGAAATGTACAACCATTATAAAATATAAAGTTCAGCATTAAAGCATCCTTTGGTTAGGGGTAAATCACACCTTTGATCTTAGTGAGCTCACGCAATAAGGATCAGGAACTATAAGAGCTAACTTGATTTAAAAAAGGAGGTTATGCTTATTGAAGTGGAAATTCTTCCACTTCAATTACTTACTTACTGGAGCTAATACAAACCCAATCTGAAAATATTAGCTGGAAGTACGTGAGAGCACTCTTTCTGGAACATTCTTTGCTACTGATACTAAAGAATAATTTTGCAGATGTGCCTACTTTACCCACAATGGCTTGATCAAAAGATAAATCACTTTCCCAGAGATTAGCCTGCTCACCTGAATCCTTACTAAACCATTAACTTACTTTTCACTAAACTAAGCATTTATCTATGTTTCCAAATGGGGGCACTACTGGGTCTGTCCAATACATTGTAGCAATGGTAGTATCCTTAGCTCTTGGGCACTAAATGCCAGTTGCATGTTATATGACTACATACATACATATATACATACATACATACATACATACATAAAATAATGTCCCGCCTACCTTGAGAACCACTGATTGGCATTTTGTATACAAAAAGTAAATCTCTTCATTGAAAACGGATTAGGATAGAACTGAAATTTTGCCCTGGATTCATTCTGTCTTTTAAACAGCTAGAACAGATTTCAAAGGTCCATAGAAAGAGCTGGGTCAGTTTACTACAACTGCCACAAGAAAATCTTAACAAAAACATGATTTTATTCTCAAATTAAAGTTTTGTTGTAAGACTGTTGTTAAATCAACAGTTTCTAAAATGGGACGGTCTATGAATACTTGTCTGTATAAACACTACATTACAAATAAATCGGCTTCATGAGAGAAGATATTAAAATCTGACCAAAAAACGTTATTATCTAGAGGTGGATAACCTGTCATAAAATCTATCTAGACTCAAATGACATTTTAAGAAACACTACTGTAGTTAGGACCTGTACTTAAACATCACAGTAAAGTACTTCATCTGAAACCAGGGGGGCTCTAGAAATTCAGTAAAGGGGCTACATGTTTACCTGTAAAAGTTTTAAATTTTTTAAAGATTTTTATTTATTTATTTAACAGAGAGAGAGAGAGAGCAGAACAAAGGAGAGAGAACATGAGTGGGGGGGAGGGACAGAGAGAGAGGGAGAAGCAGACTCCTCACTGCCTCTGGGCTCGAGCCCAGGACCCTGGGATCACAACCTGAGCCAAAGGCAGATGCTTAACTGAGCCACCCAGGCACCCTTTTTTGTAAAAGTTTTAAGTGTTTTAATCCCAGAATGGGTTATGTCAAGTTGTCAAGTGATTAAATGGGATAAGCACACCATCGTTTGTTAATAACTGTCCTAATCAAGCTGGGAGGGGACCACATTTAAGAATGTTTCAAAGAGAAAGGTAGAGAGAACTCTAAATCCCAAATAGTTGGGCTCAGAAATCAGTGAGGGTAGAACTCATTTCACAGAACTTTCTAATATCTTACCTTATATAATCCCAAAGAACTTCTCTCTGCGTTGGCCACAGTTGAATCCATCATTATTTCAAACCAGATTTAGGAAGCAGCAAGAAGAAACATGTTCCATTCTCCTTAAAATCGTGTCCCTGTCCTGCCCACTTGGCGATTTCATTCATAGAAGCAGCCAGAACTGAAGTCAGGCGGGTCTGGAGTCCTAACGTGGCTTTGAGAGCTCTGTGGGTCTACCTCACTGATGCTTCTGCTTCTCTTCCTCTTTCCCAAGGTCTAGAAATGAAATCCTAAGCAGGATTTGAGCAGACCTGTCCTAGGAGACTCCTGTCCAGCTAAGTAAACACTGAGAGCCACTCCTACTTTTCCTCAAGACTGTCAGGCATCCTAAATGAAAAAACACAACTTATCAGTGTCCCTTAGGCTGAGGCAATTGTGGCCACACCCTGTGAAGGGTACAGGATGCAATCGCCCCATCCTCCCCTCAGCTTCCTTCCTTTGCTTTTTTCCATTGGGAAAATTCCAAAGAATGAGTTATGTGTACACACACACACACACACACACACACACACACACACTCATACAGAGTGAGCTGATGTCAACAAACTGTTATCACAGAGAAGGGAGTTTTCTGTCTGATTTACTAAGAATAGAGTGGTCATCATCTGGAAACTCTAATTTACTACTATGATTAATCAGAGCATTCACTTAATTATTGAAAGAGGCTTACAGCATTCTAACTAATCCAGAATGAAATTTGTGGACTTGTGATTTCAAACTATGAAAATCGACTGTACTTTCAGAAACATTATCTAGCTTTAATGAAAATCCACAACTGTGGTTATCAACCCGAAGTTATTCCCAGATGTCATTTTTTAAATATTTTATTTATTTATTTGTGTGTGTGTGTGAGAGAGAATGAGAATAACTGGGGGAGCAGCAGGAAGAGGGAGATGCAGGCTTCCCACTGAGCAAGGAGCCTGATGTGGGGCTCGACCCCAGGACGCTGGGATCATGACCTGAGCCGAAGGCAGACACCCAACGAACTGAGCCACCCAGGCATCCCTCAGATGTCATTTTTAACACAAAAATAGATGCAAAACCTCAATCTGGCTGTGCTCTTGTCTTCTTATCCAAGGAAGAGGGTATAGTGGAAGAATTTCCAGATGAGATGTTCTTTAATGGAAAAGGGGCCCCCGAAAGCTGGCCCTCCCAGGGAAGTTGTTGCAATTATTAAGTGTTGGTTGAATGGATGAATGCAATCAAAGGCTGCAAGACCATATCTTTCCAGCAAACTTCCAGGAAAGCAAGATAAAATATCCACATTGGTCACATGTTTTGTTGTGAAGTGAGACAGAACAGATTTAAACTCTGTGCCACATTTAGTGGATACAATCTTCTCTCCACTGTTTCCTTACCCAGACATAGTTTGCCATGAAGCCTCAAGGGGCCACGGAACTTGGGGCTCATTCTACAACAGACTATGCGGACACAGCAAGCCTGGCACTCCAGAATCGCCACCAGGGCTCTTCTGACGTGTCAACTCTGCCCAAGCTAAGAACAAACCACTGTGGACTCCTGGGTGTGTGCTAGCAAACAACCATAAGAACAAGCATGTAGAGAATATGCCCACAGTGTACCCGGGACACATCATACATGGCTTTGAAATAGTCTAATGAACAGCACTGTGCTCCAAGGCTGAGCTCGATAATGTTATCAGGACTGTGTTACAGATGAGGAAGCTGAGGCTCACAGAGAGGAAGTGATAACAAACAGCCGGAATTTAACAAACAGGGTCAGATCTGAATGGCACTCAAGCCCAGCTCTTTTACAATATGCTGCCTTTCTCAGATAACACTCCAGAAAACGGCAGTCACCTCACGAATTCGATTCAGTTACCAAAAGGAGGTTAGGATAAAGAAGTCTAGAAAGGATGAATTCATTTCCTTTTACTGGCATCAAAGGTGGCTACCACCTATGAACGACAGACTTCTCAACAATGTCAGCATCTCCGTTTTCATCCCCAGTCAAAAGTGTATAATCTTGAATGTTTGCTTATTTCCTAGTTATGGACCAACAAATTCTCCATGGGGCTGAAGAGAAGCTTGCCTGATGCTCCCACCACTCTGGATCCCCAAGCCATGATTCTTTACCTTCCAAATGTTGTACCATTTGCCAGAGAGGCTGCTTCAACTGAACTCTAGGTTCTGGTCCATCCATGTGTCACCGATGTTCACACGTGTCAAACAGGCTATTGTCCTATGGAAGGGAAACCTATGTCCCCACAGCATAAGCCATTGTCAGAAGGGAACCAGATTTCCAAGTTGACCAAGACACTTATAAAGTAGATCAAGGGAAGTTAGATGATGTTAGAGCTTAGCCTTAAGGCCATCACATATGTGTACCTTTTCACAGGGATGGTCTTTCTTAAACACAGGGAGTTCAGCCAGTACTTCTTCAGTCACAATAGACTATTACACTGAGAATGTAGAGCCAGAAGAGCATAGTGTCTGACCTCGAAATTTATATATGCTATTCCTTTCTCCAAACCACTTCCCTATGTGAAGAAAGACCTCAAAAATGAACAATAACAAATAAAATGGGAAGCTCATCAATACCAAATTTGCACCCATATAACATCTTAAGCACTTTCACTCGCTAAGATAGTATATGGTGCAGGCACTGGGAGACAGTCCCGCACAAGGACCAACGCAGCCCCTGCTTTTTCTTGCAGAGCTTCTATTTTAGAGAGAGGGAGAGACACTAAATAACAAATACAAAATGAATTCTTCGGTTACTATTATGAGACACGCCACACAGAAAAAAGAGAAGGTCTTAAGAGAATGGGTGAGTCGCTGACATGACCCAGGCTGGAGAATAAGAGAAATCCCTCTCATGAAATGAATGTGGAAACTAAGCTCTGAAGGATGGGGAAGGAGGAGCGGGAAGAGAAAAAAGAGAACATTCCAGACAGAAGAGCTGTACAGAGGCCCTGGGGTGGGAAGCAGAGTGGCACTTTCAAGGACCAAAGAAAGACCAACGTGACCAAAGCACAGAGGGTTAAGGGAGAGACGAGGCCAGTGAAGGAGGAAAGACTAGAAATTTTAAGCATCAGTGTAGAGTGAGAGAAAAGGAAACTTAAGAATAAGGGAATAGAAATTGTCCCTTTATCGCTTCTCCATAAGATCTTCTTCTGAAAGTCAATTGGCATCACAGTTGTCAACATTCAAAGTTATTGACCTAGCAAGGATGCTTATGGGTGAAACGACGCTTTGTGGATGCCGAATGGATTAATCACAGAACATGAGAGACATCACTTAACTAAAGTAGCTTCTTCCCAAAAGCTCACAGAATGAATAAGTCATGGGAATAAAAGGCACAGCACAAGGAATATAGTCAATGATACTGTAATAGTACTGTATGGTGACAGATGTTAGCTACACTTGTGAGCACAGCATAATGTATAGAGAAGTTAAATCACTATGGGGTACACCTAAAACTAATATAACATTGTGTATCAACTTAAATAAAAAATAAATTAAAATACTTAAATAAAAAAATTAAAATTGAAAAAAAAACACGAATAAGCTCCCCCCCCCCAAAAAAAAGAGTAAAGCAAAGAAGAGCAAAGACACAATTCTTAGATGATGATACTAATTGGCAATGGAAAAAATCAGCACCATGTCTTCCATCTATCTTTATGCTGGCACGAAAAACACAAAACAGAATCAAGGTTAGCACGTCAGGAAGGAACGACCTTTTTCCAGAAAAGCCCATCATGAATTTCCTTTGTGTTTATGCATTTTGCATGCCTCCGAGTCTGACATCACTCATATGCAATATTTAAGTCCTGCAGCAAGTGTCTGCCTGTCTGCTGCAACTTTTACTGGAGGCTTTTTCTTCTGACATTGTGTTCATTCAACAGCCAGATGAATGCTTGTCTCCTTGTCATTTTGTTTTCAGATTCCCCAAATCTTCCAATGGAAATACATATCGGTCTGTGTATAAATCAGAGAATGTTTTGAAACTCCATTCAAACATGCGACAACTGCTAAAAGATCCCCTGAACCTCAAATAAAAGAGCCTCAAATAAAAGTCAGTTGACACATGCACATGAAACACATGGTTTTTAAATTTTAGCTTAGAAACTGGTATGTAATCAAACTAAATACAAATAATAAAGGCTATCATCTGTTACCCTATTATGAACTTACCAGATGCCAGCCACTATGAGCATGTATACACACTCTCTCATTCAGTCCTCAGAGTAACCTTCTGGTCTAGTCATGACAATCCCCATTTCACAAACTAAGAAAACTGAGGGAAAGAGAGGCTGAATAACTTGCTCACATATAGCTAAATCCCAGGGCAAAAAACTAGCTGAATTTCAAATCGAGCGTCTGCATGATATCAAAGCTTATCCACACATTGCCCACTATTATAAAACTTCCCCCCCAAAATAACTAACTACCATTTCCCAAGTGACAAGAACTATGCTTGACATTTTAGAATCATTAACTGATAGAATTCTCACAGCAGTTCTGAGAGGTGCTATTATCCCTAAGATAAGGGAAGTGAGTTTGAGGAGGTCTGGTGACTTGATCCAGGGTACACAATCGCAAGGCTCAAAGGTGCAGAGGAAGATTTTCCAGAAGCCTGCTCAAATTCACAACAGCAAAATTTCTGAAGAATTCTGAGGTCCATAAGAGTAAATATGGGCATACTTTCTTAGGGTTTTGTACTTTTATCTGGGAAATTATCATTATGCTTTGGAAGATAGTAATGTCCCCAAAAGACTGATTTTCTCATCTTAGGTGGATAAGAAAATCCCTTTATCGATGTCCACTCAAGCCAAACTATCAGGACTGTGATTCACTGCTTTCATAAACAAGAATAAATGACCCTCATTTTTCTAACAAACCAATACACATAAGTAGATGTAATGTGCCAAACACATGAAAGGCATACAGAAATAAGAATAAATGTGGTTTTTGTCCTTTCAGTAATTTCCACAACAAAATTAAAGAACCAGCTATCACAGTGTCTCCTTTATTTGACTGACCTGTATCTGGAAGTTTGAAGAACGTATTTCTCCTCATAGGAATTTTGTATAAATATCTAAGAATATTATATTTTTATAAATATCTAAGAATATTACATTTTTACTCAATGATGAATTTTGTATTAATTCTATGTCAATGTATTATTAACACAATATCAAGGTGGTTTATGTATAATCCTACCTCACTCATTGAATTCATAACAACTGTTTAATTACATGCCTAATGGGTTCTGCAGCTATGCTATTTATTATTCCAAATAAAATTATACTGTAAAGCAGGGTGAATTTAAGAATAGATTTTAGGCATGTAACACTCTGAAAATAAAATGAAGCCAATAAAGAAGGATATAAAATTATTTTATTTGTATTCATATGTTGTTTCTGTCTGTAAAATGAGAACACTTATCTTTTTCCAATTATGCCATGCATATAACTAAGATAGCAAGGAACTCAATAATATATCCTGAAGATTCTCTGCTAAAAGTACATATGTAGAGACTCCACTGTATCTACACAGGCAGCATTTTTAGGATTTATCCTTTACCACCATAGTGCATGATTTAAAATCAAACAATCACATAGATCCCCAAACCCTGAAAGAATAGTTCTCCAATTTTATTGTATTTTATTAATTTTATTGAAGCATCTAAGGACTTAGGTTTAAAATTCATACTTCATAGAGCAAACAGCAGAAATTCTGATTCAGTAGTTATGGGACGGGTCTTAGAAGACTGCCCACTAATTCTGATACAGCTGATACTAGAACTCCACATTAAGAGACAGTTGTCCACAGTCTCAAAATCTAATTAGACCATACATTAACACACACGTATATGTGAATGTCACATTTGATTTTGCAAATGTGTATTATTAGACGATAAAAAAATAGACATGCATCTTTGTACCTCTACGGAGTCCCCTACCCTAACAATTCTCATGATGATTATGATCAGTCCATTTAAAAGAAGAAAAAAGTGAGTATAATAGAAAGACAAGTCATTGCAGAAAAAAATAAAGACAGAAAGGGATGCTAACATGGGAAAAAAGTGTTTGTACATAAATCTAGAACAGTACTCCTGTAAATATAGGCCATGGACCAGCACTGGGCCATGAACTTACTGTTAATGATCTAAGATGAGGACAGAAATCGAACATGAGCCTTTAGAAACTTTCACAGAAATTGGCCAGAGTCATTTTAAGTCTGTTCAAGAATAATAATAACAATAATGAAAATGTAGACTTATATTTTATAGATCTTGTTTTATTTCATTTCATTTTTCTAAGCTTATTTTAATTCTATTTCAGTAAAGATTGGTGTCTATGATGGAACTGAATGACCATAAGGAATCTGAGAAGCACTGAGGACTCTAGATGGGGGCTGGGTGGGGGGGTGGTCCAACCATGCCTGTTCCATCCAGTGAGCCCAGCATTGGCTACAAAGTGGCTTTACCATCTCAAAGGATAGTAGCCAGAAAGAATTTCTTGAATGAATGTCTGCAAGAACATCCTTAACTTCTCACACTAGCTCACTCTGCATCTGTCAGCAATATATGAATCTAGACGCTTTTGTGAATCTGTCAATTTTTCTTCTTAGCTTGCACCACCTCTTAGAATAACACTGTAGTAAAATTTCCTAAAAAGCTACTTTCAATGCATAGAACAGCACATTTCACTTGTAAATGTATGTCTCTCAAATTTCAAACAGACCTTTGAATTCTAACATTTGAGGACTCAGAGAAGAACTTCATCATCATATCAACACCCTATCCATGAATCTTTACTCCCATGAATACAATTGCAGACTATTCTCAAAAAGTAGTTATTTTCATTGCTTTGGTCATCTTAGTATTAGGTCCTTATTAGCTATCTAATGATTTCCATATTTGGCAATGACTCCAGTAATAATAAGCACAAAGTATCAATACATGACACATTTACGTACATGGGACACAGATCAGATCTCATTTTGCAGTTTTCCTGCTTCCTGGTGAGCTGATTAATAATTCCCTCCTTTACTGAGACTTGCACGGGAGACAGTAATAACATTCAATTCTAGATGCAGTCTCACAATGCCAGCTCAAGTCCATATACTCCTTGGTGGCCCCTGCAGTTGCTACTTTGGCCATGTGAATGTTGCCAAGAATAACTTTTTCTCCTCCAAGTTAAATATGGTGTTTATGAAAGGTGTGGGGCAGAGACTCTGGCAGCACATCTCTGTACACACAACAAAGTCACAATAATAGCAACTGCGCTCCTACTTGCCAAGATCTCTAGCCAGGAAGAAAGAACAAGGAGGATTTTTTTTTCCCCTAAATAATTGTGTCCCCTTTTTAAAGAGAATTAAAGTTAACCTTTAAATATGTAAGTTCATTTTGTAATGTTTAAAAGTTATAAGTTAAGTCATACACTACATATATTCATTATGATTTCTTAACATGTTTTAATATAATAGAATTTAAGACATTTTCTCATTTAGTCAGTTACTTATATGACTAAGAACTCTCTAACAGCTTGTAAGTACAGTATCGAATAGCACTGGTTCTGCAGCCCAAATGGATATCTCTTAGCTGTGTGACCTTGACAAATGATTAACCTTCCTAAATTTTAGTCCTTCTGTAAAATGGGGACAATAACAATGCATGCCCAGCACAATTTTGAGAGGACTGAAAAGCTATGTATAGCAAGTAGATGGTACCTGGCAAAAAGCATTTACTCATTATCAATAAATTCTCAGATATTGGTGCTATTATTCTCAACAGAGAAGACTCTAAATCATTGAAATATCTGTAGAAGTTTTCAGAATTTTATTTTTGCAACAAATGCTGACACTAGGTAAGTACTTTCACCAGAAAGGCAGCTGGTTAGAGGACCTGACCCCAGCATCTCCCAAACCTTCAAGAAAAAAGAATTATGTTAATGCCTTTTATTGTACTACATACATTGGTTTCAGCAGTCACTCTGGGAAAGGTTAAGTGAAGCAGATAAAAGTAAAATCACAAGACATCTTTGTAAAAGTAGATGGCATTCATCCAAAATGCCTTTCCTGGAACAAATTGTAACAACTTGTTTCACTTCCGTCCTTCCCTACCAAGCTATATTTAAAGGTCTGTAAGCATTTCCATCACAAATTGCTGTCATCAAGAATTGTAATTTTACCTTCTAATCTGTTTTAGAGTTTATAAATAAACATCTCGATCAAATTCTAAAAAAAGCTATTTTTTTTAATTTAAAAACTTCCTTCAGTAAAGGATGATAATACAAGGGGAAAAAAGCAGAAACACCAGAAAAGTAAGATTATTTTACACATGAAAAGAAAAATTATCTGCCATGGGTTAATAAGCAAAATAAGACACCTGTTCTAGAAATATGTGCCACCCAAGATTATACAAATTCAGTGATCATTGTGTCATGTATGATTTGTAATAATTAGAAATCATGTAAGTATCCAAAAATAAATGCATAGTACATTATAGCACAGCCAGCCATATTAGAGAATATTATGTTGCCATCACAGAATGTTCCCAAATAATTTTTAATGACATGGACAATGTTCATGATATAATAAGTGAAAAAGCATACTCCAGAGTTATATGCACAATGAGTTTAATTGGGTTTAAAAATACATATAATATTTCCACCAACACAAAGCTTCCTTTTTCTCCATGTCCTCATTAACACTTGTTTCTGGTCTTTTTGATTGTAGCCGTATAGTGACCTCTCATTGTGGTTTCGATTTGCATTTCCCCGGTAATGAGTGATGTTGAGCATCTTTTCATGTGTTTGTTGGCCATCTGTATGTCTTCTTTGAAAAAAAATGTCTATTCAGACCTTCTGCCCATTTTTTTTAATCAAACCATTTGGTTTTATGGTGTTGAGTTGTATGAAGTTCTTTACATATTTTTGATATTAGTCCCTAAATGGATATGTCACCTGCAAACATCTTTTCCCATTCAGGAGGTTGCCTTTTTGTTTTGTTGATAGTTTTCTTCATTGTGCAAAAGCTTTTTCGTTTGACACAGTCCTAATAGTTTATTTTTTCTTTTGTTTCCCTTGCTTTAAGACATATATCTAGAAAAATGTTGCTACAGCCGATGTCAGAGAAATTACTGCCTGGGCTCTCTTCTAGGATTTTTATGGTTTTAGATCTCACATTTAGGTCTGTAGTCCATTTTGAGTTTATTTTTGTGTATGATGTTAGAAAATGCTCCAGTTTCATTCTTTTGCATGCAGCTATCCGATTTTCCCAACATCATTTATTGAAGAGACTGACTTTTCCCCATTGTATATTCTTGCCTTCTTTGTCATAAATTAATTGACCATATAAGCATGGGTTTATTTCTGGACTCTCTATTCTGTTCCATTGATCTGTGTGTCTATTTTTGTGCTAGTACCATAATGTTTTGATTACTACAGCTTTATAATATATCTTGAAATCTGGAATTGTGATACCCCCAGCTTTGTTTTTCTTTCTCAAGATTGCTTTGGCTATTTGGGGTTTTTTGTGATTCCATATAAATTTTAGAATTATTTGTTCTAGTTCTGTGAAAAATGCTGTTGGTATTTTGGTAGGGATTGCATTGAAGTAGTAGATAGCTTTGGATGGTATAGAAATTTTAACAGCTTTTGTGGAACACAGTATGGAGGTTGCTCAAAAAATTAAAGATAGAAATACCATATGATCCAATAATTCCACTACTGGGCATCTACCCAAAGAAAATGAAGACACTAATTTAAAAAGATATATGCACCCCTATGTTTATTGTAACATTATTTACAATAGCTAAGATATGGAAGCAATCCAAGTGTCCCCTGATAGATGAATGGGTAAGGAAGACATGGTGTACACACACACACACACACACACACACACACACACACACATAAATATTACGCAGCCATAAAAAGGATGAGATCTTGCCATTTGTCACAACATGGATGGACCTAGAGGGTATTATGCTAAGTCAAATAAGTCAGACCGAGAAAGATGAATATCATATGATTTCACTCATATGTGGAATCTAAAAAACAAAACAAATGAATAAGCAAACACAAAAAAGCAGAATCAGACACCTATAAGCACAGAGAATAAATAAATGGTTGTTAGATGGAAGAGGATGAGTTGCTGGGGAAAATGAGTGAAAACATACATACATACATACATACAGGGAATGAATAAGTCATGGGAATAAAAAGCACAGTACAGGGAATATAGTCAATGATATTGTAACAGCGTTGTATGGTGACGGATGGGAGCTACACTTGTTCTGAGCATAGCACAACATCTAGAGAAGCTGGATCACTATGATGTACACCAGAGACTCATGTAACATTGTGGGTCAACTATACTCAAAAATTCTTTTCAAAACACACGTAATATTTATGAAAATAAAGTTGTAAAAGGAACATACTAAAATGTTTATAGTAATTACTGCTTGGCAGGAAGACCTAAGTGTTAAATTGTTCCATATTTTCCAATTTGTCTCTAATGAACTTTCCTACTTTAATAATAAGAAAAGAGAGGCTTCAATCTGGTTTAGAGTGACAGAAAACTATAGAAACAGAAACAGTAATACAGAAAAAAATTAAGTTTGGCATCTCTCTCTTATCTTTCTATAGGCTCTGTGTTCTCCTTTCCAATCTATATTTAATAAAAAACTATTCTGACATTGGAAAATATTGCTGGTATTAAAGTAAACATGCAAAAGAAGTTTTTATTTATCATTTTTTATTTATCAAATGGAGCTGTCAAAAAAAGTGACCTTGTAGCTAACCACATATTATCAATAACCCAGGTCTCAAGATGTTAAAAATCACAAGTATCACTCATCATAAGGACACCTCTAGAGGACAAAACACAGATTCAAGATATAGCTGATAAAGGAACAGTAAGAAAAAAATCGAAGGAAAAGTGTCACATGAAAAGCAGTTTGAACCTGAGTTTAAAATTATATTCAAGGGACGCCTGGGTGGCTCAGTGGGTTAAAGCCTCTGCCTTCGGCTCAGGTCGTGATCTCAGGGTCCTGGGATCGAGGCCCGCATCAGGCTCCCTGCTTCTTCCTCTCTCTCTGCCTGCCTCTCTGCCTACTTATAATCTCTCTCTCTGTCAAATAAATAAATAAAATCTTCAAAAAAAATTATATTCAAAACTTCAAGTACTCAGTAGTCATCAACCCAAAGAGACCTGCTCTACATAGGTTTATGACACCAATATAAACCAAACAAATATAAAATTAGTATATCAATTATATCTCAATATTTTAAAAAAATCCTTTCCATGTCTTTATATATCAGTTACTATGCAAAGTACTTTCACATATGCTTTTTTTAAAACCCTGTCTTCTTACTTCAATGTTAAAATACTTGGTCCAGGGGCACCTGGGTGGCTCATTTGGTTAAGCCTACAACTCGATTTCCTCTTGGGTCATGATCTCAGGGTCACAGGATCAATTCCCACGTGGGTCTCCCCAATGGGTTAGAAGTCTGCCTGGAATTCTCTCTCCCTCTCCCTCTGCCCCCCCAACCACCCACTCTCACATGCTCTGTCTCTCTAAATAAATAAATAAATAAATAAATAAAATTTTCTTTAAAAAACCTGGTCCACTTGGAAATGCTGTCATATATAATTCCCAATATCAATCTATATTCTCTGAGGATAATAACCATGTTTTATTAATCTTCATACTGCTAACAATCATCCAATTTTGAGAAGTATCCAATACATGTTTTTAACTAAATAAATAAGAACTGATTCTCTTAGTTTTTATTCTCATAATCTTTGCCTTAAACATCGTAAGAGTGAAGCTCTTCATAACTTACTGTTTTCCAAATTTACATATTTAGGAGCAACTGCTAAAACAAAAATCTGAAGACATGCTACGAGTGGAAAAGACCCAAAACCACATCTAAGCAACCTTGTTATACTTAGAAGTAAAAAAAGAAGAATTGGATAACAAAACATAAATTAAAATAATTTTTCATTCTTTAGGGTTAGAAAAGAGTTACAAACTCCATAAAGACTGCTCTGATGATGCTCAAATTTCATTAGCAGGCCAAAGAAGTTTTAACAATGCTAATCTCTAAATCAAAAAGAATCCAAGGTAGGTGAAGCTATGTACTAATTAGTGCCAAGGAAAAGTAGCTTAGACTTTTAGTGATAAAACAATGAGTAAATTCTAAAAATCCTGAAGAGAGACAAAAAGAGTTTTAAATATAAGCTAAAAGGCAAATTATATTATGGTTCCTTTTAATTCTTTATCTGCTTAAGCTTTTCTGCTATGAAGACTTATAGTCTTAATCTAAACTACTAAAATTTACCTGGGCACAGACTGGATTCTGAAATGGACTCAAAATAATTAATGTATGAATGAAACAAAGCCTCCATTTTACAAAATGATCATGTAATAACAAACATTATCTCTGAAAGGGCTTACAATGAGCTTTTCTCCCCATTTCTTTCCAGCAGATTAAATCCATACTGCTAAATCAAAAGTAGAAAATGTGGGTCAACTAAACTATTGAAATACAAAAAAAAAAAAAAAGAAAAAAGAAAAAAGGAAAGAAAACAAAGAAGAAGCTTTTCTCTTTTTGGTACAAGTTTATTCTGATGCATACTCACACCGCATTTTTACAATATTTGAAAACCAATTTCCATTGCTAATACTGTGTTCAGATTACCTTTTCACTCATTACTCTGAGAGTAGCAAAGTTACAAAAGCCTCCTTTGGATCGTTATTGGGTTGTGAGTCAATGGGGCTGCCACAAGTATAGCGGTCCATTAACAGCCCAAGCTCAGGAGTCAGACTGCAGAGCTTATATGTGGACCCTGCTCTGTCATCTTTTTGTCAACTTGGGCAAGTCATTTAAACTGCTGTTGTACAGGGCCGAAATAGTATACAAAGTGATATAGTATGCTACACACACACACACACACACACAATTTGCTTTTATTTATGAAAAAAAAAACATGATGATAAAAAAGAAACCACTACAAATGGTTATCCAGAGAAAAAGAGGATTCAGTGTGGCGGTATCAGGGATAAAATATAAAACTGCTCTTAAAATACCTTCTTCCATAGTTTTTCCACTGGCCTAAATGGTACAGTTTGAGTATTTAAAAAAACATGCAATTCATTAAAACAAATATAAAACGTTTTAAACATATAAGTTCATAATATTAAAACATACATAGCCACTCGTTGAAAAGAAAAATCTGATGATGAGTGATGCTGAGCATCTTTCTATGTGTCTGTTGGCCATCTGTATGTCTTCTTTGGAAAAACATCTATTCACGTCTTCTGCCCTTTTTTAATTATTCATTTTTTTTGGAAAATACAAATCAAAACAACAATGAGATATCACCTCACACCTGTCAGAATAGCAAAATCTACAACACAAGAAACAATAGGTATTGGTGAGGATGTGGAGAAAGTGGAACCCTCCTGCACTGTTGGTGGGAATGCAAACTGGTGCCGCCACTGTGGAAAACAGTGTGGAGGTTCCTCAAAAGTTAAAAATGGAACTACCCTATGATCCAGCAATTGCCCTGCTAGGTATTTACTCAAAGAATACAAAAACATGAATTAAAACATGCACCCCAATGTTTATAGCAGCCTTATCTACAATAGCCAAAGTATGGAAACAGCTCAAATGTCCATCAACTGATGAACAGATAAAGAAAATGTAGTATATATGTGCAATGGAATATTACTCAGTTGTTTAAAAAAATGAAATCTTGCCATTTGAAACAACATGGATGGAGCTAGAGAGGATTACGCTAAGTGAAACAAGTTAGTCAGAGAAAGACAAATACTGTAAGATTTCATTCATATGTGGAGTTTAGGAAACAAAACAAATGAACATCAGGGGGATAAAAGAGAGAGAGGGGCAAACTAAGAAAGAGACTCTTAACTATAGAAAACAGATGGTTATCAGAGGGGAGGTTCAGGGCGTTGGGTTAAATAGGTGATGGGGATTAAGGAGTGCACTTGTGATGAGCACCAGGTGTTGTATGGAAGTGTTGAATCACTATGTTGTATACCTGAAACTAATATTATACTGCAATTTAACTAACTGGAATTTAAATAAAAACCTAAAGAAAAAAGAAAAACCCACAGCAAACATCATACTTAATGCTTAAAGACTAAGAACCTTCTCCCTAAGACCAGGAATGAGACAGAAATGTCTGCTTTTGACTCTTCTATAACATTTTCAGAAAATTCTAGCCAGATCAATAAGTCAAGAAAGGGAAATAAAAGTTATTCAAATTTAAAAAGAAGTAAAATGGTCTGTATGCATAGTTGACACAATCTTATATAGAAAATCCTAAAGAGGGACGCCTGCGTGGCTCAGTTGGTTCATTGTCAGACTCTTGAGTAGGCTCAGGTCATGATCTCAGGGTTGTGGAATTGAGCCCCACCCCCAGCTCTGTGCTCAGCGGAAAGTCTGTTTCTCTCCCTCTCTCTCTCCCTCTGTCCCTCCTCCCAATTAGGTGCTCTCTAAAGTAAATAAGTAAATCTTAAAAAAAAAAAAAGAAAGAAAGAAAGGAAGAAAGAAAGAAAGAAAACCCTAATGAATCCACAAAAAACTATTAGAACTAATAAATGAATTCATCAGAGTTGTAGGATGTAAGATCAAGACTCAAAAATCAGTTATATTTCTATACACCCACAATAAATATCCAAAAGGGGAATTAAGAAAGCAATTCCACTTATAATAGCAACCTTAAAAGAATAAAATATCTAGGAATAAATTTAACCAAGTAAAAAGACTGTACACAGAAATCTACTAATATTGTTTTTTTTTTAAGATTTTATTTATTTATTTGACACAGAGAGAGAGAGATCACAAGTAGGCAGAGAGGCAGGCAGAGAGGCCGGCAGAGAGAGAGGGGGAACCAGGCTCCCCGCCGAGCAGAGATCCCGATATGGGCCTCGATCCCAGGACCCTGAGATCATGACCTGAGCCGAAGGCAGAGGCTTTAACCCACTGAGCCACCCAGGCGCCCGATATTGTTTAAAGAAATTAAAGATCACCTAAATAAATGGAAAGACACCTTGTATTCATGAATTGAAGATTTAAGATTTTTAATATGTCAATACTATCCAGAGCAATCTACACATTTCAATGCATTCACTAGCAAAATTCCAATGCCTCCCCCCTCCTTTTTTTTGTAGAAATGGAAAATCTGATTTTCAAGTTCATAGGAAACCGCAAGGGGACCCAAATAGCCAAAACAATCTTAAAAAAAAAAAAAGTGGGAAGGTACACATTTCCTAGTTGAAAAACTTACTACAAAACTACAATAATCAAAACAGTGTGGGTACTGATCTCAGGATAGATGTACAGAAAAACAGTATAGAATTTAAAGTACAGAAATAAACCCATACATCTATGGTCAATTGATTTTCAATAATGGTGCCAAGACTATTCAATAAGGAAAGACAATCAAATGGTTCTGGGATGACTAGATTTCCACATGGAAGAGAATGAAGTCAGACCTCTACCTCATACCATATGCAAAAAATTAACTTAAGAATTGATCAGTGACCTAAATGTAAGAACAAAAACTGTGAAACTCTTAGAAGAAAACATAGAGGTAAGTGTTCATGAACTCGAATTCAATGAGGGAATCTCAATTACAGTAATAAAAGCACAAGCAACAAAAGAAAAAATAGCTAAGTTGAACTTAATCAAAATGAAAAACTTTTGGGTTTCAAAGTACCATCAAGAAAGTGAAAAGGCAATGTACAGAATGGGAGAAAATATCTGCAAATCATGAATCTGTTAAAGAGTCTAATATCCAGAATATATAAGGAATTCTTACAATGAAATCTTGCAACTAAAAAAAGACCAAAAATCCAATTCAAAAAAGGGCAAAGTACTTGAATAGACACTTCTCCAGAGAAGATCTACAACTCAGCAACAAACAGATGAAAAGGTGCTCAACATCATTAGTCACTAGGGAAATGCAAATCAAAATCACAAGGAGATATCACCTCACACCCATTAGAAAGGCTATAAGAATAAGTCTTGGCAAGGATGTAGAGAAATCAGAACTTTTGTACATTACGGGTGGGAATGCAAAATGGTGCACCAGCTGTGGAAAAGTTTGGAGGTTCCTCAAAAAATCAAACACATTGGAAATACCATATGATTTAGCAATTTTCCCCAGAGGTGTATATAACCTAAGAACTGAAAGTAGTTATTCAAACGAGTATCTGTACACAAATGTTCATAGTAACATTATTTACAGAAGCCAAAATGTTGAAATAACCCAAATATCTATCAATGGATGAAAGAATAAACAAAATGTGGCATATACATACAATGAATACAGTATACTTCAGTCACAAAAGAAATGAAGTACTGATACATGCTACAACATGGATGAACCCCAAACATATGATAGAAAGAAAGCCATATACAGAAGGTCATATATTGTATGAATCCATTTATATAAAATATTCAAAATAGGTAAGTTAGAGAGACAGAAAAGTGAACTGGTGATTATCAGGGGCTGGGAGTAAGAGGATTGGGAAGTGACCGCATAATGGATATGGAATTTCCTCTAAGGGTGATGAGAATGTTTTGGACCTTTTCTCATTTAAAAGAATTTTTAATCTATGTGACTATATCATTTTAAACTAAAAAAGACTTTTGTTACATGTACATGCCATACATTCAAGTATGGCAAAAGACTCTTTTAAAATTATTTTAACACAGCAATTTTTTATTTAAATTCAAGTTAGTTAACATACAGTGCAATACTGTTTTCAGGAGTAGAATTTCGTGATTCATCACTTACATATAACACCCAGTACTCATCCCAACAAGTGCCCTCCTTAATCCCCATCACCCATTTAGCTCATCCCCTGCCCACATTCCCTCCAGCAACCTTCAGTTTTTAACGTAACTATTTTAAATAAAATTAGAAACTAGAGACATTTTCAAATTTTGCAAAAGACTGTAGTCAAGACAAAGTTTATGAACCTCAAAAAGAAGGGAGTGAGAGTCTGTACAAGTTGATGAAGGATTGTGTTCTCCATCTGACAGCAACAGAAGCCCTAGTTTGCCTGCATTATTTATAAACAACCTGCCTTTAAAAAAATATCTACAGCAACTGATTGAAATGGAAATTGCAATTCCATCTTGCTTCACAGTGAAGGTTTTAAACTGGGGTAGCTGAGATGATCAGGCTGTACTATCAAAAATGAATTGGTTTCAATATTGGTGAAAATTATATTGGAGATAGTAGCAGGACTATGAGTAATTTTTATTTTATTCTTCCTATTCCCTGTATTTTCCATGTTTTTCACTGAGTTTAATTTTCATAATCAGGGATAAAACTGTACTTTATAAGACAAATGACTGTAGTGAGAATACAGAGGATGAGCTGCAGCAGGAAAATACTGCAGCAAAACATCAGACAGGAGTGTGCTCCAAAGTTAGGGAAGAGATGACAAGCATCTGATCAAAGTAGAGGCAGTGAGGCTAGACATAGATGTTGAAGAGGTGAACTGACCAGGCCAGTTGGGTGGAAGTGATGAAGAAAACTTTAAGAATAAGTCTCAATCTCCATGTGGGTAATTACCACTAGCAACATTAAAGAAGAAGTGAGTTGGTTACAGGATGGAGGCTGTGGTCAAGTTTGGTTTGGGCTATAATGAGTCTGAAGAGTGTGGGGCCCATCCAGGTAGAGATGTCAAGTCAATGCAATGATGGCACTCGGAAATAGTTAAAATTGGAGATTTAACCCTATGGGTGTTAGCTGAAGCCAGGGGGATGGATGGCTTGCTGAGAATATGCTAAGGGCAAACTTAGAAGAAACTCTCTTAGGACAAAAACCTGGAGAATGCCAGTATTTAAAGTGGAAGAAAAGAAAGCAGAGGACAAAGTAGAAATAAATGTATGCAGGTAATTAGGAGAAAATGGTCTGATGTAATATCAAAAAAATATACATTTTCAAGAAGGAAAGTATGAGATCAACAGCCACAAATTCTGAAAGAGGATAAAGCCTAAAATGTCTATCACATTTAGCAATGATGAGGTCCCTAATGACCTTGGTGGGGGCAGTGACAGTCAAATATTGAAGCTGAAAGCTAGACAGTGGTAGGTTGAGGTATAAATGGAAGGTGAAAATTTCAACCAATAAAACTAAATCATTCAGTAGTGATCTTTCACACTGTATGTATACCACTCATTGCAAATCTTTTTTTTTTTATTTGCCCCAGGGGTACAGGTCTGTGAATCATCAGGCTTACAGCTTCTTTTTTTTTTTTTTAAGTTTTTCTGGTTTCTGTTTGTTTGTTTGTTTGTTAGTAATCTCTACACCCAATGTGGGGCTTGAAGCCATAACCCCATGATTAAGAGATGCATGCTTCTCTGACAGAGCCAGCCAGTGCCCCTTGCTGCATATCTTTAATAAGTGAACATGGAAACTATATTCTCTTCTGCTTCGTAGCAAAAAAGTAAAGCAATTCAGTATAGTGGCTAAATATATTTCCTATATTAAAATCCTGTTCTATCACCTGTTTGCTGTGTGACTTTGGGCAAGCAACTCTGTGCTCTACATGCTTTCCTCATCTTTAAGATGGGGATGGAAATCATACATCAACAGGTTGTTGAGGATCAGATGAGGCAGTGTGTACACAGCAACTGGCTTAGTGTCTGCTCCACTCTAGAGTCAGAAGTTCTATCTCCTAATTTTGTCCAAAACCAAAAAGAAATGAAATCTAGATCTCCCAAACTGAAGAACTGCTTGTTACACTTACTCATTCACTTGACAGTGAACATGCACTGAGCCCCTTCCATGGGCCAAATGCATGTTGGATCCTGGGGACACAAGAATGATTCAGGTTTGGTCCCAACTTTCATAGGCCAGAGGAGGCAATGGTTACATTAAAAAAAAAAATCACCAGGTGGCAGGAAAAAATCAGAGAGTATGAAGTTACTTATTAGGGTTATGGGAAAGCAAACAAGAGAACACAAATTTATGAGTATGTACATAATGAAATGAAAACATTTACAATTCCCCTCCCTAGCATTTTTCACTGTCCTCCATTATAATGTTCTGAGTAAGATTTTAAAAAATAAAGGAAAAAAAACCCCAACAGGGGTGCCTGGGTGACTCATTCGGTTGGGCGTCCAATTCTTGATTTCAGCTCAGATCATGATCTCAGGGTCCTGGGATTGAGCCCCACATCTGGCTCTGCACTCAGCAGGGAATATGCTTGATTCCCTCCCTCTCCCTCTGCCCCTCCCCACTAAAATAAATAAATAAATCTTTAAATAAATAAGTAAATAAATTACAACAAAACCAAAACTAAACTGCCAGTTGATTAATTTTGGTATGCACGAACCATGATAGACTGTGGAATGTGAGAAACAAACTGAGGGTTTTAGGGGAAGGGGGGTGGGGGATGGGTGAGCCTGGTGGTGGGTATTAAGGAGGGCACATATTGCATGGAGAACTGGGTGTGGTGCATAAACAATTAATCTTGGATCACTGAAAAAATAAAATAAAATAAAAATTTTGTATGCTTTATAAAATATTAATCACTTATTCTAAATATTTATGTTTAATCTATTTTATTCTTCCCTGAATTTCTCAATAACTTGATGACATTAACGATAAATCTCCTGAGTCACCTTTTGATGGTTTCTGTATCCCATATGCAATAAATCACAATGTAATCTCATGAAGATATAAAAGCTTTCTCTGCCTTACAAAAAACAGCTCATTTATTTAATCAGAATATAAAAGCTAGAGTTACTTAATGGAAAGTATTCAATAGACCAATGAAAATGGGAATATTAAGGCATCTTTTAATATGATCTCGATAGAAAAAAATTAATGTTTCATCCTGTAAGATGACTTCCTGAGATCCTGTATCCTTAATCATTCCTCTTCATTAATTGCCCTATAATCTGATATGATAATTAGCTATAAAATTAGTATTCTGCTCACCTAGGGAGGACTCTAAAGACCTAGGTTTCAGGTCTTAGAAGATCATTTTCATGGTCTGGGACTAGCTCTTTAACTTCTCTGCAACTTCAGTGAAGGACTGAAAATACCTGTTAGCCCAGTCAAGGTTGTCAAAAAAAACATACATGGAAATTTTCACCGAAGTCCTCTTCAAACAGTCAAGTGCAATACTACTGTAAAATGTCTACTTGGATTTTGACTTACCTGGATTATAGTAGATGACTTTTGTTTTCTTCATTAGTTACACCAAAACAGTCCAAAGGAAACTAACCAGATTGTAAGTTTATAAATATCTACTAAATATGTTTCATTTAATGGAAAAGGTCTCATTTAATGTAATAAAATGTCAGGACAGTGCAGAGCTATGTATCCTGAACTTCCTCCAACTAATATACACAAAGGTGCCACCTCTATCCCCATCCCTCAAGCTGTTTGGAAACAGGAAACGTAGGGTATAAATTTATGAAGAATTGAACTCAGAAGAAAGTAAAATGACGAATCTATTCAACAGTTATTTACTGAGTGCCTGCTTTGTGCCAGGAATAATTCTAAGCCCTTGGGATATAATAGTAAACTAAACAAATAAAAAACTCCTGTCCTTATGGAGGTTATATTCTAGCAGTAGATGGAAGAGGGACGGGGTGCCTGGGTGGCTCAGTCATTAAGCGTCTGCCTTCGGCTCAGGTCATGATCCCAGAGTCCTGGGATCAAGCCCCACATCGGGCTCTCTGCTCAGCGGGGAGCCTGCTTTCCCTCTCCCACTCCCCCTGCTTGTGTGTCCCTCTCTTGCTGTGTCTCTCTCTGTCAAATAAATAAAATCTTAAAAAAAAAAAGACTGAAGGGGAGATAAACAATAAATAATATACATAATAGGTAAATTATAGAGTATAATGGAACGTTATAAGTGTTTGGGGGAAAATGGTAGATCAGGTAAAGGGTCTCAAGAATAGGAAAGCAAAACAGGCTTCATTCAGAAGGCAACACTGGAGTGAGAAATTGAGTAAAGTTTGGGGGGTTCAACCTATGCATCCCAGGCACAGAGAACCAATGGGCAAAGACCCTGATGCAGATGCTTGCTAGAAAATGCTTGAAGAGCAGCAAGATGGTAGAAGAGAACAAAAGGAAGAGAAGAGATGCAAAAGGAACAGAGAAACTGAGAGCAAAATAAAGAAATAGACCACCTGTCTGAATCAACTTTTCCCTACAGTGATGGTGTACAGCACTCAATGGTGTCAGCTGAGAAGTTGGGCATCCCAGCACCGCAAATTAGGAAAGGGGAAAAAATCTCCTTGACATTCTGTGTTCTGAGTCTCTTTTCAAGCAGGGTCAAGACCATCTCCTTCCTAGACAGTGTTTTGTGAATTTGACTACTGAATGGATCCCTTCTATAAAGGGGAAAAAAATTCTGGCACAGTCCTTAATATAAATAAATCATTTTTTCCATAATATTATATATATATAAATACATAACTAAATGCCAATAGTCCTAAACAAATATGCAGAACAAAACATGCATTAATTATAAGCAAAACTGAAAAATAAAATTCTAATTAACAATACTCATTGACAGCAATTGATACCGGTGTTTTGCTGGAACTATTAGGAGATTTTACAACACTGACTACCAACAGCAAAGGTTATCTTGAGTTAATTATGAAAATAATACATGATGCTGGATGATAACTCATTTCTGCTCATTTTTCACCATCAACACTACTGTGAAATCGTTGGTCTTGGCCCTTTCTTGGCACAAGAACATTACTTACATATTAAACCTACCTTTTGTCTTTTCTCATAGGCTTAGACAATGAAAGCAGGATTACTCAGTGACAGCAACACTCTAAGCACAAATGCTATACACTGATGATCCTAATGAGTCAGAATATGTTTAAATTCTTTTTTTTAAAGATTTTATTTATTTATTTGACACAGAGAGAGAGATTACAAGTAGGCAGAGAGGCAGGCAGAGAGACAGGGAGAGGAGGAAGCAGGCTCCCTGCTGAGCAGAGAGCCCGATGCGGACCTCGATCCCAGGACGCTGAGATCATGACCTGAGCCAAAAGCAGAGGCTTTAACCCACTGAGCCACCCAGGCACCCAGAATATGTTTAAATTCTTTAGGGGGATTATCCCTGGAACAAAAACACAAAAAAACTTCTTGTAAAAAGTACACCCTTGAGAATATGCTTACATGTTCCCAGGGACCCAGATCTTTGGCTGCATCTCAGCATAGAGTTAATATGCAGAGAAGAGACCAGTGAGGTGTGTGTAGAGTGTGATGTATATAAGAGAAAAATATGCCAAATTAGAGCATCTGTTTTCCTTGCTGTCACTTTGGGAATATCATTTAGCAACTTCCTGTTTCACTGAAAAGTAGCAGCAGTAGGTAATTTTTTTTAATCAAATTCAAAGCCTTCATTTTGCCTCAATTAAATTAAATCATGCTTATGAGCACTGAATTATTAAGAAACATTCTTTAAAATACTACGTTAAGGGGTGCCTGGGTGGCACAAGTCAGTTGAGTGTCCAACTCTTGGTTTCAACTCAGGTCATCATATCATGACCATGAGATTGAGCCCTGCTTTGGGCTGTACGCTCAGTGTAGAGTCTGCCTGAGATTCTCTCCCTCCCCACCTTCATCCTCGAGCTCTCTCTCTCCCTTTCCAAAATAAATAAATCTTTGGGCGCCTTGGTGGATCAGTCAGTTAAGTGTCTGCCTTTGGCTCAGGTCACGGTCCTGGCATTGAGCCTCACGTTGAGCTCCATGCTCAGTAGGAAGCCTGCTTCTCCCTCTTCCTTTGCCCTTCCCAACCATTCATGCTCTTTCTCTCTCTCTCATAAGTAAATAAATAAAATTTTTAAAAATAAAATAAAGCAAATCTCAAACAGTACATCAAAAACTAATGATGTATTCATATGTTGGCTATTTCAGACAGCCTGTCTAAATCAGCTTTGTACAGCACTGATTGATTTCAGCTCAGGTCATGATCTCAGGGTACAGCTACTTGAAACTAAAAAAAAAAATAAATAAATAAATAAAAATAAAAATACATAAATAAGAATAAAATACTATTTTATTATTCTAATTGTGCAGAAAAGTCATTTCCTAAAGACTGATTTTTTGCTTTTGCTTTTTCATGACTTTCTTTAGGTATATGGATTTAACACACCATACAGTAGGTATTATCTGTCATGTATTGTTCAGTGTTTATAATTATTAATTAATTTAATCCTAACATCAATTCTATAACTTAGATAGAATTATTATTCCCATATTGCAGAGGGTTAAATTGAGTTATTCAGAGACTGTGTAATATGCCCACAGCCACATGGCTGATTAGAGGCAGAGCCAGGACTCAATCCAAACATCTGGCTTCAGAGTACATAAGTTTAACTACTACACTATGCTACTTCACATTTACTCATGGGCCTGCAACAAATACCTATTTTCTTTATCCTTAATATATTTATAGCAATTAATCATATGTAGTGTGATTTTCGATATGCAAGACTGGAAATCTAGAACAGTGAAATAGGTGAATTTTGCTGGGTACCAAAAGCAAACTATCATGGCAGTTTTGCAGAAGTAAAAGTGTTAGGGTTACTGGATATGTTTGTTAGATACAAAAATCACTGTCTACAGAGTGTTTTCTGACTATTACACAGTTAGCTTCTGTTGGCAGGGAAGATAAGCACTGGGGACATGGCTACTGTCCCAGTGAGGAACGCCCCTGTGAAATACTGAACAGAAGTATACAACTCTCCAGGGAATAACCTTGACAGGCAACAGGAAAGCAACACTTCCTAGAATGTGAAGCATAGATTAAAACACATAAATTGTGACTCAAGTGCAATCTGTTATGAATTAGTCACTTTATGGACCATTCGGGACACATTTCTCACCCACGTCTGGTTTCTGTCTCCAGAAGCAAGGTGACACACAGACCTCACACCATTAACTGAAGAATATTCCTGGCATGACAGTAAGTGTTGTATTGCAGAATTGTCTGTTGCTAGCAAATAGATGTGCTACCGAGAAGCCTTACAGAGAGAGATTTCCTTAGAGGTGTAGAATGTTCTAAAGTGCATGTTGAGAAACCTTCATGCTTTGAGAAGTTACTAGGAAAGAGGGCTCAGGGTCAAATAAGAGTAGAATGAGGTGGACACTATCCACTCCCTCTTAGAGGTTTGCAACATGCATACCAAATACAAAAGCTCCCAGAAGCCTTTTGACTTCTATGGCGTCATAAACAGATTCAACCGATTAAACCCTTTATCACATAACACGTACACACGCCTGGAGAACGGAGTTCAAGAGACTGTGACTCAGTGAAATCCCCACTGTTCTGGATCTGCCCCCTGGCTCTGTGAGAGGTTTGATACTGTCAGGCTCCCAGAGTTGGTCAGAATCAGAAAGGCAGATGTAGCAGAGGAGGAAAGGTAACTTTGAAGGGGGTTTAATTCTTGTATACTCAGGCCTTCTAGGAAAACTACTCAGAAAGCCAAACAATCATCACAGTTTGCTTAGTATCCAGAAATTAGAAGTAGGGGGATGACTTCAGATGCCTAAAGGTTTCTGGCTAATACCATCTGATACATGTGCCTCTGGCCCTTGGGACCACAGAGACCTCATCCTTAGGCCAGCACATTTTCCCCCTAAACAGTGATTGGATGACGCTGTCAAGGACCACACCACTCACTTTAAGATTCTACAGCTACCCAAGACCCCTTCTGATTTTTCATCACCTTTTTGGTTATTTCAAAATAGATCTGTTACAGCCAAGGCTTGAAATAATAACAGTGAACACTTTTTTAATACTTCCCCAATATCAGGTACTGTATGAAGTTGATCATCATTAGCTCCTATAATTTTCCCTATAGCGCCATGAGGTCGACCCTATTATGATGCCCATTTTATTCATGAGGACCTGAGGCTCAAAGAAGTCAAGTAGCTTACCCAAAACCAGAGAAAAACCAGCCAAGTCAAAATTTGACTCCAGGGCACCAGTTCTCACAACTTAGGCCCTTTACCAGCTGCTTTCATGATTTTAAGACCTGAGAACTTTGCAAGTTTTTTTAAGGCTGTGTGCCATGATCAATATGTCACCTTTATACCTTAATTCTCAGAGGGGAGATTATTGTTACATTCTTGCCAGCAGTCCCTGTGCTCCCCCAAATTCTCACACATCATGACCGCACAGCATCTGCTTGATCACCTCTCAAACTAAGCAGCAAAAGTCACTGCATGGAATTGTAAGCACACTAGAAATGACTCTGGCTAGATTCGTAGCCTTTTCTGTGCCTTGATCTCCTCAGCTGTAAAACAGAAATTGCACCTGCACTAATTTATAATGTGGCAGGGAAAGTATTGTGAATGCACTTTCAGCTGCCTGGGGGAAATAATGACAACCACAGTCTTTTTTATTTTCTTTACGATTTATTTATTTGAGAGAGCAAGTGAGCAGTGAGGGGAGGGGCAGAGGGAGAGAAAGAATCTCAAGCAGACTCCAAGCTGAGTGTGGAGCCTGAGCCAGAGATCACAACCTGAGCCAAAATCAAGAGTTGGATGCTCAACCGACTGAGTCACCCAGGTACCCCTTGTTTTTTATTAATACAAGACTTTCATACTTTGGGCTCAGTCAGTCACCTTCAGCTCAGGTCATGATCCTGGGGTCCTGGAATCGGCGCCACACATCGGGCCCCCTGCTCAGCAGGGAAGCTAGTTCTCCCTCTCCTGCTGCTGCTCCCCCTGCTTGTGCTCTCTTGCTCTCTCTCTCTCAAATAAATATATAAAATCTTTAAAAAAAAATTTTCATAGTTAATGCCTGCAGGGGCCAATGCATTCACCATTCTAGAAACAAACACACATTCTACAAAACCTGTCACTGCAAGAAACAAGATACTAGGAGAGAACTGGATTAAGACTTCACTCAAACCAAGTAAGACAGATGTTTATATTTGTGATGTTTATATTTGCTAAGTACTTAGATAAAAGGATTTTCTGATTTGAACTTTGCACATTGTCTAGGATTCTACAATGTATATTCTTATATTTGTTGGCATTGGTGCTGGAGATTGTCTATTTGCCCCACCTCCATCCACCCACTGTTCACTCTGTACTCTTCTCTGCTCCCTGCCCTGGGAAACCCAATAGTAAGGACTGTTTCACGGAGTTCCTTTGTCTTCAAGATTGCACTTGGGTTTAGTCAGCAGGGAGTCCCAACAAGAGATGGAAGGGAGGGAGAAGAGAAAGGTTGGGATATTAAACTCCCAGTCTTAAATATATAGGTCTTGTGGAGGTTACAGAGCTCTTACCAGGTAACCCCCTCCACCTGGCTCTCTGTTATCCAGGTTCTAGTAGTGCCCCCTCTTCTTGTGTCTTCAGGCCTAGGAGTGGTAATGATACCCATTCCATTGTGCTTTCCCTACGCCCCACTCATACCCTTGTAAACAGTCCTTGTATTGAAGGCTCCTCAAATTACCTAAAATTAGACAGTCATCTGCATCTTGCATGGGTCTTGACTGACATAGTACTCAATCAAGAACTTCCATGGGCCATTTTTGTACTGAGTTGATATTACTCTCATTATAATATTTAATTCTCATGAGTGTATAATTTAGATTATACAATCTCACATTTGGAACGCCACAGTTGATCAAGTATAATCCTACACAGTTCCCACTTCTCAAAGTTTAATTCTTTTAAATGTTTTGTTTTGTTTAAAGATTTTATTTATTTATTTGATACAGAGAGAGAGAGATCACAAGTAGGCAGAGAGGCAGGCAGAGAGAGAGGAGGAAGCAGGCTCTCTGCCGAGCAGAGAGCCCTATACGGGGCTCGATCCCAGGACCCTGAGATCATGACCTGAACCGAAGGCAGAGGCTTTAACCCACTGAGCCATCCAGGCGCCCCTAGTTCTTTTATTCTTTCTCTTTCAAGCTGCACTTAACTCTCTGGAACCAGAATAAGGAAGTATTATGTATTCTAGTCCCAGATATTATATTAGCTTCCTAGGGCTGTCATAACAAAGTCTCACAAACTGAGTGGCTTAGAACAACAGAAACTTATTATCTCAGAGTTAGTTCTAGAAGCCAGAAGTCTGAAATCAAGTTTTTGGCAAGGTCATGTTCCCCCGAAGGTTCTAGGGAAGCACGTTTCCTTGCTTCTTCCTAGCTTCTGGTTGTTGCTGGCAATCTTTAGCATTTCTTGGCTTATAGCTACCTCACTCCAATCTCTGCCTCTGTCTTCCCCTGGACTTCTTATACCTATTTGTCCTCTCCTCCTTTTTAAGGATACCAGTCATTGTACTTAGGACCCATCTTAACCCAGTATGACCTCATCTTAAATAATTATATCTGCAAAGATCCAATTTTCAGATAAGGTCACATTCCGAAGTTCCAGGTAGACATGAATCAGGGGAGGACACTATTCAAAGCACTACAGATATGCTATGTGAATTTGTACAAACCATTTTCCTTCTTAGATTCAGTTTTTTATCTGTAAAATAGATTATGCTAAAATTGGTAACAGAATAGAATAAAATTGAATAATATTGTTCTTCATCTCCTACCATGTCAAACACTGCTAACTGATTACACAACTCTTCCTAGAATGAAGCCTCAATCTCACTAAACATAGTACTCTGTGTAGCTTCTACTATTCAACTCAGATGGGCACATAAGATGAAACCTGTTTTCTGTGTCAGGGCTCTGCAATCTCTAGGGGTCACTCCCCTTCTAATTATGTGATTTTAAGTTTTATACTCATTCATTAAAGTGCTATGTACAGAAGCTTAAGGCAACGTGTTATATAAAAGAAATTTCTTCTTTTAATAGTACATGTCCAAGCCAAGGACTTAGGAGAAAAGATTTGTTTGTTGGTGTTTAGTCAGCGATATAACACAACATGTTCCATCTCCTAACACATCAAAATAATAGTTTATAAACCACAGACATAGGAGAAGTTAATGGAAAAGCATGAATCATTCCCTTAACAAAATATAAAATACAAAGCAGTCCTTGGATGGCTCAGTCAGTTAAGTGCCTGCCTTTGGCTCAGGTCATGATCCCAGAGTCCTGGGATTGAGTCTTGCATCAGGCTCCTTGCTCAGCGGGGAGACTGCTTCTCCCTCTGCTGCTCCCCCTGCATGTACTCACTCTTGCTCTCTCTCTCAAATAAAACATAAATACATAAATAAATTAAATTAAATTTTAAAATGCCCAATGCCACCGCTATGTTTCAGAAATACTGCTGCAACACATGAAGGAAATGAAGGCATGAAAACATCACTCTTCACATTCAAAACTTATCTATTCCTATAAAATGATCTCAGAAAAAATAGTGCAAATAAGAAGAGTGAAAATAGAGTATAATTTGTGTCCTATTTCTCTCATTACCTAAATTATAAGATAAATTAATTAGATAAAGTGAAACTACATTCTGCATCTTGACCTTGAGTATAATACTTCCACCATTTCTTTTCCTGAATTTGGGGCTTGTGTTATAATTTTAGTGAGTCAATAAACACTACCCCGCTAGTCCATGACAGAGTTCAGACTATCTAGAAGTAGATACAGGAGCCAGGTGGACAGATGATCCATCCAGTATCCTGGCTCAGAAAGGTCAATTAATTCACCCCAGATCATCTAGTTAGTAGAGAGCTACAGCTAAACTCAAGTTTGTACGATTCCAAAGCCCAATATACCACAGTGCCTCTCTGAGAAAAAGAAAAAATGGATTTGCAAATATTTTTTAAAGATTTATTTATTTACTTGAAAGAGAGAGAGCACGAGCAGGGGGAGGGGGAAGGAAAGGGAGAGAGAATCTCAAGCAGACTCCCTGCTGAGCGTGGAGCCCAACGCAGGGGTCCATTCCAAGACCCCAACATCACAACCAGAGCCGAAATCAAGAGTCAGATGCTCAACTGACTGAGCCACTCAGGAGCCCCTGGATTTGCAAATGCTATTTTTAAAAATGTTAGCCACTCAATGCAAAAAGAACAGTCTTTTGAATAATTGGTACTGGGAAAACTGGATATCTACACGGGAAAAAACGAAGCTGCAATTTTACCTTACACCATATAAAAAATTAACTCAAAATGGGTGAAAGACATAAACATAAGAGCTAACACTATAAAACCCTTAAAAGAAAACACAGGGAGAAATCTCATGATGTTGGATTTGGCAATGATCTCTCTTGCATATGGTGCCAGAAACATATGCAACAAAAAAAACAGTAGATAAGGTGGATTTCACTGAAATTTAAAACTTTGACACTATCAACAGAGTGAAAAGGCAACCCAGAGAATGGGAGAAAATATTTGCAAATCAGATATCTATTAAGAGACTGATATCCAAAATATATGAAGAACCCCTACAACTCAACAACAATAACAACAACAAAAAGCTTGGTTAAAAAATGGGCAAAAGGCTTGCACAGACATTTCTCTAACAAAGACATATGGGTAGGCTAATAAGCACATGGAAAGTTGCTCAGCCTCATTGACCATCACAGAAATGCAAACCAAAACCACAATAAGATACCACATCATACCCACTAAGATGTTTATTATGAAAACAAAACAATACAGCACAGAAATTAGAACTCTACATATTGGTGGTGGAAATGAACACTGGAGACTGTGGAACTGTAGCAAACATGATGGCAATTTTTCAAAAAATTAAACATAGAATAACCACATGATCTAGAAATCTCACTTCTGGGTATGTACCCGAAAGAACTGAAAAAGGACCTGAAGAGGTATGTGTACAGTAGCATGATTCACAATAGCCAAAATGTATAAGCAAGCAATGTCCATCAATGAATGATTAGATAATCAAAATGTGGTACACCCATACAAAGGAGTATTATTCAGTCTTAAAAGGAAGGAAATTCTGACACATGCTACAACATGGATTAATCCTGAAGATATTATGCTAGGTGCACAAAAAGACAAATTTTGTATGATTCCACTTATATAATGTACCTAGAGTAGTCAGATTCATAGAGGCAGGAAGTAGAAGGGTAGTTGCCAGGGATCAGGGTTGGGGGAGTGGAGAAGAATGCTTGCACGTCTAAATGCAATAAAAAAATATACAAAGAAAAGCAACAGCATAAAAGTAATTGAAAAGCTTATAATTCAAACAATAAGAACGGTTTTTAGGTAAAACACATATGGCTAGTCCTAAATCTGTTTACAAAATAATGAAAGAAAATATACACACGACCAAAAATAGATGGTAAATTATTATACAGAGAAGAGTCCAGAAATGTCATTTTTAAAGATGGACTGCATATCTTGTAAAGGAGATAGAAATAAACGTGCAAAAACAGTTCTTATGCATTTCTGGTTACAACCTATGGCTGTTTCAATCTTCTAAAGAATAATTTTTAAATGTTCAGCATAAGCTATAGCAGCATACTTATTGTTTCTCCTTTTGGAGAAATAGGCCCCAAATCTCTAGACATAAAGATTTACCTTGGGCGCCTGGGTGGCTCAGTGGGTTAAGGCCTCTGCCTTCGGCTCAGGTCATGATCTCAGGGTCCTGGGATTGAGGCCCGCATCGGGCTCCCTGCCCGGCGGGGAGCCTGCTTCCTCCTCTCCCTCTGCCTCTCTGCCTACTTGTGATCTCTCTCTCTCTCTGTGTGTCAAATAAATAAATAAAATCTTTAAAAAAAAAAAAAAAAAAGATTTACCTACAGGCATTTCTTTAGGGGTGACCAAGCTAAAATGGTTACAGAGGTCAAGGAGGAAACAAAAATGAGTAAAAGTGGCCTGGCCAAGACCGAGACAATGTCCCCACCAGTTCCAGCAAATTGTTGACCTGCAGACGTATTAGAGGCCAAGGTCTGCATGTACTCCAATTCAAAAACCAAAAAACAAAACTGCCTTTGTGACATCTTCCACATATAGAAGAATGGAAACTGTTTAGTTTGGTGTGACAGAGGAAAGACACTGTCCCTGCTTTCTGCCCTCAAAGAACAAATGAAGGCATCCATAAGATAGTGCTAATATGACGCAGGCACCAGAGAAATCTCACTTCTGAGAGTAGGCCTTCTGCTCACTTCTGGAAGAGCTTGCTGATGTTCACTTCCTGGGACCACTGTGGACCTATCCCATTCATATCATCTTGATGACCTGCATCCATACACATAAATGACTTACAGTCGGTCTCTACAGACCTGCATTTGTCAAATCTTAAATTCTTTTGAGAGATGAGAAGGCAGCAGAGGATGAGGACATAAGTGAATATGGGTTTTGTGTTTTTTTCTTTTTATTATTTTTAAAAAACATGCTAATGTGTAACAGGCTTGCTAGCCCTCTACAAACTTTACAGGTAATAATGACAGAACAGTCCTTCAACTCCTACCAAATGGCACAGCACATCCTTACTTGTAAACACTCAAGGCACTCTTCCCATTCTTTATTAAGGTGCTCAATCACCACAATATGCTTTCCCTTGGAAATAGTTAAATTCTTACGATATGGGTCTCCACTGACCTATTTAGCTCCCATTTCCTTCATAGATGCCAAGACATTGCTTTTCCCATAGGGTCTCCTTAAAAACTCAACAGAATTTCTCAATACCACTGCTTCACCTGTCTCATCCCCCTCACTTGCATCCAAAGATGTTTGTGGCAGGGCCCACTAGAGACCCAACAAGCTGAATGATAATAAGGACCAGTTTCCACCAAGCTCTAACAACCCTCTACAAAGCAAGTCGTTCCTGAAACACATCAGCAGGAGGCAGAGTTTTTCTTAAGAAGGGGTAGGAGGTTTCAGGTAAGCAAAGGGGAGGGAAGGAGACCCAGAAGGGAAAAAAGTGGAGGTGTAGGGGCTGGTGATAGAGAGAAAGATAAAATGGCTTGGGAAGTCAGTATCTGTCCATGGGATGAATGAGAGAGAACACATGGGCCTGGAAATAATCTTGGCTGGATAAGGACTCAAAATTTGAAGAAGGCTAACAGTCAAGTTAAAAAAATTGAAAACAAACAATATGGCCAAGTTAATGGGAGAAAATATTTTGATTACCCATGCACAGAAACAGAGATACCTGGCAAACTGTGACAGCTTAAATAAACATGTTAACAACTTCAACCAGGAGGTGAGGTTATATAATTACTAGGTCTTTGTGAAAGCAAGAGATACTGCTATAGGTTTTACTATTTGGTGTTTCAGGATCTGGTAAAAGACAGAGCAGTTAAGACTTAGAAAAAGCTTTGGGCGCCTGGGTGGTTCAGTGGGTTAAAGCCTCTGCTTTCGGCTCAGGTCATGATCTCAGGATCCTGGGATCGAGGCCCACATCGGGCTCTCTGCTCAGCAGGGAGCCTGCTTCCCCCTCTCTCTCTGCCTGCCTCTCTGCCTCCTTGTGATCTCTCTCCCTCTGTGAAATAAATAAATAAAATCTTTAAAAAAAAAAAAAAAAGACTTAGAAAAAGCTTGGATACAGAAAGGGAAAAGAAGAAATCCCCCTAGGGGCTCCTGGGTGGCTCAGCGGGTTAAGCCTCTGCCTTTGGCTCGGGTCATGATCTCAGGGTTCTGGGATCGAGCCCCGAATTGGTGGGGAGCCTGCTTCCTCCTCTCTCTGCCTGCCTCTCTGCCTACTTGTGATATCTCTCTCTCTCTCTCTCTCTCTCTCTCTCTCTCTCTCTCTCTCTGTTAAATAAATAAATAAATAAGAAGAAATTCCCCTAAATGACTCACTTCCCAACCAATCAAATGCTACTCGTTCTTTGAACTCTAATCAAGTCCCTATGAACCTCTATGAAACCAGCTCTGGCTTTCAGTCCAAATTGGAATCTTTCTCTCTTAAATAGATCATTTACTGTCCACCACTCATTCTTCACCTAATTCTATGCCACTGTATACAGTTATGAATCTTTTGATATTTTGTATCCCACATGTTATCTCTCCAGTGAGAATAAAAGGTTCATGTTATTCTACAGATTCAGGTGTTTCATTAGAAACAAATTTTAAAAACAGAGGAGAAATAAATTTTAAAAACAGAGATAGAAGTATGGCTTCCAAAAAAAAAAAAAAGCATTTTTAACTTAAAAAAAAAAAATGTATGGCTTCCAAACCTACATATATTTACCATCCGATGTTACTACATGATTTTGTTGCAACCTATGGTGATGTATTGGCCAAAAAATTAATTCTTTTTGTTTGTTTTGTATTTATTTATTATTTATTTATTTATATTTTTATTTAAATTCAGTTAATTAACATACAGTGTATTATTAGATTCTGAGTTAGAGGTCAGTGATTCATCAGTCTTATACAATAACCAGTGCTCATTACATCACGTGCCCTCCTTAATGTCCATCTCGCAGTTACCCCATCCCCCCCCACCCCTCCAGCAACCCTTAGTTTGCTTCCTATGGTTAAGAGTCTCATGGTTTGTCTCCCTCTCTGATTCCATCAAAAAATCCATTCTTAATCTCAAAATGATCCCTACACATGGGCCCTGATATTTCTAGAGTTCTTCTCGAGGCACTGGTTCTCAAGTTGAATATGCAGACTCCAGACTCCAGAAGAATGCACTGGAGGTCTAGGGACCTCTCCCCACCCAGTCCCATGCTCCCAAATATGGAGCATAATTTTGGGAGGCTATTTTGAAGATGTAATTTAATTAGTGATTTTTAAAAAAAGCAATTCTATGTGAAAACACATTTATGTTATAAAGAGGTAAAATAAAACTTCAAAAAATTCAATCCTAATAGTGGACTACTTTGGACTAAATTTTCAGAGACTAATGCTACTTATTTTTTTTTTAAGATTTTATTTATTTTTTTTGACACAGAGAGAGAGACAGCGAGAGAAGGAATACAAGCAGGGGGAGTAGGAGAGGGAGAAGCAGTTTTCCCTCTGAGCAGGGAGCCTGATGCGGGGCTCGATCCCAGGACCCTGAGATCATGACCTGAGCTGAAGGCAGACACATAATGACTGAGCCACCTAGAACCCCCAATCAATGCTACTTACTTACCACTATCTGCAGTAGAAATACTCTGGTACAAAATTGAGGGGAGCACAATTTTAAGTTTCTACAAAACAGAATAAAGTGCCAACTACAAGAACAGCAACTCATGGTCAAGCTCTTCCTCCAAGTCAAATATGAGCATTTACATTTCCTTTTTGACATATGGCAAGACTGTAAATTTACATAACCTGCCCAGGTTCAAGACACTAGCAGGTGACAAGGGTGGGATTCAAACCCAGGCCTATCGAACATCAGTGCTGTTCTAACCAGACAGTCTCCTGAGTGGGACTGACAGATGCCTGGACTTGTAGGCCTAATGAGTTTTCACGACAATAATTCAAATCATCAGCAAATATTAACGTATCCTAGAACAAACAGTTCAATAGCCCTTTGCTGCCATGTCTACTGACATTTTTTAGATAAGAGAAGAGTGATATTAGATGCTAAGAAGTTTTCAAGATAAGAAAGAGCCCTCTGGATTTAAATAAACTCCTAGAGTAGGTCCTAACACAGTGAGTACTCAGTACTGTATTATATATAATTGAATTATAAAAATAATTAATAATTGGAACCCCCCAGAATAAAAAATATGCCAGAATCTGGAAACATGGAGAATTTGTCTTATATGAAATTAATTGGCTCCCTCCCTCAGGCAGGTTTCCAAGAGTTTTTTTCATAAATTTAAGAATAAAATCTCAAATTTTCAACCATTTTTCTAATCATAGTGAATAGAGTTTGGTGTTTTGTAACCTTCACTGTGGAATTCTTGAGGCCTTTCCAAAAGGGATAGCCTAATTATAGCTGCCAACATTGCAGAGAAAGTACATCACTTCTGTTACATACATCAGCAAGGAAATGGGACAGACAGAGGAAGGATTTTCATGTTGGGGGAAGGAGAGTAGGGTATATGACTAATGCCTGCATACCTCTGGAAAAGATATAGCATTTTCACTTGAATGAAAAGATAAGCTAGTGTATTGTATTAAAATCAAGCCCTTTGACTGAAACAGGATAGCCTAGAAATAGTTCAGAAGCACGGGATACTTGAAACTGAAAATGTGCTTTCAAAGAGGTTATATTTATAAACTAAATATGCACAGGAAATTTTGTTATTCTACTTCTATTCCATAGCCTAAAGATCTGTATTGTCCTAACACAAAGACCTTCTTGGACTGAAGCCCAGTCACAAGTTGTTTACTTAAAAATCATGAAAACCTGACAAAAGACCTTTTTCCAGATAGCACCTTCCTGTGAAGATGCCCTTCACTCACCTCTGTGTCCAAGACCAAAAAGTGACTCTGACCACTAAACTGCATTCTTAGAAAATGCAAACTTTAAAATAATTTCCTATTTTATGTTCAACTTGTGTCTACTTAAAGACTTTAAATTTCTATAAAATCTAAAAATGTATAAAACTTCATCTGTAGTATATTCCCCAACAATTCAGCACCCCAGTAACCCTATCATTTAGCCAATTTCTAATTTAATTTCTTGCTTAATAATGAAAATTTTAGTAAACTGATATGATATTTCTGGAGGGATATTTAGCAGTATCTCTTAAATTAAATGTGCACATCCTTTGCCTCCCTTAGCAGTTCCCTGTCTAGAAACTGATTTTTTATATTTTTAATTTTTTTAAATATTAATTTATTTTAGAGAGAAAAAAAAGAAACACAGTGCAGGAAGGGCACAGGGAAAAAGGAGAGAGAGAATCTCAAGCAGAGTGAGTGAGGAGCCCAATGTGGGGCTCAATCTCACGACAGTGAGATCATGACCTGAGCCTAAATCAAGAGTTAGACGCTTAACCAACTTAACCATTCAGGTGCCCCTAGAAACTAATTTTTTAGAAATGTTGACATAAATGCTCAAAACTGTAAGTGTAGAAATGTTTACTGCAGCATTGTTTGTAATATAAAATCTTTGCATGAACCTAAATGATCATCAAGAGGACAATGGTTAAATAAATGATGGTGTAAACATATCAGGGAATGTTATAAAGAAGTTAAAAACAATGAATAGTGAGATGGATGAATGTTCAAGACACACTGCAAAGTAAAAACAAAAGCAATTTGCAGAAGAATATGCTTAGCATGATTTTTTTTGTTTAAAAGTATATTTGTGTGAGCATATGTGCAAGTGTGTTTATGTGTGTGTGCTGCTATACATAATCCATCATCAACACTTCTCACCTCCAGTGGGAAAGGGGAAAAAAATGTATTGTTTGAAATTTTACAAAGATATAATCCTGTTGTAACAATTTTTAAATGACAATTTTCTTTAAAAACTCTAAATGGGCACCTGGGTGGCTCAGTTGATTGAGCGTCCTCCTTCAGTTCAGGTCATGATCCCAGGGTCCTTGGATCAGGTCCCATACTGGGCTCCCTATTCAGCAGGGAGTCTTCTCCCTCTACCACTACCCCTGCTCATGATCTCTCTCTCTCTCAAATAAATAAATAAAATCTTTTTTTTAATTAAAAAATAAAAACTCTACCTCTAAAAACATGGACCATCCCTTCTACTTACCAAATATTTCAAAATATCATGTCAGGTAACAACTTACTTTTTACAGATGTTTAATACATGTGAATGTACATACATAGATGTTTTAAAATGAAATATAAACATTTAGAGAGCATCCATTTGTACTTAGAGAAAGGGTTTTTTTTTAAAACTTTATTTATTTATTTGACAGAGAGACAGACAGCAAGAGAGGGAACACAAGCAGGGGGAGTCAGAGAGGGAGAAACAGGCTTCCCACTGAACAGGGAGCTCAATGCAGGGCTTGATCCCAGGACCCTGGGATCATGACCTGAGCTGAAGGCAGACGCTTAATGGCTAGGCCACCCAGGTGCCCCAAGAAAAAATTTTAATAATGAGGATATATCTTCCTTCACCAACATGAGTCCCAATGGAAAACAAAATTCCCTAGATAAAACATTAAATCAAGGGATGGCTACTGTTCATACAACTATCACATGAAGAGAGTACCCACAATAACTGGCAACCCAAGGAGAAAAACTTGCCATAATAACCTTAAGTTACAGAAGAAAAAAAGAAAGAAAGAAAGACAAGAAATGGCAAGCTTTCATTAGAAATTCAGTAATCAAGCAACTACAAAGTACCTGACCATTTAACAAACCTTGGATTTAGTTTGGGTGAGGGGATGGTTTGCAGCAGTATATCTTTTAGTCTTAGTCAAAGAAACTCTGGCACTGTTGTCCAACAGGAGAATCCAAGTGAGAAACTTTTAGTCATCCATGTACATGGTATACCTCCATACCATGGGTTACTTGAGCTGCTTTTGCTTTTTTCAGTCCCCCTTAGAGACACTATGCTCCATAACATTCTTTGTCATTTAACAGCTTTTTCTCAGAGTGAAGATTGCAGCATATTGAATGAAATATTTTTCATGGTATCTAATACAAACTACTGCAGTGTACCTTTGACAAGAGCCCTCCTGCGCCCGCCTCCAAATAACAAACAAAAACAAACCTGTAAGAAAGCAAACAAAATTTCTGTGGCCAACAATTTAATTTGGGAGGCTGAATGCTTATTATGAAGGAAACCTAAATATTTGTAAACCAAATAGAATTAGAATTAACTAACATACGGACCTCTTTGCCTTGGGGTTTTTATTCTTGGGTAGCTCTCCCCAGCTGATGACCCATTGTAACTGTGCTGCATTGGGCAGAACCTGAGCAAAGTAAAAGCCGGGAAGTACCAAATAGCCAGAGACTACCACAAGGAAGCTCAACTAACTTGTATTTTGATTCTTTGACAGTTGACATAATGGGCAAGAAAGTGTTTAATAGATATGCTTTAGGGAACTTAATCATACTACTGAAGAAACAGATAGCTTAGTGTTTCTGCTTTTTGCATGTATCTGGGTATACATGTGGACTATTAAATAGACTTGCAGGCAAAGGAAGACTCTGCCATTGTAAAATTCACCTCAGCATATGAAAGAGATTCAGTAAGTGCAAATCTTCAGATCTTCAAGATGCCATAAATTTTAAAATGTCCTTTCAAAAAGACATTTATACTACACAGCTCATTTCTGCAAAATGTGATTTGATTACAAAGTCCTCAGCAACTTACAAGATTTATTTTAGGAGACTGAGTCACTTCCCCCAAAGTTTTACAGCTATCTCTTTTCAGTGAAAAAATTCTAAAGCCTGAAAGCTCTCAAGGAAATGAACCAAAACATTCTGGAAAGTTCATTCTCTGCCAGGAAGATAAGATAACCAAGGCTTTAAGACCAGTAGGTACAAGGAAGTACACAGGTTAGAAGAATGGCAGAATATAATAGGACCTCAGATCTTTTGAAAGAAATTTTTTTAAAAATAGAGACATGTCTGTCTCCCAGATTAATAAATGTAGCCAGATTGTAAACCAGACATTTCTTTTTTAAGTTCTCAGGTTGTATATCAAGCATACCCTACTCTAACAACACGCTATCAACATTTTTTATAGCTTCTACAATTTCTTTTAAAATTATGTTATATAAATGTGGTTTTAGCCTCAAATTCACCTAAGATTAATGCTTTAGGTGACATTTGGCTTTAGTAATATACAATAGAATGACTAACTGGCTGTGGCTGCCTAATCATGTTATATTATTAGGTTTTTACTATATGCAATTAAGTTCTAGGGAAAAGTCTTCTATTTGAAGCCAACAATAAACTGCTTTCTTACAATTGGAGTGTCTGTGGCAACTTGCAATATCCATGCTGAATACACTTGATTCTTTAAATCCTTGATGGATGAGGAGATGCCTGGTACTGGAATAGGAGATGGGGTAGGAGTCCACTGTATTCTTTAATAGTGGAAAAGCATAATTCTCCCTATGACTCTCCCCACAAACATTTACTTACTTGCCCAAAGTATTAGTCATGCTTCTTTGTGCCATGTCTGCTAGGATTATGTAGAAATAAAGAAATTTTTCTAAGGCTCTTTCTAGGTCTTTTAGTAGAAGAAAATGATGTTCTCATTTCCCAACACCCAATAAGCCTGTCCTGACCAACCAGAAAGTTTCAAAGGGTATTCTAAGGCTTCTCCTAGTCAAAAGTTTATAACTGTGAATGTAATGCCAATTTTTTTAATGGTAAAGAAACCCTCAAAATACTCATATTAAATCCCAGGGGGCCTGGGTGGCTCAGTCGGTTAAGCAACTGCCTTCGGCTCATGTCATGATCCCAGGGTTCTGGGATTAAGCCCCACATTGAGCTCCTTGCTCAGCAGGGAATCTGCATCTCCCTCTGTCTATTCCCCCACCCCCACCCCAGCTCATGTACTTTTTCATGTGCACTCTCTCGCTCTCTCTCTCTCTCAGTCTGAAATAAATAAATAAAATCTTTAAAAAAATGGATTTTCACTCCTGGAATTTTCTTATATCATCTTGGAAATTGCTTCCTGTCTTTGGGCATATTTCTGCACTCAAACACGTCCTCATGTTCCAACTCATCAGCTCTGGTGTTCTTACTCCAGAAATCCTTCTGTCTCAGGTCCTCCATTTCATTTCCTCCATCAGTCACCCTCAAGTCATCAAAGTCTTCTTTATCCTGCTAGATTCTTTGATCCATTCTTATAATCACCCTCTAACTCCACCTTCCTTCTCTCCTTCCACTGCATTCCATGAGAAAGCTCAACAGTAGTTAAACCCAGCTACCTACTTAGACCACCTCTGGGGCCCAACTGGTAGAAAAGCAAAATAAAACCAAAGATGCTCCCTGGTCTGCCTTTCAACTCATGACCACAGATCTTCCATGGGCCTCAGTACTGTCAGGCAAACTTTCTACACTGCTTCACCATACGTACTCTCTCACTTCCCTAGGTGACTCTGTCAGATGTTCACCCCACTCCACAACCTCCAAATGCATATAAGCAGAGGAAAACAGACTCTGGTTTCCATTGGCAGACCTACCACTCACCTGCCCTTAGATACATCTTTGCTACACTGCCTCTGCTTTTCTAGGTGAAGTGCCCCTGCTCCTGTTGAAGTCCAAGCCCCCAACTTGTGCTCTAAATCCCGTCTTCTCTCACCTTTTCAAGGATTTACCTGTTGGGAGAATCCCCCCTCCTACATCATCAGTGTCATCTGGACAATGTCTACTAGATCATATTCATTAATGCAAAACCTAAAAATGCCTTTTTTTTTTTAATTCTGAATGCTCCTGTTGGCACTCCACCATTGCTTCACCCCCTTCACAGCAAACTTCTTGAGGTAGTGACCTACAGACAAAATAGCCACTTTTTCACCTCATATTTTTTCTCCAAGTCATTTCATTCCAACTTTTATCTCCACCAATCTTGTCAAGACACCAATGATCTCCCCTCCATGTTGCCAAGCCCCATGTTCATTACTTTTTGCCAACCATGGTCACTACTCTGATAGTACTTGGCCTCTGACCTCTAACCAGCACTGTTGATTACTCTCTCCTACTTGATTATACCCCACTTTTTTCTCATAGCTTCCAGAACACATCCTTCACATGGTTTTCTTTCCTGGCCACATTTTCTTGGACTTCTGTGATTCTTTCTGCCCTCTGTGTAGCCTCTATCCTAGACCCCCTTCTAAGTAGTGTAGTGATGGACTCTCACAGGGTACTTTCCTCCAGATCCATCACTTTGTTAATGATTCCTACATTCAAGATTCACAGACCTAACTTCCTTCTTGACATCTGTTCCTATGACTAATAGGCATGTCAAATTTGACACAGATAAAATAATTCTTGACTCCTTCTTTTATTCCTCCCCTTCTCCCTCCCTCAATTAAATGAACTACACTCATCAAAAATTAAGGAGCTACCCTAGAATTTTTTTTTCTTTCCCACATTACCCAATCCTGAACCATGAGGAAATTCTCTTGATTCTATCTTCAATAATATCCTACATACATTCTATTCCTATCAGCCTTTCTGCTATAAGCCCAGGATAAGCTCATATTCTCTCTCACCTTCACTGCCACAAGACTTTGACCTATGATTCATTCTCCAGCAGCAGCCAAAGTGATCTTCTAAAAAATCAAACCTTGTTATTCTGCTAGTTAAAATCCTTCACTGGTCTCCCCTGTACTTCGAATAAAACCCCAGCTCCCTACAACAGCTTACAAAATTTTCTGTGATTCAATGTGTCTATTTCTCTGACCCCCAGTATGTCCTATCTGCTCCTTGTCCTCTGTGCTCTAGCAACACTGGTATTCTCTCTATTCCTGAAACTGGCTACGCTCATTCCTGCCTAGGGCTTATGCTAGAACCATTCCTTCCTATCTCTGATATTTGCATGGCTTGTTCCTACTTGTCACTCAGCTTTAAAGTCACCTTTCAGAGTCTTTCCTGACCCAACATAAAGTCTACCCAACTACTCTTACCATATTACCCTGCTTAATTATCTGCATTTTACTTACTTGAAATATTACCCAATATTTTTCTTTACTTTATAAAACTTTTTTATTTTCTCTTTCCCCTCTCGTATATAAGCTCCACAAGTAGGGGCCTTCTCTGTTTAATTCACTGTTATATTTCAGTACATGGACATAGGTGCTCAATAAATATTTGGGTGCTCAATAAATATTTGATAATGGATGCTTTCAGAGAGAGCTTTGTCAAAGAATATGAGCTTTCTGGCTTAAAAAAAAAAAGTTGCCTGCTTCCAAAATGAAAATAACATCCTTGCATTTGTGGGGCAGACAATACTTTCAAAACACTTTCACAGAGGATCTGTTCAATCTTCCCAATAACCTTTTAAGAGTTTACCATGATTCTCCCTTTCTCTAATACAGACAGAAAGATGCTAAATGCTTTATACTGGGTTACACAGTCATACATAACAGTGCTGGGACCAAAACCTAATTTCTGGACTCCTTGCTCAGTGCTCTTCCTGCTAAGCCCAAGTTAACAAATGAAAACACATATTAAACTGAACCCCTCTGCCATCATGTGCTCTGTGCATGTGCTGTTCTTAAAAGACTATGCTGAAGTTATCTGTTCACATGTCTTTTCTCTCACAGGGTACATGTTCTTAGAAAACCAAGCTGATGTTTTATTCGTCTGTGGATTCCCAATGCCTACCATGCTGCCTGGCACATTGTAGGTGTTTATTTATTTATTTATTTATTTATTTATTTAGATTTTATTTATTTATTTGACAGAGAAAGAGAGAGAGCACAAGCAGGGGAAGTGGCAGGCAGAGGGAAAGGGAGAAGAAGGCTCCCTGCAGAGCAGGGGGAACCCAACATGGGACTCAATCTCATGACCCCAGGATCATGACCTGAGCTGAAGGCAGCCGCTTAACCAACTAAGCCACCCAGGCCCCCACATTGTAGGTGTTTAAATGCTTGTGGAATTAACTGACACTCACGTCAGAGCCAAGTTTTCCTATCGATACGAACCAGGTGGGTTATTCTCTATCTCAATATTGAAGATTTCATTCTGCACATAAAAAAACTTGGAATGATTCTTTTTTTCTGAAAAGCCTCAAGCTTCACATCATCCAGCACTTTCTGAATCCTTTCACGGACAACTTATGGACAAGAAGTTGTAGGAGGTTAAACAAGTCCTGGGCAGTCCTCCAAATCAGTACTCCAATTTGTTTTTCTAAATATTTTATTTATTTATTTCACAGTGAGAGAAGGAACACAAGCAGTTTGGGAAGCTGGAGAGGAAGAAGAAGGCTTCCTGCCAAGCAGGACCCTGGGATCATGACCTGAGCCGAAGGTAGACGCTTAACGACTAAGCCACCCAGGTGCCCCCATACTCTACTTCTTAATAGAACAAAAGCACATAGAAAATCGTTCATTCACATTCATTCAATCTGAAGTCAGAAGCATCACATTCCATGCTCTGAATGTGCAAATAGTCATCAAATAGTCATAATGGTGTAATGGAAAAGACACTGAATGGGGTATCAAGAATCATGGGTTAGGATCCCAAATGACTCTCAACAGCTGTGTGGGTTTGTGCAGACTTCAATCAGTCTCTAAGTTTCTTCATCTATCGTATGTGAGTGACGAGTATCTTTAGGGCCCTTCCAGCTCTAGATTCTGTTCTTCGGTTAGCAGTCCTGATTACGATGACACTGTCCCCTGTATCCTATCCCCTCCAGTCTCTCAACTCAAAATAGCTAGAGGAAGGAGTGCCATAACTAATTTAGTGCAATGGTAATGGCCAAATATAAATACAATGAATGATTAGATGGACAGGAAACTTTCTGCACCCCTCCACTGGACATCCTCTCGAGATGCAAAATTTTTATGAATAGAAAATTCCAAGTCCCACAACACGACTATTTCAAAATGCTTTAGAGCAAAAGAAACATCCCCTCACTTAACATCCAGTGTTTATCATCAAATGGTGACTCAAAGACTACAGAGTCCTAGGAAGAAATGAGGATCCAGGGAATGGTGGGCTCATGGAACTGAGCTAATCAATGAAAATAGGCCCTTCTCTTAGTCACACTATTTTATAACCAACAGCACCAAAACGAGCAGGCAGGAGGATATAACCAGTGGTGTGCCGGAACCAATTATTGACAAAGTCTGGAATTCTGAAAGCTGGCTCTTAGACTGTTGGTAGTTTGAAACTGGCCATGGTGGAAGGATTTACACTGTGGAAATCTATAAACACTATAGATCAGAAGGTATCTCTGAGAAACAGCCAACTTGTCAACACACCACTCAATACAGTGCTTGGCTGGAAAGACTATGGGCGAAACAGACAATGCAAGACCAACAGGGAACAAAGAGATCTGAATTCTAGCCCTAATAGTCCCGCTAAGGGGCAGTGAAGCTGGAGCAGTTTCTGAACCTCTGTTTTGTTGACTAAAATGTAAGAGAAACTAAACAAGTGAGCTCAAGATCCTTCTGGGGTCTAAAAGTTTAGATTTTATGGTTCTGTTTGGGTCATGCCCATCCAGACTCCTGAGGTCTCCTAACAGGAAATGCTCCATGAACCGAAAACTGAGCAGCACCAAGAAACTGAACAATCTTTCCTCCATTTGTGAGAGCAAGGTATGGGACTACTTCAGCCTGAGGTATTCAGCCAGCCGTGGGCAAACCTGGTCAGAGTTCTAAAGTTCCCAGGATCTCTTAATCGTTGAGTTGCATCAAAGAAAGTTTCCAAAAGCCTCTAGTGGATCCAAGAGTTTCTTTTAGATTAAGTTACAGGCCCACAGAGCATTCCTGGCCCTATTGGTCAAGCAGGTGCTACTTTCTGTCTCCTGTCGCAGTGGTGAGGTTTGTAAAGGAGTCCACTTGGCATGAGGGCAGGAATGAAAAGTGCCATGTTGCCAGAATAAGATTTAGAAGAAGTACATGCCCTGATACCAGAGTTTCAGCCTCAGACCAGGGCCACCATCCTGAGCTTATGTATATAGTAAGTCCCTTAAAGTTAGAGGCTGTGTGTTACCCATAAAACCTGGCACAAGAACCATGAAAGATTTGCTAAAGTGAATTGCCTGGTTTGGTAGAGTTTGGGGTCCATGAATCTGAGGGTGCTATTTGGGCAACAAATAACATTGAGTTAAATGTTTCTCCCAGAGCAGCAAAGGATGCCTAAGAATAACTGCTCCTGACAAGCCAGCGCAGATTTCTCCTCCGATATAGAATGGCAGTGTCATCGTGCACCATTTGATCATAAAAAGATGGAAATGCTCTTGATGGTGTTCTAAGCATTCTCCTGTCTGGATGCAAGGATTTGTAAATATCATCATAATTCCACAGTCTTGCTCTTCAAAATACAGGTGCGCATAACACACTTGGGGGGGGAGTATTTAATTGGTAAATGGCAAAAGTGCATTTGGACATAACCCTAAAAGTGACAAGAAGTAGAATATCATCCAGGAGACCAATTTGTCAGTACGCTGACAGCCAGATTTTGAAACATTCGGTCAGAGAACAGAACTTAAAAATAGAAAAGTGGTTTAAGCATAGAATGAATTCTAGAAAATGACCACCTCTGTCCAATCTAACTCATAGAAATAGATCTTTAAGAGCTTTTGGGAAAGAAAGGGGAGTGGTTATTTAGGTCCATCTGCTGTGTCTAACCAGATCAACACACCTAAACCATTGGAAAAATTCCTAAAGCTCCCTAGGAATACAAGATCCACAAAATCCTAGGAAAAATTCAGCCTAGGGCTAAAAACATTCTCTAAATCAACGGTATTCTGAATCAAAAGACTAGAAGAACATTTTGGATGCAACATATCACAGAATTCAACTGTATGTTAAACTGAAAGGCAAGCCATAGGACACTGAATCTCAGAGTTTCCTTTTAAAATGCTCATTGATTCGGGTGCCTGGGTGGCTCAGTGGGTTAAAGCCTCTGCCTTCGGCTCAGGTCATGATCTCAGGGTTCTGGGATCGAGGTCCACATCGGGCTCTCTGCTCAGCAGAGAGCCTGCTTCCTCCTCTCTCTCTGCCTGCCTCTCTGCCTACTTGTGATCTCTCTCTCTCTCTGTCAAATAAATAAATAAAATCTTTAAAAAAAATAAAATAAAATGCTCATTGATTCAACAAATTTGTATTGGGGGCACCTGGGTGGCTCAGTCGTTAAGCCTCTGCCTTCGGCTCAGGTCATGGTCCCAGAGTCCTGGAATCGAGCCCCACATCCAGCTCCCTGCTCAGCGGGAAGCCTGCTTCTGCTTCTCCCCCTCCCACTCTCCCTGCTTGTGTTCCCTCTCTCGCTGTCTCTCTCTCTCTGTCAAATAAATAAATAAAATCTTTAAAAAAAAAAAAACAAATTTGCATTGAATTTGAATTGGTTAATATGATTAATCCTCTATTCTTTTGGTATATAGCCACACGCCCACAAATGTTAAGTGTACGGTGTGCTAAAAGCTGTGATAATAGCTCACCTAGATAAATATGGACTCTGAGCTCCAAATGCCACAAAAGGCAACAGCTCAAACTAGATGCAGCAGCATCTTTTAATTAAGGGTCAGGATCTGTGATGAATTCAAATAGTGCTTTCTTTTTAGGGGGTGCTACCATTTCTAAAGGTGACAATTTTTTTCTGGTCAGAAGAAGTAAAACACACACACACACACACACACACACACACACAAAGCAGTGAAAGTTTAAAAAGTAACCAGGTTCCATACAAAGGCCTTGTGGAAAGGAGTACAGGCTTGACAGATTCAGGGTGGCCAAGTGCAGACACCTAGGGCACTGTACACAAAAAGAGACACACCAGAGGGTGTCCAAGGTCGGGAGATGGGGGGCATGGCTGAAGTACAAAGAGAGAAAAGGGGCAGCCTGGCATGGCCTTAAATCTCCCAGGGAAGCAATTTAATCTGAAATTCATTACGAGTTTGATCAAAATTACCCTGGAAGATCAGGCTATGCAGTTAAGAATTCTTATTTCAGGAGCACCTGGGTGGCTCAGTCGTTAAGCGTCTGCCTTCGGCTCAGGTCATGATCCCAGGGTCCTGGAATGTGCCCTGCATCGGCTCCCTGCTCTGTGGAAAGCCTGCTTTTCTCTCTCCCACTCCCTCTGCTGGTGTTCCCTCTCTCGCTGTGTGTCTCTCTCTGTGTGTCAAATAAATAAATAAAATCTTTAAAAAAAAAAAGAATTCTTATTTTGTTACAATCCCAATATTTAAACAAATACCTCTTGTATTCATTTCCTAGGGCTGCTATAACAAAGTACCATAAACTGGGCGATTTGAACAACAGAAATTTCTTGTCTCACAGTTCAGGAGGCTGAAGTCTGAAATTAAGTGTCAACAGTTACTTCCTAACGAGTGCTATGAGGGAAGGATCCATTCCAGGCCCCTCTGCCGGGCTTGGACGTGGCCATGTTCATGTTCACATGGCATTCTCCCTGTCGGGCCTGTCTTTATCCAGATCTCCCCTTTTCATAGGGACAAGTCATGAGGATTAAGATCCATCCTAATGACGTCATTTTAACGGGATACTCCATGAACTCACCAAAAACTTAAAACCTTAATTCAGCCTTCTTTTCCACTAATTCGGAGCTCTCCCTTTATTCTTTGAGTTTAGCATAGCTATACAGACTGCCCACAGCACCCCTCACTTCACTGGCAGTCCACGCTGGTCTCTGTAGGAAGGTCAAAGTCTAACTTAGGGACAGGTGGCCTCATTCCCATCACCCTGTGCCTCCTGCGTCAAGGATCTGCCTCAGTTTCTGGTCTGTTGTTGGTGATGATCACACTGTATTTCACCTCTGATCCCAGCTGTATCCCACCAATGCTGTCAGAAAGCACTGAAAACAGTCCCCGATTTTCTCTTCTGCGTTGCTTTTGAGGGAAATGCTTTGCTTTTCCATAAATAGTTCAGAGCCTAAAACCACATGCATATTTCTTCAAAAGTGGTTCTCTCCAGGGGACTGGAGCACAGCTATCAGTTAACACAGACCGACTGAGAAGCAAGACAAAGCAAGAGACCAGAGAAAGGCAACATTGCCCAACAGAACCATTTTCTACCCCACTTTGCCCATTGCAGTCTGTTCGGTGACTCCTTCAAATCAAACACTGAAACCATGCCCAGGCTCCATTCTTGTAACATCTCGACTTGCAGCCTGAAAATCAAACCGAACAAATCCCAGCAGTGTCTTCTCCACTTTACATGGCAGACAATGTTTAACCCCATTTCCAATAAGCTTTTATAATTGGGTATTACAGACAGCAAGCAGGACTCCTAGGACAAAACTGAAAACAATTTAATTGTTTTCCGCCTACTGCCTGTCATGATCCGCTCTGGGGGACCAGCTCTTTGCTCACCACTGGATGGAAGGACAAGAGCAGGCCCCTTGACTCTTCTGGTCATTATGAGATGAGGAAAAGTCCTCTGGTCACATCAAGTCACAAAAATGTCCACATCTACAAAGAAAATGTCCAGTCCTGTGTCACAGTTAAACCTCCAAACTTCAGTTAAAATGAAATCTTCTCCTCTGTCTTAGCTAAGGCCTGCTTTGGGCAAAAAGCCTTCATAAAGGAAGGAGCTGTGGCTGGATTCCCACCCACCTCTGTCTCTCTCAAGATCTCCATGGGGTGGAAGAAGGAAAGGTTAGGAGGCAGAGAAGGCATGACTGAGGAGACACTGCCACAATGAGGTGCCAGCATTCTGTGAGCTTGGACTTTCTCTGTCTACAGAACATTTCCTGGGTTCTGGAGAGATACCCCATTTCTGGGGAGTCTCACCAGCAGTTTCCTTGCTGCAGTCCCTTACAACCCTCTTTCCCTCCGATGATGGCACTCGCAGAGCACAGCTGGCCTCTTCCCACCAAGGTCTTCTGCTCTGTCCCTCTGAATGGCCCCCAGGGAACATCAGCTCCTCCACGTAATGTTTTGGATCAGGCATGCCAGTGACCCCACACCAGCTCTGAGGTGGGAAGACCCCAACCCTCATCCACCAGAAACACACATTCTTGTCCCAGCAGCTCAGGCAGTGTGTCCCATGGCCAACGAGCCATGTCTGCTCTCTGTGCCAGCCTCAGCTTCTCGCCTTTAGAGTCGTTGGGCATGGATCAGACACCAGTCCAATGGGTCCCTCACACAGCAGAGGACACTCATGAAGCCGTCGGGACAGGTCCCCTGACACTCCTCTCATTTGACTTAAGGTGGAGGGAAGCAGCCGACTTCTCTCCAGCGTGTATGTGTTTGACAGAAAGAATGACTCCCAGCACACTGACAACGCCCCCAGGGAAATCCTCCGTCAAATCAACAACTCCTCTTTCATAATTCTGGGCACCTTCATGAGACCTGCTTGTATGGTCAAGCATCTCACGTTGGAAAGTGGAGGTGGTTGTCACCTTCCACCCAGGGGCCTCAGCTGCCTCTGAAGCAGGATGAGCTCCCTTTGCTCATTCTTACACATTAATGATGTCATGAATCCCTGGAGTACAGTTTTCATCATCACGTTTCCCTACATATAGTTTTTTGGATTTATTTATTTGACAGAGAGAAACATGGCGAGAGAGCAAAGGAAGTGGGAGAGGGAGAAGCAGGCTTCCCGCTGAGCAGGGAGCCCGATGTGGGGCTCAATCCCAGGATCCTGGGATCATGACCTGAGCCGAAGGCAGACTGTTAATGACTAGGTCACCCAGGCACCCCTAGTTTTTTTTTTTTTTAACTCAACGAATACTTTGTCCAAAAGTAATGGCCTATACTCACCAGTACAGCAAACAGAGATAGAAAAATCTGATCTTTGCCTGGCTGAAATAGATTTTAATCATCATCACCATGGTCGACATTTCCTACACTCTTACTAACCAAGTCCTGTGCCATATGTACGCAGAAAAATCTGACTGAGGATTTTATTGTTTCCTAGGAGACAGATATTGTTATCAGAGAGGGTATGTAAGTTGCCTGGTGGCACACAGCAGGTGGCAAGGCAGATTTCAATCTAGATCTATCCAACTTCACAGCCAAATCGTCTGACCACAAGCCTCTACTGCATAAGTGGGGAGCTTCATGACAGAGAATAACAGATAGCATAAATTGCCAAGTCAGGAAAATTTCAGTGCCTCCTTATCCTAATTGAAAACACCTTGGAAAAGTTAACTAACTTTAGTCTATTCCTTATCTATACAATGAGGTTACTGATAACGGCCTAAATTAGACATTGGTTGTATTACCCACCTTCCGCCTCTCTTCCCATGCTCAGCAGTGTGGCTTGTAGAAAGCTAACCCCACCCCTACCCTCAGATGGGCCCTGGCTGGTTTAGAGGATAATTTCCAATTGCATTTTCCTGGCCAGTTATTGGTCCAGGGAAGGGCTAGGTTTGTTTGGGTGTTTTTAGTCACTGACAACTCCTAACAGATACACTACTCCATAATGTTGTTCTGAGGATTAAATGAGATAAGATATGTAAAGTACTTAGCTTAGTGCCTGACAAAAATAAACTTTCATTTATTAAATATTTGATGATAACATAGAGCATAGATTGGAAACAAGATAGGATGGGGAAGGAGACAAACCATAAGAGACTCCTAATCTCACAAAACAAACTGAGGGTTACTGGGGGGTGGGAGGGTAGGGATAGGGTGGATGGGTTATGGACATTGGGGAAGGTATGTGCTATGGTGAGTGCTGTGAAAGGTGTAAGCCTGATGATTCAGAGACCTGTACCCCCTGGGGCAAATAATAATAATTTTTAAAATATCACAAGAAAAAAAAAAAAGAACATGGATTGGACTGGAGTGTGTCAAACTAAGGACATGACTTAGGGAGCTAACAATAAAGACCTACATGAGGGTGCCTGGGTGGCTCAGTGGGTTAAAACCTCTGCCTTCGGCTCAGGTCATGATCCCAGGGTCCTGGGATCGACGCCTGCATCGGGCTCTCCGCTCGGTGGGGGGCCTGCTTCCTCCTCTCTCTGCCTGCCTCCCTGCCTACTTGTGATTCTCCCTCTGTGTCAAATAAATAAATAAAATCTTTAAAAATAAATAAATAAATAAATAAAGACCTACATGAAATGAGAATCAAAAGAGGTGACAGTGTCAGGAAACACGGCTAACTTAAGTTTTCTATTAAGAGTGGGAGAAGAGTCAGAGTCTCAAGCAATTTTCAAGCCTGAGAGACTTTTAAAAATGGCATTTCCACTAACAAATATAGAAAATGAAGAACTGGTTTGGCATGCTAGTCAATTTGTTTTGAACAAGCTGAGTTTGAAGAGCAAGTAGGGTATTCAGAGAAAAATGGTCTCGTGAGCTTTAGGCAGAGGCTGGCCTTAAATGGTGGGTCGCTGGCAAACTAAGGGCGAGCCACAGACCTGATGTACAGTGTTCACCCCTTTCTGTGGCGTCCATGCTCTCCTCACAGCTGACTTCGTGCCACCAAGGTGAGGGCCCTGAACGCGGAGACATGAGGAGACCTGCAGGCGTGGCCCTCGTGGGCCAGGAAGGTAAAACCACCACGGGTTAGAGAGAAAGCTTTCTGCCTAGACCAGCTAAAAACTGGGAGTGGATGAAATCATTCAAGGAAGGAGGTATTAAAAAGAAGAGAATTCACTTACAAGAGGATAAGAAAGGAATTTCAGTAAAGAGGAAAGGAACAAAGGGCCAGAAAACTGGGGAATCCAGGAGACGGGGTCACAGTCAATGAAGAAGCAGCCTCAGAAAGAGGGCGCAGTAGGCAGCGGAGGCCAGGGCGGCGAAGACCCACAGAAGGTCTGGTGTGGGATTTTCCAGTTACTCCAACTTGCAAGTGCATAGTTTTGAAAACGAGTAGGGCACAGGGGGTCCTCCTGTCACCTGTTATAAATAAAAATTCTGCAATATATCATTCAATTCTGCGTAGCTTTCTTAAGAGAGTTATTGAAGTAGTTTTAAAATATTTGACTACCTGAAGAAGATGTGGAATACTTCAGCTCATGGACACTTACAGGTGTTGGTCACATCTGTCTTTAGGAAAAAAAATTAATTTATCGGTTACAGTTTAAACAAAGACAAGTAAGTTTGATATTTTATGGCAAAGGAGTTCTTGGACCGAAAACAATCCTCTTAGATCATCTCAGCCTTTTCCAGTGCCCAGAGTTTATGTACACACTCAGCCCTTGGATTTAAAACCTCAAAGAATGCATGCTACACTGGAAAGGAGCAGAAATAACAGAAGAGACAGTATTTATGTGTATCTGAAACACAGCGACCAGCTCTAAAAAAATAAAATTCTTTCATTGAAGTATTGCTCAGACAAAGGGACAATAAGTATTGGGGGGATATTTTAGACAGTGCTATAAAAACTAGCAAAAACAACTTAGAAAATAAATCTCTTCGAGCCTCCAGTCAAGGAAGTGATTCATCACGCTCTACTGAACCTTCGAAGATGAAACGAAGTTCAAGGGAGGCACAGCAAATGCGCATTTAACATATTCTGGTGGAACCACACGCATTCTGTTGCTACAAGAGAAGAGACTGAGAAAGAGCATGATCTAAATGACACAGGAGCCCTTCCAGACCCTGAGTGTGGGCCCCAAAAGGGTGCATGAAATACGCAGTTCTTTCAAGGGTCCCACCAGCCTGAGGGGAAATTTGGTTTTAAATAACAGGGTTTGGGGGATATAAAAACAGCTCCTAAACACAAGCCAACTTCTTCTCTGGCACTCAGTCTAAGACAGGAGACTATTCCAATATTGGAAGAAAAACCGGCTGTGCTGAACTTGTTGTTAAGTCATATTGCCTTCCTGGGGTTTTTCGAGGGTAATTTTAGCTCTACTCAAAAATCACCTGCAGGAACTGATTTAGCACCTAACACCCTTTAAAAAGCAACCCCGCTATGGAGGAAATTCCTGTTAAACACTGTATTTTTTCCAACCACTTCACTGAGCAACCATGGGAATTTTACTTAAATCCATCCAGGCCCTCCGTTTCTCGTTTGTAAAATGAGGCCAGCAGAGTAAATGATCATTAATTTCCTTTTCTAAATCTAAAACATCCATGCCTCTAAGTTTTAAAATAAACTTCTACAGGTGGATCAGCTATTTAATGATTCCAGATGATGAAAAATACAGTACTTCACCACCAGCATTCAATTTCCTTAAATAAATCCACTGTTTCCTTACATTTGAGTGAAATTTACGTAAAATGAGAAATTCTGGAGGTTCCATCAATAGCATCACATAACACAAACATGATGATGTTGCTGCTTATCTTAACAGTATTACTCTAGTCAGACTTTCACAACTAATAATTTTTTAAAGTAGTTTTATAAAATAAATAAAATAATTAAACTAAATTTAATTAATTAAATTTAAAAAGTAGTTTATTGGTTTCATAGTGCTCCTCTATTCAGGCAAATGAATTACATGATGAACTAGAAAACTCAAAATTACCTGACAGATGCTGACCTGTGACCTTGCTCAAATCAGCGGTTACACGGGGGCATGTACATATATACACAGTTCACCTTGTTTGTCTCCTTGAAATGGCTGAGGAATGACAGGGTTTGGCAGCTAAGTGAAGAGAGGAAAAATGACTGTCACACAGCCCAAAACTAAAAATTTAACCTCCTCCAGATGTTCGCTGAATTCTTAAGGGTTTCCTTTTTGCATGGAATGTTTTATTCTATCCAAAATATGCCACAGACTTACACTATAAAAAAAATCCATCTATTTGGATGCTTTAAAATGGTATATAAATACTTAAAATCCTATCAGTTCACTTAATGTAAATTCTCAGTTGGGAATTTCAAGGTTTTGGGTTTTTTTAGATTAGCCTTACAGTAACATTTTTGCTGCTAATATTATAGTCGAGTGTTATAATTATAGTCCCCCAAACAGTCGTACTTATTTTTGCGGAGTAAAAAGATAACCAATCATTCTTTGAACCATCAACAAGTTTATGACAGCACTTGTTCATAGATGTGTGATAGTTATGTTGTGAATATAAAGGTGATATATTTCAAAATGTCAAAAACACTATAGATATTCTCCATACCAAATGACGCACTACCTTCAGAAAAACACCCCTGACTACTTAGAGCTGCGGATGCATATTTTTGCAAACAAGGGAATAAGAAAGAGTAAAAAAGAATGAAAGTATAAAGCACTAACCACACTGAATTCGGGGAATAAATTCTTTTCTATTTAAACACATAGTGCTTTCCATATTGAAGATAGAACCCATGGGTAAAGAAAGAGGAAGCAAAAGGCCAATATATTGCATAATAATTGAAAAAAAAAAGGGGGTGCCTGGGTGGCTCGCTCGTTATGCATCTGCCTTCGACTCAGGTCATAAACCTGGGGTCCTGGGATCCAGCCCCGCATCAGGCTCCCTGCTCATCGGGAAGCCTGCTTCTCCCTCTCCCACTTCCCTGCTTGTGTTTCCTCTCTCACTGTCTCTCTCTCTCTGTCAAATAAATAAATAAAATGTTTTTTAAAAATAATAATTGAAAAAAGAACTGGAATGACAGTTCTTTAACTATGATCTCAAATACAGGTATTTTAAAAATTCCTTCAGATGTCTGGTATATGGTAAAATCCTAATATTGTTGCAGAAATAAGCGAGCAAATGAATACCAAAACTAATGTGCTGAATAAAATCATTAGGAGAAAACTATACAATGTGGAATAAATCTCCGATACAAAAGTACTCACTTTTCTGTCATAACTGCCCTAACTAAAACCTACTCTTTAATGAAATTAATTAATCTGCATGAATAATGCAGCACAGAGACCTGGATAAGGTGCTCAGGACAGAACAGACACCCAAAGGGACCAACACAGAAAAAGACAAATTACAACACAGTGTAATCGGCACTGAAACAGTGATATGAAAAAGTTTCTAAGGAAACAGGAAAACAGACTGATTGCCTGGAACAGTCACGGGGCACATCACGGAGTGGGTGACTTCCGAATCCTATCTAAAAGGATCCACAGAAGTCAGCCAGGTAGAAAAAGGAAGAGGACAGGAGGTGCAATCTTCAATAAAGCAGATGTAACCCCTTCATGAGAAAAACGTGACATGCATAAGAAATTCTCACCTCCTAGAATGACTTTCTCTCATGGGACTATCAAAAATAAAAAAAGTCCTATTTAATGATAAGTCTATCACCTTCTTAGTAAAGCCCTTTCTATACCTTTCCCTTCCCTGAACCCATCTTAGGTGTCAAACTGTTCGTTCTCCATGCTCTCGTGGCCTCTGCAATATTGTGCTGAACATATTGTGTCATTCCTATCTCACACCCCACCAAAATGTGAGCTGATTCATGTTTGTACCCCACCGCCTACTGGCAGACAAACGGCAGGCTCTCAACAAACGTTTCGGTGGTGTGGTGATGACCACCTACGAAACAGCCACCCTGCAGATACCCCACAACTGTCATCTTGTTTCATCTTCCCTACAACGTATGGGGTTGCTTCTATTCCCATTTTTACACAAGAAATGGAGGCTGAGCCAGAACTTGACTCCAGATCCATCCCGTACCCCCTCTCCAAAACCATCCCTTTTGCCACTCCACTACCCAATGCCGAAGCTGATGGGTCCACTGGCCTCTAAGCACTTCAAGCTCTGTATGTAATTAAGGCATTAGTGTGGGTCTCCTAATGATTTTATCAACTACAGTAAATTGAGAAAATGGAAGCATTTGTTGCTTCATAAATTTTTGTATAGGAAAAGAAACATCAGGCTTCCTCAATGAGCATCATACACTGGGAGATTTGCAATTCATAATTTAAATTTAAAAAAACTTAAAATAGGACTTAGAGGAAGAATTCCTTAAAGTCACCGCTCAATCCAAGTTATGACACTCTGGTCCCTACCTCTTAAATCAGACTGAAAACCTGAGATGCTCTCTATAGTTTCTCTGATGTCCACATGAAGTATACACAATTGTAAAGTTATTTACTCAAAAAATCAACAATAGTGTCAGACTGACTGTGGGAAAACAACTTTCAGAAATTAACATGATGACTTTGACAGTTATCACAGCTCTACTGTAGCTCAGAGACTGCCAGCATAAGCCTAGTTTAAAATAGAAATAAATACTGCAAAATGAAGAGAGAACACAGGAGAGCCCACAACGGGGAAAAGCCGCTGGAGAAAATGAAGAGAAGATTTCAGGTATACCTGATAGCTTTCATCGTTATCTACATTAACAAGAAAAAAAATGAATATTCTTTGAGTTGGTACATCAATAAGAATTTGAAGCTGAATTTTAAACTTCTCCTGCTTGTTTCCATTTATTTTAAAATGCAACTTTTGCTGTGTGTGCATGTATGTTTTGTAGGAAAATCAAACCTCACGTACTCTAGCGCTGCTGATTCAGTTAAGTCTCTTTTTTTACCCTTATTGTTTACTCATTCAATACATTGTTGTTTTAAGCCACTAAGTTTTCTCGGGGCTTTTTATGCATAATATAAAACCAGAATAATCCCTGTCTGTAAAAAAAATCCACAACAATAACAATAATGACTAATACAGGAAAAGGGGTTGAAAACAGGATGGAATTAAATGTTGTCAACAGTAAAAGAGAAGACGAAGAAAGAAGTGATTATAATAAATATGTTCTAAGATCTTTGTAGAGTTTGAGATGTATGTAAAGATACTAATTCATTTTAACATTTAATTCAATTATTTTATAGGATAAATATTTTTTAGGACAAATATTTTAAGGATAGCTGTTAACTGACTAGACCTAGAAAGTTTAACTTTCAAAGAGACTGAATAGATGGTAGGGAGTAAAGAAAACTCATCATTTCAATGGAAGGCACAAAAGCAAGTAAAAAAAAAAAACTACAAAAAAGCATAAAATATAAAAAACAAGATAGGATGTAGAAATAAATCCAAATATATTTTAAAAAGAACAGAAAATGTTAAAACACTAAATGCACCAATTTTAAAAGAGGATCACTCAGATTGGATTAAAAATCATAAAGCCATCGATGATTTACAGNCTCATCATTTCAATGGAAGGCACAAAAGCAAGTAAAAAAAAAAACTACAAAAAAGCATAAAATATAAAAAACAAGATAGGATGTAGAAATAAATCCAAATATATTTTAAAAAGAACAGAAAATGTTAAAACACTAAATGCACCAATTTTAAAAGAGGATCACTCAGATTGGATTAAAAATCATAAAGCCATCGATGATTTACAGCAGATCTATCTGAAGCAAGTCAAAGAATGGCTGAAAGGAAATCAGTGGGAAAAGATATATCGAGCAAAAATTAACCAAAAGAAAGTTGACATAGCAACTGAATAACAGGCAAACAGACTTTAAGAGAGATATCAGGATAAAAAGATGACATTATAAATGTATTTTCTTTATTGATGTACCCATTAGTCCACAGAAAAGCATGAAAAGCCAATTATAACAAATATTAGAACAGTATGTGTGGTAAGCAATTATTTTGTGAGTTAGTATGGGTTTTATCAGAATGAAGTTTTGGGTTTTTTTTTTTTTTTTTGAGAGACAGAGAGAGAGAGTAGGGTGGGCAAGGGGAAAGAGAGAGAGGCTCCATGTTCAGAGCAAAGCCCAACACAGAGCTTAATCTCACAACCCTGAGATCACAACCTGAGCCGAAACCAAGGGGCAGACAGTTAACTGACTGAGCCGTCCAGGCGCCTGTGGATTGAAGAATTTCTAAACCTCATTCCAATGTTGTCTTGACTCCATCAAAAAATATTTACTATCCTTTCACTTTTACTATTATGGGACCTATATTAGCATCCTTTAAGGAAAAGTGACACAAATTAGGGGAGAAAAGACTCAGATAACGTTCACAGAATAACCAGATAAAAAATAGAAACCATCTCACCACCACAGTATATAGACAGAAGAATGCCTATTTCAAGTATGTCTTTCCACCTGTATGTCATGGGATAAAATATACTAAAGCTTCCCTGAATACACTAAACTATCCATCATTTTAAGGCCTACCTAATGTCCAGGGACCTCTTCCATAACCAGTATAAATACACGGACTTCTCTATGAACCAGATCTTTAACATGCATGTTAGAAGAAGGACGCATGATGGCCTGCAATGCCAACGAGATGCTGTGAATTCAGAGTCTGACGCCACAGTGCATCCACAGTGTCAGGTACTGTCCTTGGTCCTGCTCTGGGTGTGTCTTCTCATTCCGTCTCCTGAACACGTTATAAAGTGTATACGAACATATGACACTTTTTAATACCCACCATTTATTCTTGCAGTGACCATCCAAGGATGTCTTAGGCTTTGAAACAGACCAGAAGACCACACAAGTTGTTAGCAAGATGCATCTACTACGGTAGAGAGATCAACTGGTCCCTAAAGAGCCAACGGCTTCTCCCCATTCCCCAGTCTCTGTGCAGTTAGGCAGATCATGGACTAATGCTGAATGGAGTCTCTGAGAAGAAGTGAGATGTGTCATTTTGGGGCTAAAGCATTTAGGAGCTGTTGTAGGAGTTGTACGAGTCTCCAGTGCCCTCTTCCCTTAACATTTGCCCAGAGAGGCCTTCTTTTACAGATAGTGTAATGACGTGATGATGACCCTTTAATAATCCAATGTGGTAAAAATCAGGAGAATAGTCAGCCTGCATCTCTAAGCAACAGTACAAAGCAAGCCCCCTGTCAATCCATGTTGGACACATAGTATTAGAAAGGATAATCTTTTGTTCTGCTAAGTCACTGAGGATTCAGGATTAGCTCACTTGTACAGCATAATCTGACTGAGGCTAATACAACTAGGTAACAAAAAGCAATTTAGAGTTAAGTTGTTCCAAAAAGCATTTCATGTTCGAAGCTCTTATTCTCTAAAAGCATTTTCTAAAATTTAAAGACATGACCTGAAACAACTTTCGTTTAGCAGTAATCATGTAAAAATGCCAAAAGAGCTTACAGTCACTCTTCACTACATTTGACAGCTATTCTAGAAACTAAATACTTAATATATAAATTCTTTGTTCCATTTGATTGAATTTGGGATTAAACTGCAGCTTCCCCATCACCTTGAAAAGCATATTGGTTCAGAGCCTACATAATACTCAAAATACTGTATTATTTAGCATTGAAATTTGAAGTGCTTTATATAATTTCTAGAACTGTGACTCAAGGATTGGATTCGGGTTTTTATAAGCAGAAGTGGTCTGGTGTGTCACTTTAATCTGGACATCCCTTCTCGTGGATTCATCCAGTAGATAAGTTTGTACTGCAGCTTCAGACTACCAGGAAAATGATTTTATTATTATTTATAGTAGCCAAAATAATGAGGCTAGTTTGCAATCAGCAGGACCTTACAATAAGCTCAGGTACCTTCTCAAGAGCTTTACACACATATCATCTTATTTCTTGTGATACTGGTACTTTTTTTGTCTTTTTTTTTTTTTTTTTTTTTTTTACAGATGAGGAAACTGAGGTGTAAAAAGGTGACATAATTCAAAAAGGTCTTCTGTCACGAGCGGCTCACATCGGGCGGCTCTGCGGCTCTTCATGTGGAATCGACATCAAAGAGATGATGTGATTCGCTCAAGCCAGTGAGTGTATTTGAATTTACTAGTCTGTCTGATTGTAAAGCCTGTGCTGTTATCCACGGATAACCCCAGAAGTTCTCAGAGTGTGCTGTGGGTGATAATCTTGGTGGCGCTGTCTACAAAAGTTATTTTTTTAACAGATAATGTATGATAGGAAGAATTACAATTGACACAGAACAAATTTCCAAGGCCTTACTGCTTAAAACGAAGTCTAGGTAGATAACTAGATTCTCCCTCCACCCTCCCTTCCTTCCTTCCTTTCTTTCTATCGGATGGTTTAAAGAAAAATATTAATAGTACAGGTGACAATCCCATACTGCAAAAGTCAAGATGGTGCTGAGTAAATAACTGAAGGTTGGAAAACACAGGACTACATTTTTCAACACAAGGAGGAGAAATGAAGACTAAGACACAAGACACTCAAGGCCCGGCCTTCGCTGCCTCCCACTGGCTGTGCGACATCACTACACTGGACCTTAATTCTTTATGTATAAAACATTGATTTAAACTTTGGGATCTTAAGCTCTGAAAACATAATCTCAATGCCTTGGTTAATTACTGTGATGCTACTTTTATTTTACCACCCAAATCCAAAGAAATATGAAAAACAACATACTGCATGAGCCATAATATTTTTTAAGACAGAGTCAAATATGGTTGTCCTGCCATTCATCCTTGAAGACATAATCAACACGCAGACACTGAGTGGTATACTCAAAGGGCGGTCCGGAGAAATGCTGACAAACTATTTGTTCCTGGTCTATGGCAAAAAGAGCTTGAGCCAGAATAGGAAAGAGCTCCATCAATAAGCCCACTATTTAACTTAATTTTTTAATAGCAAGATTTTCTCAATGAAGGATGCAGGACATTGATTTACATTCTAGAGGAAGCTCTTATCTAGTCCTAGATCAACTGTAGGCCAGCACTTTGAGTAGCACTGGTGTACAGAGCAGTATAGATATCTAGTTGTCATAATGGGCATGTTCCTAGCTCTGTTCAGGTACTTGGAGTTGCCTGAAAATGAGAAATGGCAAAGTAAGCCTTTTGAAGTGTTTTTCTTTTGAATAGCCAGAAAGCAAAGCACAAGACCAAAGGTTAAGGGGAATTAGATAGTGAGCCTGAAATAAATATAATCTGTTCTGCCTCCTCTTTAAACAGGGACCATTTGGTTTTTCAGGGGAAGCTGTTTGTGTAGGGTACCTTCAGTCTTTTGCACATTTAAGCATTTGGCTCTTTTTATTTAAACAGCTTAGAAGGAAGCAATGAGTAGCAGTGTTACTCTCTTCCAGGCTCACTTCTCATTACGGAGATCAACAATAAGTCAGAAATCTAGTGATTTTTGAAAACCATTTGTAAGGCATTAATTGTTGTAATTTGGGGATTCAGAGCTATAGCTACATTGTAATCATCTCTGGAAATCTCAGGGTGTGTATGAGACTTTCTAGAGAGAGAAAATATAATTAGCACATGTTTTAAGAATTACGTTCACACCCAAATTTACCACAAATGGCGCTTTGATATTTTCAACTTTTTTTTCTTGGTATTCCCAATAGGACATATATACTGCTTAAAATGCCTGGAGAACAATTTATTTTTCTGATCCAGGAGTACATATTTTCTCTCAATTAGCTGAATGTCATCTGGACTGACTTGTATAATGTAAAACTTTATGAACAATTACCCAAACACAAACAAAACTCCCATTTCTCGAGAGTAAGAAAATGTAAGCCAAGAGAAACACAATCAAAGTGCAGACTGTGCCAATAAGCCACACCTCACTGGCCAGATGTTCCACCCAAATCCTTTCCCTTTGGGATTTATTTCTATAGAGACCATCTCTCTGTTCCACAAATAAAACTAGGCGTTGCTAGGAAACCGTCTGGATTCTCAGGACTCAGCTGAAGGGGGGCTGCTGCTCCCTCCAGGAGGTACAGGAGTCTGAGCCCACACCTGATACAGGTGCCGCTGGGGGGAAACCTGGATTCTCACTGCATCGTTGTCACAGAGCCCCGGAGAGAACCTATTTCTGTTTAGCGACAAGAGCCTTAAATTGGTGACATAATTTGCACACCAAAATTTTTTTCTCCATCCTGGCCTTGCAGGCCTTTCTCCTCTTTTCTTTCAGGTTTCTCCAAATGTATCGCCTCACCACCTTTCCGTAGTAGTGCCCCAGAACAGTTTCGAATATATATTAGAGTTACTTAATTACTCATTCCGTAGATTCTTCCTGTCACATGATTGGTCCTACTAAACTTCTGAAAATTTCCACATGGAGTCACCAATCTCTCATTGCCTCAGGGAAATCAAAAGCATGGAAGAAACTTCTGCTTCAGGTTCTAGGGCAGTGATTAGTTCCAGACTAGCCTTCCTGATGGGAACAACTGTAAAACTGGGAGGTAGCAGTTTTCAGACATTGCACAACAGGTGGCTTAAGATGAAAACCCCAGAGAGAAAAGAAACTGATGAGGTGGCTCTATGACCACCCAGATCTCAGCCAGGGGACAACTTCCAGAGTCCATGGAAGTTCTGACAAGCTGAGGACACAGAGATGAGAGTTTGGATCAACAGGCAGGCCACGGGGAAGGAAAGAGCTATGGAGGGGTGAAGGCCGGAAGTGCACACAGGGATGCCCCACGAGCCTGAGGCTAATGTCTGGACAGCACGTGTGCAGAGAAACACTACCAAGGCTTTGTAGAGAGTAGCTGCTAATGGGGCTGAGGGTGTTGAAATTCCTGGTGGTCCAGCAGAGCTGGAGAACACTGGAGTTTTGACCCAGGCAGAAAAAAGACACCTGGTCGACATTCCAGGCATCCGCTCAGACATCAGAAATTCCACTACTTGGGAAGAAGTTCAAAGGCCAACAAGGCCGACCATAGATCTAGCCTAACCAAGCCCTAGCAAAATCCACAGGGGAGACCAAACTTGGAGGCTGAATCCCAAGTTAGAAGTGCTGGGGAACCACAAAGGGCTTTCCACCAACCCATCCTCACAAAGGGGAAAATTATTACGGAGCATGTTCAAAAAAATAAATCTGCCTACTAGGATAAAAATTAACATTAAAATAAAAATTGCTCTACAGAACTCATGGTTTCTACAACTTAGGATTCTCAATAACCAGTGTAAAATCAATAACTGCAGGATATGCAAAGAAAAAGGAAAATGGGATCCATGGTCAAGAGAAAAACAGATAAATAAAAACTGCCCAGATATTGGATTTTGCAGAGAACTTAAAGCAGATACATTCGATTCAATTCAAATAACTGAATGAAAATATGGTCTGAATGAGTTAACATATAGGGAATCTCATGAGAAAAATAAAATATACAAAAAAAGAGAAAGAAATGCAAATTCTACAAATGTAAAGTCAAATAACTGAAATTTTAAAATCCATTGGATGGGGCTGACAACAGAATGAAGATGAAGATATTAAAAGCTAGTAAACTTGAAGATAGGTAAATATTTAGAAAATCATATTAAAATGAAAACAGTTTTGCGAAATCTAAAAAGCTGAGGTTACATAAAACCAAAAGAATCACTTCCAAAGTCCCATCAAAACTATAAGACTTTTTTGTGAATATAATAGATACCAGAAATAAAAATACAACTTTTAAATCCTACCTTTCCCATCTTGAATATATATTTAGACACACCTGGATAAAAATGCTGGACTCTTAAGACATTTTCCCCCTTTTTTCAAATTGTTGTAAGAGGAAACAGAAAAATAAAAATTCTTGAAATTCTTTTTGACATTTTAGATTTCTTGTTATCCAGCATGATTAACAGCATTACTTACATTAGTAAACACAAGTCAATTTTATTTTAGTCAACATAAAATTCTTTGTTGCTGAAAAACATAAATTTTAGTGGGTTGAACATTTCGATAAACTGTCAGCAAGGCTGCTACTCTGCCTTAAATCAGAGTTTGTCAAGAGTGGCACTAATAGGCTGTTGTGGGAGGCGAGCCTGTGCATTGTGGGATGTTTAGCGATATCCCTGGTCTCCCATTCCCTACCCAACTGTGTCAGCCAGAAATGTCTCCAGACATTACCAAACGTCCTGTAGGGGGTAAAATTGCCCCCTGAATGAGAAGCACTGCCATAAACAAATAGGTCTTTTTTTCCCCCTAGTTTACTCAAAAAAAACCAACAACAAAGATGCTTGGTTTATAATTTACAGTGAAAGCAAACATGTTTTTCTATTACAATACTTGAGGTTAAGTTTTGAAAGGAATTCCCTTCACTGAGTGAAAAACTTCCCCAACTGTGGGGAATGTTAGATTTTTATTATCGGGTTTAATTTAGATTTTCTTTAAGCCCAGTTGGTAGGGTTTGGCATTTTGCTTTCAATAAAGCAAATTTTATATTTTCTGGCTCGTGCCATTCATCATTCTGTCACCTATGCATAGCAAGTGCAAATTAGCTAAACACAGCTGGGACATTTTTATTAAAATAAATAGCAACCTATTCTCAAGTCATTTGTTAGGAAAATATGACACTTTCTTTACCTGACCAAGGACACATCAGGAATTTCAAAATAAGAAGATACCATAGATTGCAAGTTGTTCTTTATGAAACTCGATCTTTAGAAACTATGGAACAGGGCATCCCTCTCGGGTCCCCTCCCTCTTAGGGAGCTTTGTACTATCACTTCGATATCTCTCAATTTGCTTTGTTGCCAAAAAATAAAAATAAAAAAATAGAAACTACAGAACATTTTTTCACAACAGTTATCTAAATCTGGACATCTTTTTCATGAGTTTAAAAATATTAGTAAAAGTTAATATCTAATTCTTCCCAAAATGGGACTACTATTCAAGGGCAATGTGAATTTTTAAAAAGAAAATACCATAAGATCTGCAGGTTCTGGCATTTAATCAGAGTAGAAATATAACCACACAATGCATATTGGCAGAGGTATTTATTATTGTTGATTCTCTCCTTTCTAAAGAAGGAAAAAAAAAAAAGTCCCAAAATCTTGCTGGGTTTATTTATGTGGTGTGTTCCCCAATCCCCACCCCCAAGAAAAAAATACACAATAGTGTTATGTCAGAGTAAAAGCGTCTGCCCTAAGTCACGTGCAAGTCCAGTTCACGTCACTCACCTATATGATAAAGTCCAATCCAATCACTGGGGTCCACCTCCTCTTTAATGTCCCAGAAGATGATGAGGTTCTGGGCTTGCCCCAGCGTGTACTCGTACATGCTCGCGGTCAGGCTGGAGCGGCTCTCGGAAGTCACCAGGTCCGTGTCGCTGTTCGCCCTCTGTAGGGTCATGTTCTCTGGCATGGAGCTCTGGGCGGCCAGGCTCTGGAGGTTCTCTGGGCTCAATGTGTACCGCATCTGGGGATTTCGACGCCGCACAAAAAGCAGGTGCTCCCGGGCTGAGCTAGCCATCCCGTCTGCGCCTTGGAGGTTAGCTTCCTATGAAGCTGCAAGAGACATACAAGCACAAGGCATTAGCATTACAATGCCAGGAATTAGGTTTAAGCTTCCCAGACATAAAGCCCTAAAGAGTGTTTATTAAAGCCTGACCATGCAGTAATCTTCTGCTGTCAAAATAAAACCTATAACTCTACTGTCAACAGATGATGTCAGAAACAGCTCCTACAGACTGAGGCCACATGAAGGCCAAGGCCATCACACACCTGTGGCCCTCGATTTCACTGGGCACAGTTTCCTCCTGGCAATTCAGGAGAAGGGGATTTCCCTACTAGCCCTTTTAGGTCTATCCTTTCCCAGACACCCCACCTGCAGAAATGGTCCTCTTTTCTTTCACCCCCCACACATATTTGATTCCTGTTGAAATTAAATTTTAAAATAGCAAGACAGAAAATTTTGACACAGTTGAAATATACCATTGAGCACAGATTAACTTGCTCAATTTTCTCCTCGCAGGAATGTAACCCATTAGAATCTTTTTTAGGGACCTGCTCAAATGTCACTCCCTCTGTTACACTGGCCATTGTCTTTAAAACTGCAATGCTCCAGCCCTCCCCATCCCTCCCCCTCTGCCTGTGTTTTTCTCTAATAGCAGTTATTATGATCTGACATGCCACAGAGTACCACGTACTTATTTATTTAGTTATTGCGTACTCCTCCCAACAAGAACGTAAGCTTGGGGAAAAGACAGTCTCCTCAGTAAATGGAGCTGGGAAAACTGGCCAGTCACAAGCAAAAGAATGAAACTGGACCCTTATCCTATTTAATACAAAAAAAAAAAAAAAAACCCAAATTCAAAATGGATTAAAGATTCGAACATAAAGCCTGAAGCCATAAAACTCCTAGAAGAAAACACAGGGAAGTAAGCATCTTGACATCAATCTTGGCAATAATTTTTTGGATCTGACACCAAAAGCAAAGGCAACAAAAGAAAAATAAACAAGTGGGACTATGTCATACTAAAACGCCTGTGAACAGCAAAAGAAACCATCAACCTTGAAGCTATCCTGTCTCTATAAAGCAGGAACAGTGCCCTAGTAGTGCTGTGTATAGCAAGGGAGGAGATGAAGGGGAGAAAAGGTGGAGGTTATCTGTATATCTCTTTAACATACATTCACACAGCACTCACTCCTTTAAGTGATTTACAAATATATATAGGTTATTTGGAAGACTTGTGCTTTTAAGTCAATAGCTGCAATGCTTAAACTTTACCCTGTACCATGCAAGATTGTTTTAAGGATTAGAAAAGTCCTAAGTGAAAGTATTCAGTAAAGATCAATTACTGTTATTTTAGTAATATGGTAATTGTTGGATTAATTAATGCACTATTTAGTTTGGGGTAGCTCCAGGGACTGGAAGACAGTTAACAGAAATCAAATGCTACAGACAGACTACCTTTACACATGAAAAATCCCTGTGAGTTCTGCCTTGTGCTAGTTGACCCAGTAATTGGGAAAGGAGAAAGCAGTCCATCCTCCCCCTGCCTCCCTATTCAACAGGGCTTCCAGCTCCCAGAAGCCAGAAATCAATTACATGAGGAAACACAGCTCTCTGAGTTAAAGTTTCAGAACTCAACCATGTCTCTTAAAAAATTGTTTCTACATTTAAAAAATTAATTCCAATTTCTAAACAATCCACTTGGGAAAGAACTTTTAAAGTCAACCACCTACAAACTGCTAACTGCACACAGTGAGAGGAAAGATTAGTGGGAAAAGAAATTAGAAGAACCTCAGGCACAGAATATGAAGCAAGTCAGTTGAAATCTCACTAAGTGACAAGCAGGAAGCTGTTCCAGGGTCTCCAACGGAAGAGTCAAAATATGAAATATAAGTATAAGAAACTTAATCTGAGGGGCACCAGGGTGGCTCAGTGGGTTAAGTCTCTGCCTTCAGCTCAGGTCACGATCTCAGGGTCCTGGGATCAAGCCCCGAGTGGGGCTCTCTGCTCAGCAGGGAGCCTGCTTCCCCCTCTCCTTCGGCCTGCCTCTCTGCCCACTTGTGATCTCTTTCTCTGTCAAATAAATAAATAAAATCTTAAAAAAAGAAAGAAAGAAACTTAATCTGAGAGTCTCTGCAGGGCTGGGAGGGAAAGAGCAGTGGGGAAACCAGTCAGAAGAGGTTAGTTGGGCGCCTGGGTGGCTCAGTGGGTTAAAGCCTCTGCCTTCGGCTCAGCTCAGATCATTATCTCAGGGTCCTGGGATCAGCCCCGCATTGGGCTCCCTGCTGGGCAAGAAGCCTGCTTCCTCCTCTCTCTCTGCCTGCCTCTCAGCCTACCTGTGATCTCTCTCTCTGTCAAATAAATTTAAAAAAATAAAAAAATAAAAAGAAGAAGCAGATTAGTTAAGGCATCTGGCAATGAGAGCTGAGAAATGGATTTTAGTAACACAGAAAGGAAATATATCAATTCTGAATATTTCAAACAAAGAGCCCAAAGACTTGGCAACAGAATGAATACAGGGGATAAATGTGGGGAAAAATTAGGACTAAATTCTGGATTTTCAGTCTAAGTGACAAGAGAATCCTAGAAACACTGACGGGGCTCAGAAAAATCAATACCATCTTGGGTAGGTTTGAAGTAAATGCAACACATCCAAGTAACTATGTTCCCAAGGACTCTTGTGAAAGTGGGCTGAGTTTCTGGTTATTATGAGGCCAGGGGTAAAACAAATATTCAAATACACATTGCTGCTTAATAGCAGCCTTATTTTTTTATTAATTAGAACCAACTATACCAATTCATCTCGAAAAAGTTTATTAGTTCGGGGTTTAAAGCCTCATTCAGGGGATGCCTGGGTGGCTCAGTCAGTTAAGCGTTCAACTCTCGGTTTCAGCTCAGGTAGTGATCAAGGTCGTGAGATCAAGACCTGTGCCTGGCTCTGTGCTCATGTGGAGCCTGTTTAAGATTCTCCCTTTCTCTCTGTCCCTCCACCCTGCCTCCTGCTCACACTCCTTCTCTATCTCTCTCTCTCTAAAAAATTAAATTAAATTAAATTAAAATTTAAAAAGTCTCATTCAGGTATTTCACTCTACATAACTTAGGTCAATGTAGAAGAAATAAAATTAGAAATTAGAATGATTAGATTACAATGAGGGACAACAGTCCAAGCCTGTATTGGAAAACTTCATTTTTCCCCTATAGGAAAAGTAATGTATGTTTCAGAGTTCATGTTTCCACAGTAAATAAGATCAAACATCATGCAAAAGTTAATTCTCAACTTGCATGAAAATGAAAAAATCAAACCACTCTCAATGTTATAGATAAGATTTTACTTTATAATTTTACTTTATTTAATGCAATATTCTCACATGGGAAAATTTGCTACTGAAATGACAGAGAATGGATACTTGACACTTTCTCCTACTGAAATCTAAGAATTCTTCATTTGCTTCTTGGTTTCATACCTATGTCTTATGCCATAAGAAAGACAAATTTTCTTCAGAAAATTATCCATGCTCTTCTGAAAAGCTTTAGAAGGTAAAGCTGATGGTAAGGGAAACTGATTAGTATCGGCCATATTTGTTAACCAGAAAGCTGGTCCTTTCAAGATCCTTAGACAATCCCTCCCATGAGGAAGCTCTGCTGCAGCTTCATGTCCCATTCCCAAAGGACACAATAGAGCATAATGTAGCACTCCTTAAAATCCCCAACCTTCTATTTGTGATTAGGTCTGCACTGTGCTGCTCTCTCAGATAACAGACATCTGCTTAAACAACAACTAAAAACAAAATCGCTTTTCTTCCAGAGGTCAAGAGAGATGGAATTACCAAGCAAATTGCAAAACACCTTAGTATACAACTTCATTTCCAAAAACAGCAGATTTTGCATAGAAGATACAGACAGTAGCAGATGACAAATATACTACGCAAGTGTCTTCATTTAAAATATTTTTGTTCAAGAATCTGAAGGTGAATGTCAACTTACTAAATCTCACCTGAAGGGCAAGAACTGACAACATTCCTTGTCAAAAGATTTTTACAAGCTAGAAATACACCCTAGGATTTTAACTTCTTAGACTGGACACTGATAAGCAAAATCAATAAAAACAACTAACATCCTTGTTTAACCTTTCAAATTCAAAAAAAATACCACACACGCGCACATACACACGCACACACATGCACACACACCTGCTCAACCATATAATGCTTCAAACGCCATGTGTGTTTTACTTACATAAATGAGGAAAACAAGGGGAAAAAAACTATGTCAAGAGACATGAAGGAAAACATAATTAGGCTGCAGTAAGCAGAGATGTGTGAAATCTAGGAAGAGAAATCAGTGACCCATCAGACCCCCAAGCCTAGTTGACATATGAGATGAAGAAAGCCATCACCAAAATTTCAACTAAAGATGCTTCGCCAGTGGATTTCCATTGTATCTGCTGTTTTGAGAAAGCAATCATAGTCATTACTCAGTGTTTCATAATCATAACCCCAATGCTGAGGTTCCTCAGCAAAAATGTTTTAGTAAAATGATTAACACCAGAAAATCCCTGCTCTACGACATGCCAGTAAATGCTCCCAGGACACCAAGGCATTTTACAGAGCCCAAGACAACTGAAACTGCCCCTCACTTCCTCTTCCTCTCAGGTGGAGAAGTATCAGAACATGCAATTTACCCTCCAGGCTGCTGCTCCTTAGGAAAAGCCTCTTCTTCTTGTAACTTTATCAAGTAATATGTTAGGACCCACAACCGAAAAACAGTCCACTTGTCAGTTTGGGAAAGGAATGTACACAAATGGGGAGAAATAATTTTAAGTTCCAAAAGCTTTTCATTTTAAAGACTGAGTCTAACAGTGCTTGCAAGATGTTGTTTTAGCCTTAAATCACTAACAATACTGCCAGATAAATAAGAGAAACGAATTCAGATTTGGCTTCATTCTTTTTAATTCTTTAAATTCAATAAGGTTTTTAATTCAATTANATAAGAGAAACTAATTCAGATTTGGCTTCATTCTTTTTAATTCTTTAAATTCAATAAGGTTTTTAATTCAATTATTAAACTTTTCTTTGCAGGTGTGAATGCATAATTCCCAAAAGAAAAAAGTTAAATAATTAATATTATGTATCAAAAACACATTTTTAAAAAAAAATGAGATATAATTTTTTCTCCATTAAAATGTCAACTCTGAAAAATAACAGTACTCAGNCAAAAACACATTTTTAAAAAATGAGATATAATTTTTTCTCCATTAAAATGTCAACTCTGAAAAATAACAGTACTCAGGAGTAAAGGTGCAGCAACACACACACACACTCGTAAGCTGCTGAGAGAGCAGTTTCGCACAGCTTGCTGGTGCCCTGGGAGAAGAGGCATCCAGACCAAAACAGGAGGCAGTTTCCTCACAAAAAAAAAAAGAAGAAGTTGTTATTAGAAGAAGAGGACATGAAAGTTGGACAAAAATAAAGGATAAAGAAAAGAAAACCAACAAAATATCAGCACCCAAATGACAAACCTTTATATATATAATGAGAGAAAGAAATAGAATAGGATTGCAGGTATGGGAGGAACAAAGGCAACAATGTTACTCGTTTACCTCAAAAGTTGAAGATAAATTGTAACGAATCCCTTACTGGAATGATATTCATTGGCATAGATATGGATTTTTTAAAACACTGATCAATATTTGTAAAATGCTATTACATTAAGAAGAGTAAAACTTCAAGAATCATTTTTAAACATTATACCAGATTAGAAAAATGGGAACCAAAGCTTCATATATTTTCAAGACCTTTTTAACAATTCGAAGCTGTTTTTCAGTAAATACACATGAAATTCCATGATCTACCCAACTATTTCTTTAAAACAAAAACAAAACCTTCTTTGCTTTTATTTCAAGCACTATTGATGGTTTGCTTCTCCATTGATAAATATCAATGATTTGTGTGGGGAAAGTGGAATCAATTCATTTCAAAGTCATCTGTTTTGAAAGATATTAAACTTTTACTCCCTGAACATCCCTAAGGGCAAAAGATGTCTTTTTTTTTTCTTTTGCATGGAACACATGCCAAAACATTATCTTTAGCTACTAGAGCTGTAAATAATTACCGTTGGTAAATGGAGTTCAGATATTACAAATTCTACATTACTTTGTGGTGGCTGGAACACATTTGCATAGGAAAGTCTTCCCTGCGATGCAAACCACAAAGCATAAGCTCCTAGTTACTGATTGTCAAACGCTGCTAGAAAAGACAACCAACTGTATTGCAGTACAATTGTTTATTCCATAAAACACCCAGAGGTCATAACTATAAACACTAGTAATAATAGCTACATGTACTCTGTACCCCCACAGAACACATTTTTTAAGCCGAATGCTTCTCTCCATTCCCACTTCCACAGCCAAGACTAAGCCAAGTTCATGTTAGATCCTATCTAGATGGTCACTTCTCAGCGGGCCTCTCTGACTCCGGTGTTTTCTCCCCATCCATCTGCTCTCTCCCTGAAGCATTTCTTCAGTGACAGCACTCCCAGTCAAGTAAGTAACATAATTAAAGGGCCAGCATGAAAGCAAACAAATGGACAAGGGTGCAACCAAGTCTAGGCAGGGTGAGCAGGACAGGCCTCTCACAGGTAGTGACATTTAAGCTGATTAAGCTGAAACCGGAAGTTAGGCCTTTGAAAAGTCCAGGTGACAGGTGAGGATGGCATGAATTTGAACAGTGGCTCTGAAGGTCAAGGTGGAGAGGGGAGGGTAGATTTTTGAGTGAATTTCTTTACACTTCCTGAAAGAAAATATTAAAAAGTTCCATCTGGGACTTACTCCAAGGCAAGCTCATCTATTCAGCTACGCATGAAATTGCTTAGCAGGCTCACCACTGTCCACGCTGTTGTCTCCCCCTGCAGGACCTACTCCATCTCCTCTTCCTGAAGAACACCCAGCCAGAAGGCAACACTCCTACGACTGAATCCCCGGGGCCTTTTTATATCATTCGTGTCCCCTATACTTCACAACACCTCAGAGTCTAATTACGAAGATTCATGTCTTCTCTTGTCAGACTATAAACTCTCCGAGGACAATTACTGTTGCTCTTGTACATTATCCTCCACAAAATAGTAAGTGTTCAGGAAATATTTTTCAAATAAGTGAATGGACGGAGTTAACTGCCAGTAATGAGAAAAGAAGAATTTGAAAGGACCAAATCAACAGTAGGAGCACATACTGACTTTTCTTTAGAACGTAGTCAGCCATTCGAAAAGGATGTGTTAAGTAAAGGGCCTACTTTATGCTGAATGTATAAGGTAAGGAGGTCCTTGCTATAGTATGTAAAGAAATAAAAACTAACCTACATGAAAGAAATTGAGAGCAACTGCCTTCTGTAAGGTGTAAGTGTAGAAGTCACTAGGAATTCACTGCAGAGAAGGATCAGCAGGGACTGGAGAGTTTAAATGAAGCCTAATGAGAAAAACTGACCTGGACTTTGAAACATATGAAGAGGCCATGGAAATATGGCATGAATTCTAAGCCAAAGAAAGAATCCAATTTAAAATCCAATTTAAAAAGGGGAAGATCGGAATTAGCTTTCAATGGTTTCACTCTGATCCAAACCACTATCATCTATCCTCTGAATAAATAATCACCTCCTTTACTGCTCTTATTCTTGATTTTCTGCTGTCTGTTCTCAAAACAGCAGCTAGAATGATTTTTTTCAAATGTAAGTCAGACTATTTGCTCTTTACCCAAAACCCTCTAGTGGCCCCTATTTCACTTAGAATAAAAGCCAAAACCCATATAATGGCCTACAAGGTCCACATGATCTGGTCCCTGGTCCTCTCTGACTTCGTCTACCATAACTATGGCCACCCATGCTCATGCTATCCCTGTGCCACTATAGCTCCCAGAAGGCATTAGCCATCCACTACCACAGGGCCTTTGCATCTGCTGCTTCCTTTGCCACAGAAGTTCTTCTCTTCGGTATCCACATGGCTCACTTTGCTACCCCTTCACATGTTTACCAAATGCCACCCTCTCAGTAGGACCCTCCCTGACCACTCTATTAAAATTTCAACTGCCTCGGGCGCCTGGGTGGCTCAGTGGGTTAAAGCCTCTGCCTTCGGCTCAGGTCATCATCTCAGGGTCCTGGGATCGAGGCCCGCATCGGGCTCTCTGCTCCGCAGGGAGCCTGCTTCCTCCTCTCTCTCTGCCTGCCTCTCTGCCTACTTGTAATCTCTCTCTGTGTCAAATAAATAAATAAAATCTTTAAATTTTAACTGCCTCAACACTACCCTTTTCGTGTTTTATTTTTCCTCCATAGCACTTTCACATTCTAGTATCCAGTATAAGTTATTAGTGTCTNTTTAACTGCCTCAACACTACCCTTTTCATGTTTTATTTTTCCTCCATAGCACTTTCACATTCTAGTATCCAGTATAAGTTATTAGTGTCTCTCTAGTGTCTAGTGTCTCTTCACACTAGAATGAATGCTTCATGAAGAGTTGGAAATGACAGACAGATGTCACCTCTAAGTAGGCAAATGAATTTAGATGGTTTTTCAGGAGAGCACCAAGAACAATGCCTATTCAATTAAATGATCAATTGTTGTTTTTAACTTTACAGGTGATTCACAACCACAATAAAATTTCTAACTGATGCAATTTCACCGGCACCATCAATGGTTGTGGGCGGAAGCAGCAAACACACAGGTTACATTTCAAAGTCTGAGATTACCAACTGATATTTACCATTATTACTGAGCTTAACAAAAGGCACTTTGATCAGAGGAAGGGAAAAGGGATGGAATCAAACAATAAGTAATAATCATATTATAGAGGGGAGTCACATGTAAGTCATAAACACAGACTGCTAAACTGACCTGATTGTCCATACAAGCAATCTCCAATGCCTACCATGTGTGAGGCACTCTTCTAGCTCCAAGGAACCATAGATGAAACACATCCCATTCTCAAGGAACTTAGAGACTTAAGACTGGAAAACGAGTTGGGCGCCCAGGTGGTTCAGTCGGTTAAGCATCTGACTCTTGGTTTCAGCTCAGGTCATGATCTCAGGTTCATGAGACAGAGCCCCACACTGGGCTCCCTGTTCAGCAGGGAGTCTTCACAGCCCCCCCCCAAATTCCTTTCCCCCTCTCTCACTTTCTCTCTCTCTCCTATAAATAAATAAATCTTTTTTAAAAAGACTAGAAAAGGAATGAATTTAAAATAATAATTAATAAATCACCCAATTTCTAAGATTCCCAGTGGTTTGGAGAATCATCTAGAAGAACCAAAAAATTAAACGAACATCAATGTGCAGCATGTGGATAAGGAAACAGTTGTCTTCAGTATCATGATCCTGCTTATTGACATCAAGCTTAATCTCAATTCAAGTATTAGGATAAGAAATGTTTGAAACCTTTCTCAAAAGAACTACCTATGTTTTCACAGTACTATCATTTTCAAAACCTTTTGACAAAAAAGAGATTTTTTTACCTAGGTATTCATTATCCAGCTGCACTCTATTAAGAAGCTGAGGAAGAAAGCAAAACATATCACAAAACAATGAACAGCAGACTTGAAGCTAATCCCCATTCAACCACTTCTTCCTTGCAATGACAGAGTTGATCCCTGCCAGTCACATCTGACAGTCATTCACTGAACCTCAGATTTTCCACGAATAAACTGATTGAGAAGAGAAACTGCATGAACTGGTAAAACATTCACGAATTCATAAAAGTCAATGAAAGAGATTTTGAATGACTTCTTGAATCACATGCAAAACCACTGATGAATAAGGGCCACCTGGTAGAGTTAGAATAGTTGACAAGTGAAGGAGGAAGAAAATTAGAAGCAATTTGAACGTCATAGGATGAAACATGAGCTGTGGGAAGGTCAATAGAGCCCTAGCACAGTTTTTGTAATAAGACTTTCACAATTGCGGTAAGAAAGACAAATATTACATGGTGCTGTTGTATAATTCTCCTGAAAAAACTAACTCCTCTCACTCTTTAAAAATTTCAACACCTTCATTTGTTCTTTTTTCCTTCTAAGAATTAGAGATTATAATCTAAATTTTCTTGTATGTAAAATAAACTGATACCCATAATTTAAACTGTTCCTTGTCCAGGTCAAACCCCTTTTCCCCCCTTTTACTACAAAACTGGGCTTCCCATTGGGAACAGATTCACTTTAAAAGGACTGCTNTCTTGTATGTAAAATAAACTGATACCCATAATTTAAACGGTTCCTTGTCCAGGTCAAACCCCTTTTCCCCCCCTTTTACTACAAAACTGGGCTTCCCATTGGGAACAGATTCACTTTAAAAGGACTGCTTTTCTGGTATCTTCTGTCTACCCTCTGCCCCCACCCTCACCCTCATGTTATCTCTGCAGATACCCCACGATGGTGCGATTAACGCTAGATTTGACTTCTAGATGAGAGCACCAAGTGAGCAAGTGACCCAGTTGAGATCCACACTTAGGTCTTTGAAGCCTGTTTCTCTGCCCATATACCACAGCTTCCTGTGGTTTCTATACCTGGGCCATATCATGTGGTACCTAGGGTTACCCACAAAACTGGGGGTTGGGGCGATAAAATCATCTATGCACGGGGCTTAAAGTCAGTGCCCTAAGTGAAGGTGTCAAGTAGCCTCTCATTGCCAAAGCAGAGCTCCTGAGTGACCTGAATTGCTTTGTTCTCCCCTCAGTCTTCTGGGTCTCATTTTTGGTCCACATACTATAAGCTTTGCAGGCACAGAAAGTCATTAACTTATTTATTTGTTATAAGCTACAGATTAATTATAAGTCAACTTTAAGCCCATATAAGCCCATGTTGCTGTTGAGAAGTGGGAATCTCCCTCCCTTAAAGTGGTCTCCGTGGTCTCCGTGGGCTCTGACAACTCTGTCACGTGCAGGGCTAACAGAGGTCCCAAAGAGCTGCTTTGCCGAGGGGAGCCCTCCAGAGTAGGACTCAGTACGAGTCCCCTCCTTTGCCTTTCTCTTCTCAGCCACCCATTTTAAAGGACAATGAGTACATATTTAGAGGGCTCCTTGTACAAGCACATGAAATCCTAAGGTAAGCTGAAAAATGAAGCTCTGCCCCCCATACCAACTCCCATTGTCAACACTCAATTCCACGGCATTGGAGGTATACCAAAGCCAGTGCTGGGCCTCTTCATCTGAAGATGAAGATGGAGGAAATTAGTGATTCCTGCCTAAAGTACCAGCTTTCCCCACCCAGAAGCACTGATGCTTACAACTCATCCTCGGGGTACCCTGATGGCTCTCCCGCTGACTTCAGAACCACAAGTTGTTAAGTCCTCACACAAAGAAATTTGCTCTTCTCTATCTCTTTCCCACTAGTCTCACCAGATGTCCAGTGTAGTAGCAGAGACCCATTAATTACTGAAAGTAGAACAAATGAGAACATAGGATGAAGTAAGGTTTGAAGCCTTGTGGAATGATTTCTAGAAAATCGACAATTCTTACAAAATAATGATAGAACTATTTTAGTTAGGTTGTGCATCAGATAAAGTTACATAAGGAAAACTGCCAATTTCTCTCTAAAGATGCTGAAAAATTCATCTGTCTCAATGAGTCAAATTAGTTTAACTTATTAAATTTAAAGAAATTGGATTCCTGCCCCCAAATTCAATATATTACAAGAAGCAGCATTTTAGTTAATAGATTTAAATCTATTCAAAGAAAGAAATCCATTCAGTTTATAAATGAAATTAAATACTTATTTTTGCTTAGAATCCTGCATTATTGAATTTAGGAAGATGCCATAGCCTTAAATAATCATTTCAAACAAATGAAAATCTCATCAAAATGAAAATCAGTTATTGGTTCTAATTAGGGAAATATCTCAAAACACTACGCACTTATCCATTACCTCATCGATGTAATTTTTTTAAGTTTATTTATTTATTTACTTAAGTAATCTCTATACCCAATATGCGGCTAAACTTGACACCAAGATCAAGATCTGCATACTTTTCTGATGAGCTAGCCAGTTGCCTCTGCAATTATTTTTTTTAAAGAAGGATCCCAGAGTAAACCGAAACCAACTCTTTGTAATAGTAGGCACTTCTGCCCTGATCCATGAGTAAATGGGATAAAAGGAGAGATTCTGAATCATCTAGCACTTTTCTCCTCCTGTTCTCCTTAAAGAGGAAAGTGTTTCCCTGTCTGCCTCCTCTAGGTATGAGGACTTTGGTGGTCACCCAGGCTGAGAACCAGAGAGACAGTTATAGACTACTCCAGCTTCAATCCAAAGTGCCTAAAACAAGACCCACCCCGGGGCTCTTCTGACCCTTTTCTCTTTGTGGTTAGGCAAGTTGGGTTGGGTTTGTGTCACAGATAATACACTGACTTTGTATAAAACCCCTATGATAGGTGACTCCAAAGAATGTGACTTGCCCTACAAAACATGGTGTTAGCCACAGCGGGGCAAGGGAAGAGAGACAAGAAAAAGACTAGGGGGTGAGGGGTGAGGAGAGAGGGCAGGGAGGAATGGGGAGATCAAAATATACAAACTTCCAGTTACACGATGAACAAGTTCTAGGGATCCAATGGCGATTATAGTTAATAACACTGTATGATATACTTAAAAGTTGCTAAGAGAATAGATCTTAAATGCTCTCACCACAAAAAAGAAATGGTAATTATGTGATGTGATAGAGGTGTTAGCCAAAACTACAGTGGTAGAGGAGCCTGAGTGGCTCAGTTGGTTGCCTTTGGCTCAGGTCATGATGCCATGGTCCTGGGATCCAGCTCCGTCCATCCCAACATCCCATCCCGTCTTTGCCAAAGGGCTCTCTGCTCAACAGAGAGCCTGCTTCTCCCTCTTCCTCTCTGGCTGCCTGCCCCTCCCCCTGCTTGTGCTCTCTCACTCCTTCTCGCTGTCAAATAAATAAATAAAATCTTTAAAAAATAAAGTAAAATAAAACTACAGTGGTAATCATTTTGCAAGATATATCTATCAAATCACCATGTTTTACACCTTACTCACACAATGTTATATGTCATTTATATCTCAAAAAGCCTGGAACTGGGGAAAACACCAAAGGAAAAAGACTGTGGCAATTAGGTATAGAAAGCTTCCCCCCAACCCCCACCCCGGCGATATTAGGGTTAGGAAGAGGAAGATGGGAAAAGCAGCCACCAGGAATACGACAAGCAAGAGAATGTGTTAAACTATCATTTTCTAGACCCCAACCCAAATCTACTAATCCTAACCTACCTATGGGGCGGGACCCATACATCAGATTTTTAACATACTCCCCAGCTATTGTTAAATGCTGAAATCCGAGAACTGCTAACATAAGAAATTACCAGTTAGTGAGTTAGTATCCCTATGTAGTCCCAAGTTAGACCAAATAATGTAGATACTATCTTCCCAAATACATCCAAGTTTATTAAATCCCATTTTAAAAGAACCAAAAGGCAACTGAGAGATTTCAGTCTTTGTAAAATTTTTTCAATTCCATTTTCTATAAAATTTAGACTGACACAATTATTTAAACTTAATAAAAATTTAAGTAACACAAGACTTTATTTACCCCCATCCTTATTCAAAAACAAAATTTGCATGACATGTTGGCACATGACATTCCATAAGCTGAAAAGAAGCAAGTGAAAAAAAACAAGGAGAAGCAAGCCGGGGTAAAATTTATACCCTAAACTCACACCATTCAGCACTGCTCAGGTAATAGGCCACTAATTTGTCTCTGAACTTTCTAGCAACCCAACCAAAGAGTTACAACAATCATAGGCTCAGCCCCCATATCCATAATATAAATAAGAATATTTTCCTGGTGATGAAACCTGAGAGAATATTCTCCTATTAGTCTTCATGACATATGAAGTACTATTGTGCATTCTTATATCTACATCAACTACTACTGCGTTCTTGTATTACCACTGTCCTGACACATCATTGGCTTATCACAAATAGCTCCAGCTGAGGCACGTTCACACATAGCTCTACAGTGCTCTACAATGCATTAGCCATTACAAGACCTACCAGCCACATGTGGCTATTGAGCATCGGAAATATGGCCAGACCAAATTAAGATGTGCTGTAAATATAAAACATACACGAGATTTTAAAGACTTGGTCCTCCAAAGAAAAGTAAAATATCTCATTAACACGTTTTATATTGATTGCATATTGAAATGATACTGTTTCAGGTATATCAAGTTAAATAAAATAAGTGTTTTTGGTTTTGTTTATTTACATTTTGCTTCATTAACATGCAGTGTGATATTGGTTTCTGGAGTAGAAGTCAGTGATTTGTCACTTACATACAATACCCAGTGCTCACCACAAGTGCCCTCTTTAATCTCATCACTCTCCCAGCCATCCCCCACCCACTTCCCTCCATCTGAAATCATATGGTATTTGCCCTTCTCTGAATGACTTATTTCATTTGGCATATTATACTGTAGCTCCATCCATATCATTGTAAATTGCAAAATTTTGTTCTTTTCTATGGCTGAGTAATATTCCATGGTGTGTGTGTGTGTGTGTGTGTGTGTGAGAGTGTGTGTATGTGGACACACCACATCTTTATCCATTCTTAGTTTGGTCATCGTTGATGATGCTGTTGTAAACATTGGAGTGAAAAATCCCTTTGAAACTGTATTCTCTCTTCCTTTGAGTAAATACCCAGTAGAGCAATTGCTGGATCATAGGGTAGTTCTATTTTAAACTTTTTGAGGAACCTCCATATTGTTCTCCAGAGTAGCAAAATAGAATGTATTTCAAATTACTCCAACCTATTCTTTTTACCTTTCTCAAGGTGGCTCCTAAAAGCATTAACTAACATGAGAGGCTCACGTTATATTGCTCCTGGAATGGTGCTGGTCTAGTAGCTATACTCTAGTTTAACTCAAGGATAAAATTTAGACTTAAATTTTAGAGCTTAGAGCAATAACTGGACTTCATATTTTTAAGCAATTCTTGGTGAATGTAATTTCTTATAAATGAGTTTTCCACAAGAATTTGGCAATGGGAAGTTCAAGATAATGTCCACTAATAAAAATCTGACCTTGAATGACACAAGTGACTAAGGGCAAAGCCTCTGGGAGCGGTCTCATTCTTTTACCAACATGAAGGAGGCTGACCAGTACAAGTGCCTACATAAGCCACTCTTCTCCTGCATGGAGGCTGGGTGGAGAGATAAGTTCCGGGCAACACCTTCCCAAGGAAACAATTCCGGGCCTTGTCTATGCATAGCCAAATGGGTGACTGACCCCCAGAGCTCTAAGGAAAAAACATGGGCCTCATAAACATAGCCTGGTATATTTTTAGAGCAGGGCTTATCAGTGGACTACTATCCAATGAGATAATCCTAGAATTTCAACAAATCAATTCTAAAACGATGCCCCATCCACAAGGGCCAGTGAAAATCCATGATGAAATTGTGGCCCCCAATGAAAAGTATCTTATTTTCTAGTAAATTTGCTTTTAATAATAATTAGATATGTTTAAGTAATATGTTTAGGGAACACAGCCAGACCTTTATATGTATTCACTCTGCCTTCAAAAACCATCCAAGTAAATTTGCCCACTCACACAAGAGAGAAGGGGGTAGGTTCCGTTCTTTTTTAAGAAAACAGACTTTCGTGAATTGAAAGCATCTTATCACTGAGGACAGAGGGTTCCCTGTAAAAAACTATCTATAACCCTTCTTTTAAATCACAGAGATTTAGGGTCTCTGACTTAAGTGATGCTAAAATTTGTCAGGCCATTACTTATACATAGGACTTTGAAAGAATCCAGCCAACAAAATTAGTTTTAAGCCCACGTGCTCAAAATCTAAATAAAAAGTAAACTGCCCAAGTCCTCTAATACCAGCCAAATCCAAACCCAGGGTATGGGTGTGCAATGAAGCACAAGCTTTGGGAGGTTCTCACATCAAACTAAGACTTAAGAAGAAAGGAACATTTCAATCAGGACCTGCATATATGATCATAAAGAAAAATCTGCACTGACAAAAGATCCCTGATTATTAACGACATTTGTTGATGTGAAGGGCAGCTTTAAAATATCATCTGCTTTAATGTTCAACGATAGTTTACATTCGGTTACTTTGAGTTCTATTTTTATGTAAATTGTGTTATGGAAAAATCAAGTTTAAATCAGGAGGCTCCAGCCAAGTAGGGTGGGCTCTGCAGTTGGGAGCATTTGCAAAGCTCGTGAGCCCCACCTAATGACAGCACACCCAGAGCTCTGCAGCAGCTTTGGTGTAGGGATAAAGAACTGGAAGCTGAAACTTCAAAAACAAAATTGTGACATGGCTCACATTCAGAAAGCATGAAACCAAGTATCAAACTTGCCAACCTAATTTTATCACAAGAAAAGAGTTGAGGGATGAAGAAAAATAAATACTTCTTAGGGCTTTTTTCCCCAACTATAAAAATAGTATCTGCCCGTCATAAAATTTCAAAGAAGACGAGAAAAGCTAAAGAAGGAGGTAAGCATCATCCATAACGCCAGTGCTCAAAGTTGCCAGCCCACTGCAGTTTGGCCCATAAATACATGCATAGCTATTTAAATGTATAGATAAGATGAGGTCACACTACAGAGCACACATTGTTTTGTGACCTGCTCTTTTTCACACAAAATGTAATGTGGGCATTGTTATTCATAAACATAACACTACACCATCCTTTTTACCAGTCATGTAACATTCCGTTGTAGGATACAGCATAATCTAAACAACACCCTCAAGATGGTCGTGTAAATACTGCTATAAGTCATGTTGTAAACATATCCTCATACCTTCATTACTGCACATTTGCCTGATTATTTCCTTAGGATAAATTCTCAGAAGTGGAATGGCTGGGCCATAAGGTGCTGACAAGTGTCACCAGAATGCCTTTTATTTATTTATTTTTTAAAGATTTTATTTATTTATCTGACAGAGGGATAGCACAAGTAGCCAGAGCAGCAGGCAAAGGAAGAAGCAGGCTCTCCGCTGAGCAGGGATCCCGATGTGGGGCTCCATCGCAGGACCCTGGGATCATGACCTGAGCCGAAGGCAGATGCTTAACCAACTGAGCCACCCAAGCGCCCCCAGAACGCCTTTTGGAGAGAAGCTGCAGTGAACATTCCTCACACCACAATGTGGGGGAGATAAGCTACTTCATTCTCGGTACCTTCACAAACCCTGGATGATATCAATCTTTGGAGGCAGGTTAGTGGCTAAGAGAACAGGTTCTAGAACTAGAATTCTACAGCTGGGTTCAAAACCCAGCTCTGGCATGGACTAACTCTTGAGAAAGTTACCCAACATTTCTGCAGCTTTCTGTAAAGCAGAGATTGTACCATTATCCCTACCTCAGAGGTTAGTGTTAAGGATTAACTAAGCTGCTACAATATCTGGTACACAGTAAGTACTCAATAAAAATTGGCTCTTCTGACATTAGATAGTGCCCATCTGAGAGGTAAACAGGAATTTCATTTTTGTTTAAATTGGATCTGCCTGATTCTTACTGGGATTAAACATAGGCCCCTTATTTAATTTTTATAAACTATTTTCATTTCCTTGGCCTTTTTTTAAGTAGTCAACCATATCATACACAAATAATGATGAATTCCATATCTTCCTGATTTATTTTTCCAGGATAATTGCATTGGTTAGAATTTCTGAAACAAACAAAATTAGTGGTCACAAATATCTTTCTTTCATTCATGATTTTATGGTAACATAAGCTTTTTAAAATATTTCAAAATTAAAAATTAAAAAATGTGGTGGCAAAAAAAATGTGGCAACTTTTTCTATACATTTTTTATAAAGTTGCTTTAAATATAAATTCTGCATTGTTTCTAAATTGTGACATTAAAATGATCTTTATTAACTAAATTTGTACACACCTTCAGTAAAGACCATAGTAATATTTAACACTAAGAATGTGATGTATAAAATTAAAATTATTATATTACTTAATTTGTGAAACAAAAGAAATTTGAAAGACAATGATGTAGTTTATCCAATGATTCAAAGTCAATTTTTCTTGTTAAAGAAATATATCTGATAAATAACAGAAAAATTTTAACCCACCATTTGCAGCCACCTTTAATTTTAAACAGCTACAATTTGATCTAGTATTTTTACTCCTTGTGTTTTCATCCAAAAACAGCACATAAATTTCAAAAGAATGATTCCATTTCTCACAATTCACCCTCCCTTACTCCCACACTCTGAAAAGGAGTCTGAATTATTTCTAGATACAGAAGCCTTCAGTACATATTAAGGCCCTCATTGCTAATCCCCAAAATGAGGGCTACTCGAGCCACAGTACAAGTTAGCTTCTTTTTTAAAAATTAAACAAAAGAAAGGACACTATGCTAATACTCTACAATAAATCAAATATTTTGGAAGATCTTTCCCAAGTCTTAACAAATACGTAAGTCTGCTTGTTGACTGCCTACCTAGAGATTAAATTATAAGCAGAATAATAACATATTTACCTCGGACTTAAAATGTGCTAGACTGGATGCTTTGAGCTTGACCTATGCATGTTATCTCCTATCACCAATTTGCCTTTCCCCAACAAGGAAAATACTGCCACCCCCCTGGCTGCACATTGCCTTTGCCAGAGAATCTTCCAAAAGCACCCTATAAACAGATTGCAAATGGCTCTTTGGGAGTCATTACTGACCAGCTGGCTTCTACAGAAAGGCGGTAGGAATTTTAAGGCTACAGGCACTACAGAGAGTTTAAGCTGAGGCTGGTGAGAGGTTGATCGCTTGAGTTCACGACAATCAGCAAATCAGAGTCACCATATCCCAGCATTCAGGACAAGGTAAAATGACACTTACGTATGACCAGATGGCTTCTTATTTGCCCTCCTTGAATAAGAGTGAGCGTGACTAAGAAAGTCTGGATCTACTTTTTCACAGAATATAAAATAAGGGAAGTTTACCAGGCAAAACACACTAGCACAAAACATCCAACAAAACTAGCCCCTGGCACAGTTATAACACTTTTCAATTAAAAAATGCTTCAAGTTTAAACAACCTAATTTTCCTGATTCTTTAGTATACCAATACATCTAACACATGTACAGACTATTCATTTGAAAGAGCCAAATGATTCCTAAATAATAAGTTTATAATTTACATGTATCTATTCCCATTATTCATATTCCTGTAACAAGCGCCAAAGAAGAAATATTCAAATGCAGCCTAAGAAATACAAATCATCAGGAAGAGCATGGATAGAGCCTCATGCCTAGATACAGTCTGGAATCAAGAAATGAAATTCTAAATGTTGAGCAGCTGACATGTTTGGTAAGACACTAGATACATCAGTCTCTATTCTGATTTCATAAAGCTTTGATCATGTCAAGTTCCTAGTGTTGACCACTGCTTCATTTTTGTACAGAATTTTACAACTAAAAGGACTCCCAGAGAGATTCTAGTCTAATTCTTTAATTTCTGAATGATAACACCAACTGACTTTTTTTTGAGAGAGAGAGAACACACACACACTCACGCACGCACACACGCATGCATGGGGGGAGGGGCAGAGGGAGAAGCAGGGAGAGAATCTTAAGCAGGCTCCACACTTAGCACAGAGCTCGACATGGGGCTCGATCTCATGACCCTGAGATGATGACCTGAGCTGAAACCAAGAGTCAGATGCTTAACCGACTGAGCCATGAGGTGCCCCAATACCAACTGACTTTCTGAGTGCTGTATGATTTTTATTGCAAGGTCATACAGTTTGTAATTAACAGACTTAGAATAATGACCTAGATTTCTCAAATAGATGCCCCCCCCGCTACATGTTATTTTCCCTCTCAACTATATTCCGTGTGAAGTCATTTTGCAGAGTGTTCAATATATGTTCATCATAAAAAAATCTTTTGAAAAACTTTCTTCTTAAAAAATGTATACTTTTTAATAATGTGTGGGTTTCTCAGGTATCTATTTACAGAATAATACTTTATACAAATTGGGCCAGAGAATTGAGAAATAATACAAATTGATTATGTCAAGCTACTCACAATATTATTCTAGTCTTGATTTTTATTAACTATTGACCTTACTGACATCTTACTTAACCACACCAGTCCTTGAGTTTCTCACCTATAAAAATGAAACAACAGGACAACATAATCTCTGAGACACTTCCCAGCTCCACAAATTTTATAAGTCTGTATGACTCATTTACAAATCAGAATAATCATGTTTCCCACTTTTGTTTTCCTTTCCCTCACAACAAACTTTTAAAAAGCTCTACTACTGGAACACCTGGGTGGCTCAGTTGGCTAAGTGTCTGCCTTCGGCTCAGGTCATGATCCCGGGGTCCTGGGATCGAGTTCCACATCGGGCTCCCTCCTCAGCAGGAAGCCTGCTTCTTTCCCTCTGTCTGCTCTGCCTGCAGCTCTCCCTGCTTGTGCTCTCTCTTGCTCTCTCTCTGACAAATAAATAAAACCTTAAAAAAAAAATTTTAAAATCTCCACTACCATAACACCTGAGAAGGCCAAGTACAGAAGCAGTCCATACTTAGGAAAGATACCAAAACATGCCAAAGCGTTTATCAATAAAGTATATGATGTTTGATCCAAAGAATCAAAAGGATAGTATCCACGATTCTCTAAGTGCACTACAGTCAAATGTATGGCGACTGTTTCCCCTTCCTTTGCCTTCCGCGGTTCCATTATATTATACACTTGAGTTACCCAATATCTGACAGAAAAAGATCTTTCAAGGCTCGAGTCTCTGGCTTGAAACATCACACTCCACCAATGGGTGGAAATGTGTGACTTGGTATTCCTAGGTGCTGAAGCAAATGAAACAAGACTCCCAAAAGCTCCAGAGCAAAAACTATGAAACCAGATGATAAAATAATAAGGTAAACACATTGACCCAATAACCATTAGCCAGGTTACTAAGTACTAGGTATTCATTAACCATTTATTTTATGTCCAGAACCATGTAAGGCACTGCAGAATATAGAGATAACGGAAAGACTTGGTTCATGTTCCTTAGAAGTTTACAGTCCACTTGAGGAGACAACATCATAAAACAACAAGCAGCACAGGACTACAAAAACTAAATGTTAAATTATGTACCTAAGTGATAAAGGAATTATGGTTAATTGGAAATGACATTGAAAATAAACTGGCCCAAAGAAAGAATAGAATTAGAAAAAAGACAAGACGTTTTCATAGACTTTGGATTCTACTCAACCCACCATATTTTTCTTCAGTGAAAATTCTATTACATGACTCGAGTGACAATGACATTTTTGGATCCATTAATAGTATTTTCCAGATGGCCAATTCCTGGTTTTCCTTTAATCAGGTCTTAGCTGAATAGAATCTTAAAACTTAATAGAATCACTACTTCCCATAAATATAACCAAAACAAGTTCCTTTTTTATTAACAGTTCCTCCATTAAGGCTATTTATTTATAAAGCAGTTTTGAATGTTTTAGTAAATGATAAACTTATAAATCTCTGAAGCAACCCCTATCCACCACCACCACCACCACCACCAAAACAAACAGAAACACGCACACAAAAAAAATCCCAAAAATGAAAAAAATGAAATGATCTTTTATCATGCTTAACAATCCCAAGTATTACTGGACATCAATCAAGTCAAAACAACTGCACTCTTTTTTTTTTTAATTTTATGTATTTATTTGCATGAAAGAGAGAGAGAGATCACAAGCAGGGGGGAAGGGTAGAAGGAGAAGCAGACTCCCTGCTGAGCCAGGATCCTAATGTGGGGCTCAATCCCAGGACCCCGGGATCACGACCTGAGCCAAAGGCAGATGCTTAACCAACTGAGCCATCCACGTGCCCCAAATGCACTCTTTTATTTCAACATTAGAAATGTATAACTAAGGAGACCCAGTGGAGAGCAAACGAGAAAGTCTAGAAAATAAAATGTCAGAGAAAGCCTTAAAGGAGTAGCCTATGCCGCTAAACAAACGGTGAGAGCCCCAGATGAAACCAGCTCTCACCTGCTCATTGTCCCCTGTTCCAAGGAGACTTCCAAGCCAGACAGAGAGAGAGTTGCCCCCACTCACACAAGCAGTGAAAAAAATTGCAAATTCTCCCATTCCCCAATGGCACGAATGCCAGGGTTTTTGAGTCCTACTAGAAGTTAGTTGCTAAGCAGCAATTAGTCAGAGGGTCTGTAATAACCTGATTCTGTCTTCACGTGTGATCACCAGTGAGCGCACCAAGAGCCCTGTGGGTGTAGAAGGGGTGCCTCACCTTTTTCATGAGATTAGCATGAAAGGAAAGCAGCAGTAATTACGGTAACAGGTGTTCCATTCTATCAATGATAATTGTTAGCATGAGTTACTGAGAGATGAATTCCCTAAAAAATAAGAGAGATGGCCTTAGTGCCTCCAGTGTTTGGGAACAGACTGAAACAGACCCAAGCAGATTCATCATGCAGGTCAGACTGCACACCACCACCACCTCACACGCCACCACTACCACTCTGCGGGAAAAAAAAATGCAACTACAAAGTGGGGATTTTAATAGAAATGGAAGTTCAAAACTGTGCGGCTGCACATCTTCAGAATACTAATATGGACTGGTATCAGTCTGCATTATGATTATAACGGTAGTCATTGCAGAGAGACAGCTAATATTTTTATCAGTGCATTTTGTTTGTTTTAAGATGTTTTATTTATTCATTTGAGAGAGAGAGAGAGAGAGAGCGTGCACCAGCAGGGGGAAGGGGCACAGAGAGAAGCAGGCTCCCCACTGAGCAGGGAGCCCAACACAGGGTTCAATCCCAGGACCCTGGAACCATGACCTGAGCCAAAAGCAGATGCCTAACTGACTGAGCCATACAGGCACCCCATTTTTATCAGTGTTTTAAACTTGATCATATAATATTTTATATTATAAAGTGAAACCACTTCCAAGGTGATTTGAGTCAGGTCTTTTTATTTTACTTTTAAATCCATATCCAACCTTTTTGGGGGACTCTCTTCTACCAACCCTTTTGAAAAAGACTGCTATAAAATTGTGACCCACTTTGGGGACCCTTATCATCTCTATTGCTTCGCTTCCAATTTCATTTTGGATCTTTCAACATGAACATTAAGAAAATGGCACCCAAGAAAGCATATGTTGCCACATTATCACCAGCTGTTATTGCCTTATCTGGCTCCCATTTAGGGCTTTAAACATTCCCCAGAATTCCCACCTAAAAAAACTGCATACGTTATATAGGAAAGAAAAAATTTAACATGGATGCAGGGCCAAATAGTATTGGTGGGAATTAGAATCACAACCTAAGTATCATCAGTGTTTTTGTTGTTTTGTTTTACTAACTGTGAAGGCTCCACCAAAGTTAAATAGACCCTATTTCCTTCAGAGATATCAGATGACAGGTTTTTGATGACTAACTCGGATATTCAATCCTCTTTCCATTACAAAACTACCAAACAATCAAGAAAATAAAAAGTCAAAGAAAAACCTGACGTATAATTCCCAGAATTTTACAAGCAAGAGGCAAACACAGCCTATAATTATTTCATTGGTTTTGCTGAAATCCATAAGAATTCAAGGAGGGCAAAAGGTTAGGGTCCTGACAGGTTTTTTTGGTTTTTTTGTTTTGTTTTGTTTTTTAATATGCATGTTAGGAAAGAGGATGATAAAGCTCCAAAGAGGATAAGATTTCAAGTCTGTACAACATTTGCTCAAACAAGAGAATGGTGAGCAGGTAGTTGCCTGTAATTCTAACACCCTTCTGAAGGGTGGTTCCATATACACTTCAACGGAGGATGAAAAACCTAAAGCACACAGCTTTAAGAGTCAATGTGTTTTCTTTCTTACGAACAAATTAAAGTATTTGGCAGTGATTTTTTTCAAGCAGATGGATTGGAATATTTTGGGAAATGCTAAGGGGCCGATTTTCTATTGCTTTTTAGAATCTCGAGTTATAAAATAAGATTTTGGCTAAGCTAGTCTTCCAAATTCAGCACCGTTTATTAAAGGGAACAGGCTTTAACTTTCTTACCTAGATGATCTGTGTAGCAGTAGTTAGTTTCAATTAGGAAATCCAATTCAAATAAGCAGGATAATGCTGGGTTCAGTATCCGTAGTCTCCCCAAAGAAGAACAGATTAAAAAATGATGATGTGCCCAGGAAAATATGGACCCAACTTTTACCATTCCTTTTAGGTGCTCTTGAATTCACCCTTTCTTCTACTGCTTCAAACCTAATTTTACTTTACAAAAACTGCCTTATCTTTTACTTAGTCCATGATAAGAATGAGTATATTTTTTCTACAAATGTCTGTACTTATATTAAGCTCACATGAACTCCTGCTTTCTAACTGTGCCAGGCAAATCCCTAGCCTCTCTCACGACCACGGATCCAAGCGCACATTAGGTAAACATGAAGCTGTGTGGTTTCTTGTTTTACGTTACTTTTACATTGTGTTGTGCAATTCCACTGGATATACAAAGAAATTATTCTTCTTTATTGGCTCTTTCCTTAGATCAATCATCTAGCCAATATTTATTGAACATCTGCTATGCACTTAGTCTTTCAAAGAATTACTTTCACAGGCTGTCCAAATAAAGAGCTATAAAACTTCACTCAGATCCAATTCCACAACCTCTCGACTGGCTCTCTAACATAGAAGCCTGTAAAAATATTTTTTAGAAACTAGAAAATTAGTTTAAAGTCGAAGAATTCTCTTCACCACACCCACATAATAGAAGAATCCAGTATCAAAGACAAATGACCGCCCTGTCCCATCCATGAGTTAGACAGAAAGGAAAGCATGTTGTTTAAATCCATTAATATTTGGTTCCAGAGATTGTATAACGAGTTGGGAAGAGGGGGAATCCCTTTAAATGGTGCACTGGAGCTGGCTCTCATTGGCTCAGGATCTGACAGTGTGCATCTCTTCCCAAACTTCAGAGACTTCAAGTTGGCAGCCTGAGATGAGCCACAAGGAAAGTATTTACCCCTCTGTGATTTTGCTCCAAACAGTCCCCTTTCCAAAAATCCAAATCTATTCTGTCCCTGGGCTCAGATGGTTGGAGTTTAGCTAGCAAGGGTTACCTTTTACATTAAGAAACCATCACTATCAAGAAACAGAACTGGTAAGAGCAGAAAATTATAAGATTCCCCAGCCCTTGGGGAACTTCCAAAGCATTCAGAGGGTCAAGACAGAGGTAATGCCATGAGGGGCAAGTGTACAAAATACTAGTGAAGTTGACAAGGGGATTCCCAATCAGTTGAAACTGTCAGGGATTGCTCAGAGATGAAGGGAAAATGTAATTGGAAGCAGATCTTAATTGATGGCCGTGGTTTGGGTCAACTGGAAAGAGTGGAAAGAAAGAGTCGTGGCTAGTGGGAGTACTGAATGGGCAGAGGGAGAGGTAAAAGAGAATGGTGAGCCAGAAATGGACTTCAGGCCAATATGGGGAGGGATACCTGGCAAGCTAATTAGGCAGAGGGACCTACTGAAGTTCTGTGAAGAGGGTGATAAAGTATTTCAGGAATACTCTTTCCAATTTCCAATTTTTGTTTTTATTATCTTGACTCCTCTCTCTCTGGTCTCTAATAATCCCAAATCCCCTAGTTTTCGGACTTGTTAGCCTAGAACTCATGCTGGAACTGAGCACATCACTGTGGCACGTCACGTGGTAACCCTGAGCCACGTGCTGGGACATAACAAGTAACAGCAGATGCCAGCTTTGCCTCACAAAGCTTCTGTTAGGGGTTCCCAAATAAATAGTTTTGGGTAGATTTCAGTCTAGCCTTTGTCCCCAGAAAGTTGTAAATTATTGGAACTTAAACGGAGGTGATTCTCATCTTCAACATTTACGAAAACTGTGCATACCCATTCTTTCAACCATTCACTTAGAACCCAAATGTCTCCTCCCATAGAAAATCACTTCCTCCCTATCTTTGCACCTTATAAATAATTCTCCCACATCTACTACTCTGAGCACTAACCTCTTAGTACTTACCTCTACAGATCAGAATCAGACTGCCTGGAATATGATGAGAGGGAAGAAGAGGGTGATGCAGGCGGAGAGAAGGGGAGGAGGAACCACAATTTACTGAGAACTTTCTCTGAGCCTATTGTGGACCCCAATAAATCCTCAGAGTAATCCTGTGAGATAGGAAGACACTGAGTCTTAGTTACATTCCCATGCTTTGCATAAGTTTGGTTTCAATATCTGATTCCTTCTTAGGCTCTGAAATCTGAGGAAAGGACTGCTTACGTGTGTGTACAGCCCCATTCTGCTATGTGCCCGTAATGATACTCAGTAGAAAACTGCTGAATAGAAACAATGTCAGGAATGGTAGTTAAGAGGCACCTGGGTGGCTCAATGGGTTAAAAGCCTCTGCCTTCGGCTCAGGTCATGATCTCAAGGTCCCGGGATCAAGCCCCACATCGGGCTCTCTGCTCAGTGGGGAGCCTGCTTCCTCCTCTCTCTCTGCCTGCCTCTCTGCCTACCTGTGATCTCTCTCTGTCAAATAAATAAACAAAATCTTTAAAAAAAAAAAAAAGGAATGGTAGTTAATTTTCCATGTTAAACCTGATAGGTTAAAATGATCCCGGGTTTTAGCAATATAAGCTATTGTAACATAAAAGCAGGAAAAGGGAAGATGTTCTCCTCATTCCTGAGCAAAATCCTTGATGCTCCCTTTATCCCACCTCCTATTTCCTCTTCTTAATAAATTTCCATGTTCCCCTAGATTCTTCTCTACCAGGGAAGCCTCTCCAATCCAGGCCCAGCCTATTCCCTAAATGACCCATGTTACAAAATTACCTCCTCTTCTCTTCCTAAAAAACTTCTGTTTCTTTACAGTACAAAATAGATCATAGCAACAAGGTCTAATAATCATAAACATACAAATTATCTGTAGCCCCTTCATCCTCCTGGTTGTTTCTTTAAAGAGGAATGTTTGGATTAATTAAATGAACTAAAATGAACCTTTCATTGGGAGAGACCCAATTGCACGGTAAACATACAATACGGTAGGCAAGTGGGTTTTTTTTTTTTTTTAAGATTTTCTTTATTTATTTGACACAGAGAGAGAGAGATTACAAGTAGGCAGAGAGGCAGGCAGAGAGACAAGGAGAGGAGGAAGCAGGCTCCCTGCCGAGCAGAGAGCCCGATGCGGGCGGGCCTCAATCCCAGGAGGCTGAGATCATGACCTGAGCGGAAAGAAGAGGCTTTAACCCACTGAACCACCCAGGCGCCCGGTAGGCAAGTTTATATGTCAACACCCACCCACCCCCAGGCTTCAGTTACTTGGAGAGAAGATTAGAGGAGGCGGGGTCCTTTCTGAGGCAGGTCAACCTTGACTGGGATTCTGCTTTAAAAGCAAACCTTCTACAACTTTGCTTGTTAAAATGCAGCCTCTGATTCAGGAGGATCCGGGTGGAGGCTGAGAATCTGCAGAGCGAATAAACTGGGGAGGGTTGGAGAAGGTGCCATCTCTCTGCAGACCACACTTCAAGGATCACTACTTGAAGCTATTCCGGTTTTTCACTGCTTGTTGGGAATGCCTCCGCTTCTCTAACTACAGATTTTCCAGAAGTCTGAAGGTATAAGGTCTTTTTTCAACATAAGTCCAGGGTCGGCAGGATCCAAACATTGGCTACTGGACTGGCAGAAGAAGGAAACGAAGAAGATGATACGCAGGTATCAGTACACACATGTCTCAAGCCTGCAGGTGTTTTGTGAGACGTACAGAAGGCCTGGATTGTTTGTGCTTCTCTCGTATCTGGCTCATCTTCCCAGAGAGTCCTCAGCCTGCAAAATGTCTTTTAGCAACCAAATGACAGCTTACTTACACTGCAATATTACCTTGTAGGAGAAGCAATGACTTTTCTAAAGGAGAGAGGTATGATGTGATACCATATCAGGGCCAGATATGAAAAGAAAATCAAGTCTGTTTTAATTTTTTACTGACCTTCAATAAAGGTCATTGAGTCACTGTGTGTATGTGCACACGGACAAGCCTGAGAGACCAGTTGAGAAAACTCAAGGAAAAAAATAGAAAATTGGGCAAAATATATGAGTAAGCAATTTACAGAAAATAAAAACTAAATAGCCAATAACCATACTATGAAAAGACAAATTAAAGCTACAATGAAATATTATTTCACATCTGCCAAACCAGCAAAAATTAAATAGTCTGACAATATCGAGTGTTAACAAGGATGCTGAGCCAGGGAAATCTCTGTGTGCACTAGTGGGGGATGTCTCATAGATGTGGGGAGGTGCACACCCCTCAATTTAGCACTTCCAATCCTAGGTACAGTCTAGGAAAATTGTAACAGATTTTCACTAGAAGTCCTACCAGGATTATTTGTAATTGAAAAAGAAAAGGAAAAGAAAAAAGAAACAAAGTTGGGCGCCTGGGTGGCTCAGTGGGTTAAAGCCTTTGCCTTCGGCTCAGGTCATGATCTCGGGGTCCTGGGATCGAGGCCCGCATGGGGCTCTCTGCTCAGTAGGGAGCCTGCTTCCTCCTCTCTCTCTGCCTGCCTCTCTGCCTACTTGTGATCTCTCTCTGTGTCAAATAAATAAGTAAAATCTTTAAAAAAAAAAAAAGAAACAAAGTAAATGTCACTTATAGAGGAATAGAGGAACTGCAGCATTTTCAAACTTTAGAATGATATACAGCTGTGGGAATAAGTAAACTAGAGCTCCTCATAATCAACATGGATAGAGTAGGGGAAAGTGGTAGGCAAATAACTACTATACATTGTATGCATGCTTTGCAAAACAAGAACTCCTTGTTTGGGACCCAAATACAGGTCTATAACTGCACAGGAATAAGAAACTTTCTAAATCGGTGGTTATTTAGAAAGAGGAACACACTCTCTCTCTCAAATAAATAAATAAAATCTTTTAAAAAAATAAAATAAAAATAAACTTTTACTGGCCAGGGAACAAAATCAAAAAAGATTAAAAACCTCTGTTCAAGATGACCATTAATTAACTTTAAAAGCCACCCATCCACATAACCTATATCCAAACCCTAGAGGTTAAAAATAGAAATTTTAGAAGAGGACTAGATTTTTAAAAGAGAAATTATTAGTGAAAAATATCTTAAACCAGAAGATTAAAACTATAGTCAGAGAACAAACTCACTCTAACTTTCTACAGATGAAATTTTACATCAGGCTTCAAGATAAATGTTGCTATAAATGCCAACCAATATAGCACCAGGTCTGAATCTATTAGTGTTGAATGTTTTGTTTTAAAAAGAAGGGAGAAAAAAAAGAAAGAAAGTAAATCATCTGAAAAACCCACACGGGAAAATCTAGGAAACTGAGTGCCACTCTTTAACACAAGAGCTAAATTAACATTCTCCAACTGCTTCCAGCTATTGATATTCATTTTGGAACAGGCAGGACATATTTAGAAAATGGCACATCACCAGAAAACGTGGGTGAGGGTGTGGGATTTTGCCTAATACAATGTAGCAAGAATCTTTCCAGAGCCAACTTCGGGAGCCAGAAAAGAAAATGTGTTGCACCAATCCTTTAGGTTGAAATGAATTCTTCCAACAAAAAAACTAGATAAAATCAAGTAGTATCATTTACTATAAATAACTGTTCAAAGAAGGTGCATTTTAAAATAAACTCCTTGGCCTTTAAGCTAGTGATCTTGCCAAGTGAATTCATAACAAAAATTAAATGGTCTTACTAAATGTATAATAAACTTAAATATACCTTTTAGGAAAATGAGATGACTATTTATTCACATGCATCATTTATCAATTTAACAACAAACAAAGTAAGAAAGTGCACAGTAGGCAGCTACCATAAAGGCCTCCATTTTGGCAGAAGCAGAACTAGAGGTGGGTGGATACTACAAATATCATTAAGCCATAAATCAAGAGAAATTAAGATATTTACTAGGAGATTGTGCATTTCACTTTAATAATAATGTTTTCGTGCCCCAAAAAAAGTCTTCTCAAAGAATCCTTCACAAACATTCATTTGGACAGCAGCTCTCACTAAAGGGCACAGGCTGTTAGCAGGACCAATTTATATAGACATCTATTTTATGACACGTTGTAAGGGAGCTGCACATCTCTAAAAAAGGTGCAAAGCTGGGCGCCTGGGTGGCTCAGTGGGTTAAAGCCTCTGCTTTCGGCTCAGGTTATGATCTCAGGGTCCTGGGATCGAGGCCCACATCGGGCTCCCTGCGCAGCGGGGAGCCTGCTTCCCCCCTCTCTCTCTGCCTGCCTCTCTGTCTCCTTGTGATCTCTCTCCCTCTGTGAAATAAATAATTAAAATCTTTAAAAAATAAAAAAAAAGGTGCAAAGCTTAGATAGAAAGCAATCTGTTATATCATACCTGATAATGGAGAGATTTATCTAACAATTTCCATCCTGTCTCCACTGTTGACTACTCATTTAGGATCTGATTCCTAAAAGGTACATAATAGGATGTAATAGGTCATCTCAGGATAAATAAGTTTTTGATAAAGCATTTGCTAGGGTTTCTAATTTCTTCCCTCAAGTGTCTGAGACTAAGCAAATTAATCACTCTAATATCCAGGCTCTCAAAGCAGAGGCCCATTTATTAGAATATGTCCAACAACAAGCATCTCTTCCTGCCCATGGGTCCTGTCCCTGTGCCTTAATAAAATCACCTTTTTCCATCCAAAAAAAAAAAAGAATACATTCCGCATAGAAATATGATATGTATTGTGCTCCCATCCCCTAGACCCAACCCTTTGGACCTAGGAACAGGGGACTTATCATGGATGGGTCTCCACAGCTTACAAATTTCTCAGAAGCCCAACAGAAGCTTGGTCCATGGTCCCATGGCTCTGCCTCCCAGAGAGCATCAGTCATCAAAGTCTTTTCTCATGGTTTCTTCTGAGAGGCTCAGAAGATCTCCCAAGCAACACAGCTCCACTCACTTAGTTTTGTACCCTTGATGCAATTCGACAGTTCTTCCTTCAAACCAGGAGCAGAAAGGAGGATCTGTCCATGTTGAATAGTCCTAAATCTACTCACCTCTTATGCTAGAATTTTCTCAACTGCAACTAATGGGGAGGGCGGAGAGAAGAGATGAAGGCAAAGGGATCCATAGCTGGAGATATCATCAGAACTTGTTCTCTTTCTCTACATTTCTTACCTCTGCTTTTCTCTGTATGATCCTCATTTTCTAGTAGGGTTTTACCTGAATAGTGGCAAGGTGTCTGCCAGCAGCTTCAGGCTTACATCTTCCCAGCTTTAAGTCCAGTGAAAAGAGAGCATCTCTTTGTAAAGAATTCCAATAAAATTTGCAGAATGAAAACTTATCAGTTCTAATTGGCTTTGTGTAGGTTACCTGCTCAACCCAGAACCAACCATGTGGCCTGACAGGTGCAAGGATTTCTGATTGGCTCAGCCCAAGTCAGATGCCTGCTCCTGGCATCAGGGGGGAGAGGAAGGTTCAAAAGCAAAACAGGAGAGGAACATTTTGGCAAGCCCACCGCTATTCTCAGGGCCTTCTTTGTTGATCCCTGTCTTCGAACCCTCTCCCAAGCTTTCCCAACCTAGGACCCTTCATCCTTTACCATGTCTATCAAGCACAGACCCTCTCCACATGTTTCCCTGGCCCAGAAAAACTTCGTGTGTGGTCCTGACCCTGGAGTCATACAGCCTGGCTTCCATTTCTGGCTCCATCACTTCAGCAAGTTGTACAATCTCTCTGCACCTCAAGTTCCTCATCAAAACAATTAAAAAAAAAAAAAGGTGCCTGGGTGGTTCAGTCGTTAAGTGTCTGCCTTTGGCTCAGGTCATGATCCCAGGGTCCTGGGATCGAGCCCTGCGTTGGGCTCCCTGCTCTGCGGAAAAGCCCGCTTCTCCTTCTCCCACTCCCCCTGATGGTGTTCCCTTTTTCACTGTCTTTCTCCATCAAATAAATTAATAAAATCTTTAAAGAAAAAAAAAGGTAGGTTACAATAGCACATCTATCATCAAGTTGCTGGGACAAATCAATAAGATGAAATAAAATGATACACCCAAAATGCTTAAAACAGTGTCTCACACAAAGTTCTCTCTCAAAAAAAACAAGTTATTAATATTCAATGACTGGTTAACATTTCACTAACACTGCCTCATTTTTGCTTATATCTGAAATGCCTTATAAATGCAATTTACAAGATATCACTTAAGAACGCATATAAGTATGGGGCATATCTGAGAATGTTTTCTAAGATTGTATTTCCTAATTTATATTCTTATCATCAATGTATGAATGGACCTGCTTTACTGTATCTTTACCAAACTGGGTATTATCGTTTTATTCTTCTTACAGAGCTATTATGAAAAAATTCAGTTAATAACTATCAAAGTAGATCTTTTATAATCTATAAGACACTAGACACCCAAAAATCTAAAAATACAATAATTAATTTTCAGTTTATCTAAAGCTCTCACTGATTTCATATTGTGTCTATTATTTAATTTGGTTATTGACAAACCCAGGAAAGAAGGAAGTATGGCTTAAAATTTGTAGTACATAGTAAAGTAGAATTCTAAACTGTAGAAGATTTTGTTTATTCCCCTGCAGGAAATGCAAAAAAATCTAGGTAGAAATGAGATCATGTCCTCGACTCATTAAAAGCAAAAGCTAAGTGGATATAAGAAAAGAAAAAATTAGGGGTGCCTGGATGGCTCAGTCGGTTGGGCATGGGACTCTTGACTTCAGCTCAGGTCATGATCTTGGGTAATGGGATTGAATAGGGAAAGGATGGAACTTTAGGTAGGGAAAGAATAGGGGCCCAACTAGGCTCTGAGGGTATTGTAGGTATATAGACACAGGGACAGAACAAAAATAGAGATCAGGAAGAAAAACCAGACTGCCTGTCCCAACTGCTATGATTAAAATGTTTTTCTAATAATTACACTATAACCATAGAAAATAGAAAATAACCACACACACACAAAAAAATGATCCGGCCTCAAAGAGAAGTTAACTATAAGTTAACTATAAAGATTAACCAGACCTAGCAAAACATATCTATAGATCATAGATGTCACAAGAAACAAAGACTCTCACATAACGTATATGAGTCACGTCTAGTTCCAGACCACCAACCTAACCACCAGCAAGTTTCCTGGTAAAGTCCTAATAAAATGGCAGAGATGAAAAGCCCTCACTGGCAACGCAGTCGGAACCCCTCTCACTCCTGAGAGCTTTTTCTGAATCCTTGCTTAATAAAACTCCATGGCTTTGCTCACTCTCCTTTGTCCGTGACACTCATTCTTCAACTCTGTAAGACAAGACCCTCACTCTCCTGCTTCAGGATCCAGCCTGTGACCAGCTCCCTGTTCCCACTCAGGGGGGAGTCTGCTTGAGAATCTTGCCCTCTGCCTCCTACCCCCACTTGTGGGCACATACATGCATGCTTTCACACATTTGTAGACGTGTTCTCTAAGTAAATAAATCTTGGGGAAAAAAAAAAAAGGAAATGGGTGCCTGGGTGGTTCAGTCAGTTAAGCAGCCAACTCTTGACTTGGCTCAAGTCACGATCTCAGGGTTCTGGAATGGAGCCCTGAATCCAATTCCGTGCTCAGCAAGGAGTCTGCTTGAGATTCTCTCCCTCCTCTTCCTCTGCCCCTCCTCCCACTTGTGTGCACATGGCCATGAGTGCTCTCTCTCAAATAAAAATAAATCTTTTTTAAAAAGGAAAACTTAGCCCATATTTTATGTGCTCAATAAAGTTGTAATGAATATTTTTCCAGCAGTTGTCTAATAATGAGAGTTTGGATCTATTCAATGCATGAAATTGCTGCCATTTTAAAAAAAAATCAAACTCAATCTAAATTTCCTTAATAAGTGAAAAATTAATAGGCCATTTATAGGAAATCTCGCAGGCTTTTAAAATAAAGAAAACACTTCTTCCACTTTCTCAGCTTTCAAGTGTTTCAGGAAGAACATTCTAAATGGGATGAATTCATTTATCCTCAAAAATCCCTTCAAGTGGGGGGCGCCTGGGCGGCTCAGGTGTTAAGCATCTGCCTTCAGCTCAGGTCATGATCCCGGGATCCTGGGATAGAGCCCCAAATCGGGCTTCCTGCTCCGTGGGAAGCCTGCTTCTCCCTCTCCCACTTCTTCTTGGGTTCCCTCTCTCACTGTGTCTCTCTCTGTCAAATAAATAAAATCTTTAAAAAAAAAAATCCCTTCAAGTGGTCCAGGGGATCTCATTTTCATTAGTGCCATGATTTAATAAAGTCTATGTTATTAGTTGACTTTCCTTTAATTCTTTTCAAATGTTTATTGTCAAAAACCTGGATGAATCCTTCATACTTCTTTAAAATGAAATCTGAATAAAACTGACAGGAAGATACTAAGCTCCCCCTGCTTGGGTGGTACCATGAGAGGAGGGGTTGCTAAGGACCACCACTGTCCTGCAGGAGCTGAACACCTCAGAGAGGACAGAAGTCCCGCTCACGACAGAAACGTGCAGCGACTTAGACGTTCTTGGATGAAACAGAAACAACAGGAAATTAAAAAGGAGAAATCAGGGTCCCAGGTATCAGGAGTGGCTCCAGGCAAAGAGGAAACTTGAACTAGGCTCTGAAGAGCGGTAGAATTTATTTATTTATTTATTTATTTTAGAGATTTTATGCATTTATCTGACAGACAGAGAGAGAGAGAGAGAGCACAAGCAGGAGGAGAGGCAGAGGGAGAGGGAGAAGCAGACTCTCCACTGAGCAAGGAGCCCGATGCGCGGCTCCATCCAAGAACTCTGGGATCATGACCTGAGCTGAAGGCAGACGCTTAACCGACTGAGCCACCCAGGTTCGCCAAGCAGTAGAATTTAAACAGGCAGGATGGGGAGGGAAAAACTCCCCACTGCAAACCCTGTACAATGCACAAGGGTTCTTGTAAAAACAGACACGCTCCACAGACATGTCTCCCGGCTGCGAGTATGAAATGTCATTGCCTTTCCTACTGTTCAGTAAAGTAAAAAGTGGATTTTATTCTGCCTGGTAGCTCTGCAGTCACTGGGGTTTGACTGAATACTTGTTTAAAGTAAGTCTGAACATTCTGTTGCTTATACACACTAACCAGGATGGGTTAAAAACGCATGTCAGGGGAGTAATTATTGCTGTTGTTAGTATTACCACTATTCATTTTAACTTCACTCTCAATAGTTGTTTTTATTTTATTTTTTTAAGTATATTCTTTTTTTTTAAAGATTTTATTTATTTATTTGACACACAGAGAGAGAGATTACAAGTAGGCAGAGAGGCAGGCAGAGAGAGAGGAGGAAGCAGGCTCCCTGCCGAGCAGAGAGCCAGATGCGGGCCTCCATCCCAGGCACCCTCAATAGTTGTTTTTACCTAATCCCCATAAACACCTTCATAAAGAATAAGATCAGGGCGCCTGGGTGGCTCAGTGGGTTAAAGCCTCTGCTTTCGGCTCAGGTCATGATCTCAGCGTCCTGGGATCGAGGCCCGCATCGGGCTCCCT